>VXAY01002772.1:383398-618411 GCA_013399855.1 Oxyruncus cristatus | reverse complement strand
CCCGCCCGCCCTGAGCGGCCTCTCCCGGCGGCGGCTTCGCCCCCCGCGGGGCTGAGGGGCCGCGACCTTCGCCGCGGGCCCGGCGGGGGCTCCGGCCGGCCTGGGGAATCCCGGGGATCCCTGGCCCGGCAGGGGGGTTCCTGGGGATCCGTGGCCAAGGAAGTGGGTTCTCGGGGATCCCTGGCTGAGGAGCGAGAACGTGTCCATGTTAATCGGGGATGGAGCGAGGCAGACAATGCGGGCGGGGGATCGCCGTGTGTGAGGGAATGACGGGAGCGGGGATAAAGGCGCCAGCACTGTCACACACCGCGGTACGCGCTGCCTGCCCCGCTCACGGACCGGGGCTGGGCACAAAAGCAGGCCCGGTCTCCACATCAGTGGTGCTGTGCGGCTTTAGCTGAGGTGGGAATGACCGCTGCCTGCCTGGAAACACCGCAGCCAACTTTATGTAGCATTGGGGGAGAGAGACTGCAGGCTGGGGAGAAACTGGAGTGCTTGGGAGAAAATGAATCTATGAACCAAATTTTCTTCGTTGCTTGACGTGTATTTGACAGCTCTGTGTGGCTGTCAGATATTTCTTCCGTAGCAACTGCTAATGGTATGTGTAATAGCTTTTAAATTTTACTTGTGTTCTTTCATACAGGGATTCTTAAAAAATCTGTACCTTAATCTTTTAATTTCTTGCAAATTTATGTGTGAATAAATCGATATCTTTAATCATCACTGGATAGAAACCTATTTTTTTTACACTACAGATAAATGTTATTTAATGGATGTAGACAGTATTTAAATATTTATAAACCTTAAAAAGTATGGGCTCTCGGTTATACTGTTCTGGTTGTGATCCTGCTAGGTTTCAGGGTAGGCCAGAGTCCAGCTCGCTTCGCAGTTGTTTGTAGTTAGGTCACTTCTCCTAGGCCAGTCTTTGCTGAGTTGCCTCTTAAAACCGATGAGGTTTGAGAGCGTACAGTGAGGAAAATAGGTCGTTTTAAAAACAAAATTTCTGCCTAACTACCTTATCCATGCCCTTAGAGAGGGAAAAGAAACTTCTAAAGATAAAATAGGTCCAAAACCTGAAGTGTTTTAGTGTGGAGTGAATTTTTTTTCCCTTAACCTGATAATATATTTTACAGAATCCTATTTCCTAGGAGGCCTCCCCATTCCTAAGGGATTGACTGGCTTTGTCTGCAGTACTACATTCAAATTTGGCATACTCCATCTTCCTTTAGTGACAAACTGAGAGGTGATGGCTGTACTAGGAGATCTTTGACTGGTTGCACTGTTTTGACTTGAAGTAATATCTAGGACTTTGAACTTGAAAGGACTCCAGTGTTTTTTTTGGGGGGGGGGAGGGGTTTGGTTTTGGTTTTTGTTTTGTTTTGTTTGGTTTTTTTAATGTCGATAGACCCTTAGGAAACATTTAACATGTAATTATTACACTTTGGTCAGAGTGAGAGAGCTCATCTGTTTTTTCTTTAATATCACCTGTTCTATTGAGTTATTGATGTAAAATATGATGCCCCATCAGTCTTCCTAATGCTTCCTCGTTTTTTTTTTTAACTTCTTTTTTTCCCTTCTTACGACAGCAGCACCTCTTAAAACTACTATTTGATAGAGGAAACTTCATAATGGATGGTAATTAATATGTGGAGAAAGCTGCAGAAGTGCTGTTAAGTAGTGACTTATTCTGAAAATCAAGTGGCTCCTTGATCAGATCTGCAAGTTAGAAATTTCCACTTCATAAATATAATTTTACTAAAAGTGCAGTTGCTGTGTATCAGAACTTGTAATGCAGTGAAATCAGAATGATTCATAAGTAGGGTTGAGGCACACACATATGTGCTGGAAATGCCAGTTCAATTTTATCAGTAGCATTGCTGCTTATTACTATTCTGTCAATGTAGATCAGGCTCCAGATAAATTCTCCTATACATGCTCACCGATGTTAGGATCTTGGAACATCTCATGTCTCTAGGGTCTGTCTTTCTCTTCTTTTTTGAGTCTGTGCTGCAGACAATAGTCGGTAGCCCCTGACAGTGGTCAGTTAGGTCTTTTTTTTTGTGCCTGTGTTCTGAATGATAATTGTTCCTCAAAATCTGATTTTGGGATCATAATTCTGCATTGTATGCTTTCATCTTTAGTGTATGTAAATCATCAATTATATTGCTTTCAGTAATGGATCTGTGTTCTGTATCTAAAGAATAATCACGTCTTAAAGCACAAGGCATTTATTGGTGCAGTCCCTGTGTGTTTAGGATACAGGACACTTTGGAATTTTTATAATTAAGCATTTGATACATTATGTTTAACAGTATCAGTGTAGATGTGTGAAGAGAGTGAAGTGTGTTTGGAAAGCATCCTTCTGAAGTATTACTCTGCTCTTAAATAGTCTCCAAGTAGTTTTTTCCAGTGTGGTTTGGTGCATTTTCTCTCATTCTGATCTACAGTTTTTATTAAGTTTTCTGTTTAATTTGCTATCCCTCTTACTCATGCGGCAACTCAGAGAATGGTAAAACACTTCAAAGAAAAAAGGAAAAAGTAACTGTAGAACCACAAATAATTGGAGGACTCCTGAGCATGCCTACTCATCATCTGAAAGTACTTCTTAACTAGTGTTTTTGAAAATGCTGGTTAATATTGTACCTTGATGGTAGTTATTAGTCCTCTCTCAAATAAGCTGAAGCTGTGTTGGCTTCTTCACTCAGATGTCAGGAAGCTGGTGACACTGAAGAGAGTTCATAGAGGACAAGGTTATACTTAATTTTGCAGCTGTGTTAGGATTCATTTTTTGAAATGGGTAGTAGGCTAAGCTTTTGTTTATGTTGAACTGAAGTAATTAAGCTTTTTCTGGTAAGTTTATTTAGGAAGATAGGTAACTTGGAATTTTTCTCCCAAGCAATTTGTTCTCTGTAAACTGAATCTGAAAAGTTTAATGAGAGAAAAATTGGGTATGGCCCAGAATTTGAAAAACAACTCCATCAAGTATTTGCGATGTAAATAATTAATGGCTTTAACATTTGAAAAAGAGATGCTCAGCTTCTGTTGCATTGGGTGTCAAGTATATTTTGTTGATAATCCACCTCTTTTAGGGCAGGAGACTTTGTGCTTTGTGAAGGAAGTTTGACACAATTTTATAGATAAGTTAATCTCAGTGAATTCTTCTTAGTGTATTTCTTAATTTTATGTTGGGTTAGGAAGTGGGTGTAACCGTGACAAATAGCCTTTTCTTGGCTATTAGAAAACCTCAGAGTAGCAGTTTAACTTGCTACTCTATAGGAGAAGGGGAGTCTTTCACCTTGCATAAACAGCTCTCCGTACATCAACTAACTTTCAGGGCCAGGGTTCATATCAAAGCTTTGACTTTGTCTTTACCTTGTACTAAGAAAATTCTTGTCAGCTAAGCAATTTAAGTCCTAACGTAGAGTAAGATGTAATTTTTGAAGTAGTCATTGACACAATGTTAATGTGCTTTTTTTCTCTCCTCTTAGAGATTAGATGTAATGAATTTAGTTAAATAGAGGATATTCTGAATTTAAGGTAAGTGTAAGAAGCCCCATGTAGTATGTTTTTCTGGCAGTGAGGTCTTTGAAACCGGTAATGCAGCCAAGAAAAGTTCATTTGAAGCTTCAGTGAGTCTGTATGTACAGTCATTCTTCGGGGGAAGAAAGGGAGATCTGGCTCTTACGTGACTTTGTTTTCCCTTAATAATATATTCAATGCCTTTCTCTGTTACTTGAATATTACTTACTTTAGGCCTGTACCTGAACTGAAAAATGAAGTAGTGTACTTTGCATTGTCTGTGTTATTTACACTCTCTGACAATGCTTCTGTGGAAAAAAGTACCTTGCAAGAACATACCTTTTTAGACTGTACATCATTTCAAGGTACTGTGAGTGATCAGTGGATATGTGGCTGCTACTCTGGCAGACACCCCCCCTTGCATTTGCTGATGAGCAAATCTGTTAAAAATCTCAAGCAGATGTTGCTGGCAGGAGCTGGTGGAGGGTGTGGTGTGGCTGTGCAGGGAGCCAGCAGGGATGTGGAACTGGTGTCTCGGCCGTGCACAGAGAGGGAGAGAGAGCTCCTGATAATGAAAGTGTTTGTTTAGCCTTGAACTCCCTCTTGTACATCTACAGGCGTGCTGGGAGAGTACCTGTGCCCTTGTGGAGAGGAAGGCAGCCCCAGCGTGAACTTCTCTGCTGTTTCTCACGTGTGATCTGCATTGCTGCCCAAAGCTGGGGAAAGAAGGGATTGACTGATGTGTTCTTAAATGGAAAACCTGCAAGTTTTGTGCAGATAATACAGTACTCCTTTTAGCTCAAGTGATTTATTTTGGTATGCTTTAAACTGTTTCCTAATCTACTTTAGCATAAGTGCAGGTAGCCTGCCACAAATAGGAATAGAAGGTTTAATTAATGGAAAAACATAACTGATGTAGTACTTGAATTCCCTGAGTTACAACTGCGTGATGAAAATTTACTAATGGGAGGAGCATTGACTTTGGTTTTAAGACTGGTTTCTTGAAAGCATAACCAAATTTAAATTGGCTTCTTTCAGAAGAGAGTGAGGGATAGGGAATGACTGTCATGGCATTATAATTATCATCATCAGACTCTTAACTGGAAAAACATTTTTACAAAATACACTGTTCTGGCTGCATCAAAAGTTTTGAACCACCACTGTGGTTGTACAGTGTTATAGGATTCATACGTGCAGCAGCAGTGCATTAAGATTTGATCTTACTTCACTATTGTTATTTGTGAACAGTAATTTGGAAAATTAAGCATCAGAATTTACACATAAGCATCATTTCATGTCTGGTTGAATATGAAAGGTTACTTATACACAGGCCTATATTCTAGGCCTGTTTGGACTTTGCTCTGCCAGGGTCCTCTTCTGGTTACAATTGTTTGTCATGCCCCACGTGCTGCTTTTTAGAGAGTATATATGTAATAGTCTGTGAATGTTCTTGCTGAAACTTTTCTGAGATGTTGTAAGTCGAAGTAATTGCTCCCTTCTGAAGGCGGAGGTTTATTTTCCCCACCTCTTACCTTGCACTAATTGTAAGTGTTTGATCCCATAGGAAACTAACTTAATTTGCTGAAATGATATAAAGATAGCCCTGGTTTATCTCTGGTTCGGTGAGCATCAGAATAGATGGATAAAAAAGGGGGGATTTTGAAAGGTGCTGCAAGAGGGAGAGTTGGGAATGAAGAACAGGGAAGAGGAAGCAGGGTTGGGTTCCTTCCATTTTGAAAGCAGCAAGTTTATTTTGGCTACTGTAATGTGAAACTGTACTGTAAATGGGATCTGGGCTGAGAGTAGTTGTGATCTGTCACAAGGAATTTAGTAAAGTAGTAATTGGGGCACAAATGTTGCTTCTTTTTGTGTTCTCAGATCATATATAAAGTTTGAGCATATCTGTTGTTAGACCAATGATAAAGTAAGATTAATGGACTAAAGATATCAATAGCCATGTTTTAAGGTTGGCACTGAAAATCAGAGCTGTCAGAAAACAACTTTTTAAATTCTAACAACAGTAAGGTATCAGTCAAAAACACTTATGTGCTATATATTTGTAGAAGTTAAAAACTATAAACAATAACATATATTTGAGGTAGTTTTTTGTATCGTATTATTTATTAAATTTTCTAATTGCCATGTAGGATGTTTGTAAAAAACATCCTTTTTGAACTGTCTAAAGTACATAACTATTCAGTGTACAATTATATCTGCATGAAAAATGACTTGAAAGTTGAAGAGAAACAACCAAGGATGTACCTAAGCTTGGCAAACTCTGCAGTGTTTTGTACCTGTGTTTTCACAGTTATGGCCCAGTTAATCATCGGGAACTTAAATTGATGGTAGTATGTATCTGAAAGTTACATGAAGAAGAGAAGGGGGTTCGAGGTATTTTATTGTAGTGATTATACTAGCAGCGATCTAGATAGTTAAATTTGCAAGATGCTTCTTGTAAAAGCCGCTGTTTTTTCTCTGCATCAACTCAACAACCACTTATGCAGGAAAAAAAACATAAACAAAAACTACTTGTGCTTTTACATTTTTTTTTAAGCTTGGATTCACTGAAGTCCACTAAGGATTTGTCTCTTAAAAACAACTTCACATAGAAGACTGCAGTGGTTGCTGTCTGTATATGCCCCAGAGAGAACATGAAGACAAGGCCTGGTTGCAGTGGCAAGAGGATTGTAAATCAAGAGGAACCATTTGGAGAAAAAAATACTGAAATAAATGTGCAAATGTAATTTCCAGAGTGCATGTGTATTTTGTCCAAAACTGTAAGCCTGACAGTTTAAATGAGGATGGATGCAGCATTAGTTACTCCACTACAGGAATAATTATCCAGACTTCAGATGTTATTTTCTCTTTTTGGCATAGAACTATTTTGACAATAAACTCTGTACTTTATTTCTTAAAGTCTTTCTGTCCTTAAAAAAAGCAGTCAACCAACATTCCTTCCTTTTCTCTAACCCTTCCCCTCCAAGGAAAATTAGCATTTTGTTTCAATTTAAAGAGTTTTTTGTTTCATTTGAGAGAGAACATGTACTCAGTGATACAAAGGTATGAAGTTTGACAATTCTGAACCGTTGGAAGACACTGTAAAACTGAGTAGAAAGGTGTAAGGTGGGAGCACATCTCATCTGCGAGTTTGGTTCCGGTTGAGGAGCGATGTGACTGTAGAATTTTTAGTCTTTTAAAATTTTGTCTTCATCTCTCAAGTCTCTGCTACAGCCAGCATCAACTGTGTTGTAACTTCTCACTGTCACTGTTGTTTTATTGCCAGCCATGAGATCTGCCGGTTCAGGTTGTGACAACAGTAGTGTAACTCAACAGATGAAGGTACCAAGACTGCTGGAGAATTCAGTAATCTTAGGAAATTTGTCTTCAGCAAAACAACCCCCCAAAACCAACCCACATTCAAGAGGGTGTGTTTTTTTGTTTGTCAAAGGGATCAGTTGGATATATCTCCAGTAATTCAGGGTGATTATACCCATGCAGCTGTAGTTTGCCTGTTCACAAGAAGATAGCCCAGAAAGAAACTCTGTTCTGTACCCAGGTCTTGGTGGTGTTACTTTGTGCAACCGTGTTTGCCATCATCTCTAGTTGAGCTGGATGCTAATTTTGTCTTATTTTCTATGCACTGTAGAAGTTGATTAGTTGTTGATTAGTTTAAACCAAGCCTGTATTAAAACAGCATTTTTAAAATTTGCTTACAATCTTGCATTATACTTCATAATCTATTATCCATTAGGTTTCCCTAAACTCACCTTTTTCACATTTGGGGTAGGGTATCTCTACATATATAGGTAGTTTTAAAACAGTGAGATGTTTTTTGATTGGGATCTCTGGATTCTACTAAAAATTGTAATTTCACTATGTAGTTTTCAATGTGGAGTCTGACATTGACTTAACATAGACAAATGTTTGTGCTGCAGGTTTTTTACCAAAAGCTTAACTGGAAAATGAATACTTGCCCATGTGAATGAAGTTGAATGTAGGCCTTACTCTGTTGTCATTTGAAGCCATTGAAGTCTGTCACTTCCTTCAATAAGTGTGGCATAATCTTAATCTCTTGTTCATTTTGCGAAATTAATTTTCTTGATTGTGTCAGTGTTTATTCATTTATGGTATGAAATTTTGCTGTTCTCTATCCAGCCTGAAAATGATCAGGACTGCATTTTTTTTCTCTTTCTAGTAAATATCAAGAGATGTTATTCTAAAGAGGATTTATGGCTTTTAATCCATTTATATTTTTTAATCCATTTTATATTTTTTTTAATATAAATGAGTTATTGTTGTCTGACCTTTAGTAAAGATCTCTTATGTTGTTGGAACGCTCTTTCCTTTGTCTTTGACCACTCTTAGTACATTAGTAACAGCAGTTTTCTTATTTTCTGGGTGTTTTTTTTTTTAGTAAGGCATTGTATACACAATTTGCTGACTGAAAAAATGTATCTGTCTCTAGAGCAGTAATTTAAAGGCACTTAATAAAACATTCCAATGATACAGATCATCCCATATTCTTGTCATTGTGGGGCAGATTGGGTAGGCAGAAGGTAATCTGACAATTATTGCCCTGCTCCTCATGGGGCGGCTGGGGAATAACAGGCTGTTTGCTGGAATGGCCAAAGCTTTGTTTCTTTCTCTTGTGGTGCAGAATCTGTATCTGGCAAGATTGTCACCTGAACTACAATGGCCGTAGGCAAAACGAGAAGCAGAAGGTACTAGACCTGCTGCCTCAGGAGGTCTTGTAGAGGAACCAAAACACTGGTTACGCTGAGGGGAAGCACCTGGAGTTTCGTGGCTGGGGTGCAGACAGACGGGAAAGAGATTCTCTTTCCAGCAGTGCAGAAAAGTGCTGTGATGAGCTGTGCACCTCAGAAGCCGGGCTTGTTTTTGAGTTATTCTGCCTGCAGTGTGCATCTGACAAAGCGATTTGGCTGCTTATTTTTCTGGCGTGGTGCTTACTCTCTACTCCTTATGCCAGGCCTCATTCCATTCCTATCTAAATCAAAGATGCAGTGTCTTGAGAGGAAGGTTTTGAAGATGTGTGTTTAATGGAAGACAGTGTGAGGAGGGAAGTCTGTGGTGTTTAAAAGGCAGTTTTTAACAAGTTTGAAAAAGTGACATGCAGATGACACTGTGATGTTGGAGTTTTTGTTGAATACTTCAAGGCTTGGAATTGGAGGAGTTGGCAAGTAAAGGACTGGACATGCTAAATGATCTTTCCCTGTTGCTAAAACTAATTCAGCATGAGAATAAGCTCACTGGACTTTATTGCAAAGCAATTAGAATTCAGTTCTTGTTTGTGCTTTGTTTTAATAAAATCACTTGTACAAAATATATAGTTGCTTTTCTTTAGCCAAGACACAAAGTATTTAATAATGTGACAGTTCTTACTTTTAAAAATATTTTTATAGCATTTGAATGCTCAAATCAAAGGCCATTTTCCAACTTCGCACAACGTGGTCTTGGCTTCCAAAAGCTTGGAGCAAAGGAAAATGGTGGAGAGATGATGTGGGTTCTTGCAGTAGCCTGAGCTGGGACCAGAACCTGTCTCTCCAGGTTTTAAGCTGGAATGCTGGTAAAGTCACAGCCTCCTTGGTGGCTCATAATTAACTCCCGAAGGAGAATTAACAATCTTATCATGATGGGACAGAAAAAGGTTTTAAGATTTTCAATGACTGGATTTTTATTTTGATAGCAATTTTTTTAGTGGAATCACTGCAGCAGTGCTCTGCCAGTAAAGAATAAGGTGTTTTTCCTTCTTTGCCTAAATATGGTTTCTAACTCATCGTAGTTAAACAAGTGTACAGCTTCATAGCTGCATTTGGTGGCTAACATACGTATGTTGTTCACATAGTAATGCTGGCTCATGTTATTATCATGTAGGGTGTTCTTCAAGTATCTATGAATTTAGAACCATGGGGTTCTAAATTCCCATTATACACATTTCGTTGTCACAAGAGGATATATTTACTGAAATGATGGATAGTTAAATAGTTTACAACCTCAATTGTTTTCAGATACAGAATTCTCACACAACTGAGTTGATTGATGCAGTTGTTTAGCTGTTGTGGTGTTCTGACTGAAGAAATAGCCTTCTGCTAAATGTTAAAACATTTCTTTGCAGCTGCAAGGAATCTATGCAGTTGAACGGAATCTGTGAACACAAAATGATGATTTGATGCGTTCTGCACCAGAGAACAGATTTCTGTCCTGTATTGCCTGAATTTGTGACCCATACTTTTGGAAGTCTGCTGCCATAGAAGGGCATTAGATTGAGAGTGACTCATTCTCCTGTGGTGTATTTTTCTTTTTTCCACAGAAACACCACTAGGTGTTTAGGCAACCTGTAACTGTACTTCATTACCAAACCCTCTAGATAATGTGCTAAAGAACATGTAGGTGTGCTGTAACTGCTCTGTGGTAGTCCTGTCAGGATCATACCATTTGTGGTTTCTTTCTATTCATATTCAGACTTTTCATTATGGCTTTCTTTCAGAAAAGGGGCTGTGCTGTTTCATAGCTTATGGCGTTTGCTTATTTAAAAAATGATTGACTTTGTATTCCTCTTGAGCTGGGCTATGGCTGTGCTTTGCACTGTGGTGTGGGGTTACAGTTTGGGGTTTTTTTCTATTCAGAAGGGGATGTTTTCAATGTCACTTAAAGGATAAATCTGAAGAAAGAGTATAAGTAGATTTTGAGCTAAATAAACCAGTCAGCCAGCTTAAAAATTCATTGCTAATCAGAGGCATCGAGTGCTGCATTTCACAAGTCCTACTAGTGGCTGTCCCTGCTCTTGCTGTTGCTGTTAGATGAACAGAATTCTTCCTTCTGGGTATTTGAGTACCCATGAATGCTTTTAGTGAATGTGTAATGTCTCAGACACTTTCCTCACTCCTTGGCCTAACTTTTTTTTTGTGCTTGTGATCTTACTGTGATTCTGTAGCAAAACATGAGCTCCTAGCATTTCAATGGTAAAACCCCTCCTTTTGTTGCTGTGCCTTCAAGTCAAATGTGTGGAGATCACATTCTGAAAGCAGTAAATCCTCAATATCACAGGATGGCTGAGGTTGGAAGGGACCTCTGGATATCATCTGGTCCAGCTCCTGTTCTCAGGCAGGGAGATCTGTAGCTCAGGACTTTATTTAGATGGCTTTTGAATAACTCTCAAGGATGGAGAATCCACAGCCTCCCTGGGCAACTTGTGCCAGTGCTGGATCACCCTCACAGCAAAAGAAGCGTGTCCTGATATTCGGACAGGACTTCCTGTGTTTCAGTGTGGTCACTGCCTCTGGTCCTTTCTCTGGGTGCCGCTACAAAGCCTGGCTCTGTCCCCTTTACTGCCCTTGTTTTAGGTGTTCATATGTGTTGATAAAATCCCTTCAGAGCCTTCTCTTCCCTAGGCTTTCTTCATCTGAGAGGTGCTCTAGTGCCTTAATCCTCTTTGTGTCCCTTTGCTGGGCTCTGTGCAGTATGTTCATGTCTCTCTTGTACTGAGGAGTCCGGAACTCCAGATGTGGCCTCATGAGTGCTGAATAAAGGGAAGGCTCTCCTCCCTCAGCATGCTGGCAATACTTTGTCTATTGCAGCCAGAATGCCATTTGCATTCTTTGCTGCAAGGCACGTTGGCTCATGTTCAATCTGGTGTCCACCAGGACTCCCAGGTTCTTTTCTGCCAAGCTGCTTTCCAGCCGTGCAGTCCCCGGCATATACTGGTGTATGGGGTTATTCCTCCTCAGGTGCAGAGCTTTGCCTGAAGGTCAGGAGGTTGCTGTGCTCTGGATGGCAATGTGACTCCTTACAGTCTGGTGTCATCAGCAAACTTGCCAAGGGTACACACTGCCCCATCATCCACACCATTAATGAGGATGCTGAGCAGGACTGGACCCAGCATTGACCCCTGGGGTACGCTGCTAGTCAGTGACCTCCAACCAGACCTTGTGCCACTGATCACCACCCTCTGGGCCCAGCTGTTCAGGCAGTTTTCGGTTCATCCCATTGTTTGCTTGTTCAGTCTGAACATCAGCAGCTCCTCTGTGGGGACCTTATGGGAGACAGTGTCAAAAGCCTTGCTAAAGGCTCTAGGTAGGCCATATCCACTGCTCTCCCCTTTTTCTTCTATACAGTGATGTGAAATCTGCCTTGTTTTCTTAAAACTAGAACTAAAGTGCATGCTTACACTCTCTTAAGGTGAAGAAGATGGGTAAGTCGTTTTACTTGCCTCTGTAGTGTGTGTTTAACTCTGAATATTAGATATTGGTTGGTATCTATTGTTAACCTTCAAATGTCTTTGCCTCTATCCTATCTTTGCTAATTTTTCTTGTCCTACTTTAACCTCTTTGTGGGCTAGTTTATACCTAAGTTATGTCATTGTCTACATCAGTGTTGTTATATCATTAAATACTGATGGTCTGCTCTAAGGGAATTTTCATTCTGCAATTGCTGTATTACCTTAAGACTTTTCAGTGACATTGCAGAAAGCTGTTTTTAAGAGATTAATTTGTTTGATGTTTGCCATAGTAGCTTTCTGCTGCAACTTACTGATTCAGCACAGCGTGTTACCATTGTTCTAGAGAGGACTATTAAATGGTCAGAACTACATTTATCAACAAAACTAACAGTCCTGCAAAATAGGAAATAAAGTTTGGGAGCCATATTCTGTCAACCTGTGTTGGTTGATACCATGAAATACAAGAGATGTTCAAGCTATTCAGGTCAAGTCCATCTTGATTTCCTCCTCTTTCTGGCAGAGACCACAGTGCTTGGTGACAGGAAAAGTGTTAGAATAGGGCAAACATACAGTGATGTTTTTCTGGCTTCTGTGGATTTGCAGCTCAGGGATTTCTTGATCAGTAGGCGTTGGTTTAGTGTGTAATAACCAAATAGTCCTAATTTATATTTCTTGAAAGGTGGAGAGGACTCAGGGTAAGCCCTGGTACCCCTGATTACTGAGTAGAGCGCTGAGTTTTTTGGTCATCTAGTTTGTTTCAATGATCTGTGTATTATAGTCTAAACATGTTGGCGCACTCCCCTGCTGAGTAATACTGGTTACCTTGGAGCCTGTCATTTTGTACTTGCCCTGGGAATGTCTTATTTTTTTTCTTATGTGCATTACTTTGTTTTGTACGGATAATCTTACTGCTTGCTTTTGTGTGGTACTTCAGCATTTGGGTTTTTTGGACTCCTCCCTTAGTACCCTGAATGACTTAAAGCACACTCTAAATCTTCATTAATTCCGGTAGGAGAAAGGTGTAACTGGAAGGCTGCCTCTTTGGAGGCTGCTCTCTAATGTTTGACATGGCAATCAGGACATGGCAATTGGGGACAGGATCCTTTTGTGTGCTGCATTGTGTCATGGAAGGTAGCTGGACGTGGCTTTACATCAATGTCAGTGTCTAGTGTCCAGGACACGCTGGGATTAGGAAACAAAGGCAACACATTTGCCTAAGCTTTTATTGGTGTCCATTCTCTGCATTTCTGAAACTCGGTTTTCATGACACTGATAGGCAGGCACATGAGCTCGTTTCCATGTGATTCAAGACAGGCAGGTGTGAGAGGGCTTTAGTCTGAAGGCTGTACATCTCTGCTGGGCCAAAACCTGCAAACGACCATGAAGGTGCCTCTTGGGTCTGGCTCACTGTGCTCAGAGCACTTCAGGGTCTCAACTGAGGAATGGAGATGAAGGTTGCATTTACTTTTTAAGTGGTGATAGGTATGTTACTCAGTAAT
The DNA here is from genome assembly GCA_013399855.1 of Oxyruncus cristatus. Lineage (NCBI taxonomy): Eukaryota > Metazoa > Chordata > Aves > Passeriformes > Cotingidae > Oxyruncus > Oxyruncus cristatus. The sequence continues at coordinate 605,157 of VXAY01002772.1, read as the reverse complement.
GTTTTCCAGTGCTTGAATTCATTGTGTCATATGTGTGTCCCCTTGGATATCTGCTTATTATTATTATTAGCCTTCCCTTGAAAAAGCATTGTAGCAGGACTTATGTACTTCTGTTTGCTCTGGTGTGAAAGTCTCATAAGTTTGTTGGCTTACAGAGTTCATTGACAATATAGTAAGTTGTCTTAAAGAAGCCTGATCTACCAGGACTGAAGTAGTTCTGTTTTTTATTTCCCTACTCAAAGTTTTTCATCATACCAAACAGTGTTTTTTGTTTGTTTTATTTTTTTTAAAGTACCTTTTATTTTCTTCTTCTGTAACTCTTACCGTCACCATGAGGTGCTGAAGTGGTGAAAGCTCTTGTGGGGCCCTGCCTGATATTTTAACTTTCAAGTGTACAAATAACTTCTTACGGCTATAAAGGCACAGCTTCAGGAAAAATCCAAGAGAATGTTCTGAATATTGTGTGTGGGATTCTGAGTGTTACTTGCCGAGTACAGAAAGACTTGCATTCTTCTGGAGACAGGCAGTATGTGGACATTGTATTTTACATCTCTGTGGTTAAATCCTTTGTTTGGATTGCTTAGCTGCAGTGATTTTTACTGTGTGTTCTTTAAGGACCTAGCTGACATTTAAAAATGTAGTCTAAAGTTGCAGTGCAAAATGAAAAATAGCTTTCCTTACGATAGAAATCAATCTCTGAGATGGCAGAAATTGTTTTAATACTTAAATGTGCTAGATGTACTGTTATTTGATCAAAGCTGCAAAATGTCAGATTAGATATTAGCACCTGTAAATACTGTTTCTGTTCAACCTCAGGTAAGTTTTTGAGGGGAAAATTGTTTACATCTTGCTATATAAGATTTCTATTTACAGTGCACTATACTTTTAATGTTAAATTGCCTATCTGAGACGATCTTGCAGGTGCAGATGATGTAGGTGTGGTGTTTTTTAATTTTGTTTTTCTATTCTTGTAACTTAGTTTCCTAACATGCAGGGAGAGAGATGAGCATACATTAATTGAACTATTCTAAAACCTTAAAGCAGTAAGAAGGTTCTGCTTATGTCTTATGTCTTGGCTGTTGGTCGATAAACTGTTGCTGACATGATGGAATTGCTTGAGAAGGTTGAATATTCCTGCAGGATGACTGGCAAGGTAGGGCTGTTGCTGGTGCAGGGAGGGAATTGAGTATAGTGAACATGTACTATAGAAGTCTGTAGTGTATTAAGAAAAATAATTCTTGGGGCAACCTGCCTGCTTTAAAACAAAAGATTTTTATTCTTACAAATTGAGTAAAAACACAAATTGTAAAACAGTATTTTGCTTATGTGGATTTAAGCAATTGTTTAAATAGGGTAAAGTTATAAATATACTGAAGTCCAACTTTTCTATCACATACTTAGAATTTTAAAATGGAGTTTCTCTGAAACTCTCTTGCATTTTTGAGCCTAACTTGTTTTTTTGAAGCAAGATCTTGTGAAAGGATGGGTCCTGAGATAAACTTGTCTGGAAATAGAAATGTACTTTGAAAGAAGTAATATCTTGTGATGAATAAAAGTGTCATGTGGGAAATCTGAGCTGCTGTGGTCCTGACCTAGAGCTTCTTCAGTTACTTAGTGTGAGCATAGTTCCCTTCTATTCTGATTAGTTTGTAGAGGCTAGAAATTGTAGCTGCAAAACTTAAAAATGAAAAAAATCCATGCTTGGCTTGGACAAACTGACTTTGTTTTCCTTGCACCCGTTTTTAGATTAATTTCAATAAGAATATTTAAGAATGTGTGTCTTGATAAAAGGAGCTAACCTTTTTGTCTGAAAGCCTTGCAAAGGTAGTGCATTTCCCCAAAGATCGCTTTGTGATCAAAATTCGTGTTGCTTCTAACTTGCTCCTTTGAAATAGTTTAACTACCTTTAATGAGAATTTTCCAAACCACAGCCTGTTGAGGCATTTGTGTTGGAGATTGTTTTACCACAGAAAGGTCTTAGTGGAAATGTTGACCTTCCTTAATGTGAGAATTGATGAAATCATCTCTGCCTGTACCTCTTCCTCCAGTGCACCATCAGTTGAAGCTATTGCACTGTATTGTTAAAATTAACCTAATCTTAAATAAGCTTTTCCCTTCAGAGGGTCAGTGCTACAGTACCCTGCAATTGGGCATATAGAAAGGCTTAGATTGTTGCAGGAAATGTTTTTGTGAAATTATTTAGAGTTTTTATTTGCACAGACATGTACTCCATGCAGAGTATACAAACACATCTTTCTGCTTTGTTCTTGTTTTCTTGCTGGTTTAGTTTTGTGACTGGTGTTCATGTGAATGCTGGTGCCAGCACAAGGAAGGGGAGGAGAGGGGGAGAGTTTTTCAGCAGCCCAGCAGGGACATGGAGCAAAAGATCAACTCCTTTTTCACTTGCTGGTGTTCTGCATCATGCTCAGGTCCTCATTGATCTCTTAAATTTATTGGCTGTGCTCAGTAATTTTGCTGTTACAGCAGCTGCATATGAGATGTTTGGGCTGTGAGATTGTTTTTACTTTTTTTTTTCTTTCCCTAGACTAGTTTAGTACTTTCAGCATTGTTATTTATATCCTGCTCTGCTCCCTCCCCTTAAAGGTTGACAGCAGTCTTTTTTCAACAATGTTAGATCTCTTTTGACCTGTGCTTGTTGTAGATAGACCTACTCTCTTGAGGCTGATGTTATTCATGGTCTGATCATGAGTACACACTGAGTATTCAAGTCTTAGCTTTCTCTACGTATTTCTTTCCTATTATGTCATTATTTTTTTTACATGTAAAAAAGGTTTATGATGATGTTTTTCAAATTAAAAGATGTCTATTTCTTTGGCAGTGCTCAGATTTTGTGACACAAGGCTAAGATAAGGAATGTTGCTCATAGATTATTTTAGTAACCATCTCCAATAAAGCACTACTTTTTTTGATGTCAGCTTTTCTTATAGTCAGTGCAGTGAATTCAAAGGCAGGTTTTCCTATTCTGGAATTATAACTCACGGGGGAAATGTTAGTGGGAAACTGCTCAGGATTCCTGTGGGAAGCTGTTAGGTGATACACTTAAGACATGAAACTTCAGGGATGTTTAACTTGTCATATATGATGCAGCAGATCCCTGCTTGCTTTGTAAAACCATACGATAAGCTGTGGAGTGTGTGCCATTCATCTTCAGGGTTCATTCCATAGCCTCCCCCAGTAGTTCACTCTTGTGGGATACTTTTCACACAGATTGCATATGAAGTGTGTTTTTTCTCTTTTCCTTTTGTGGGCTCTCTTCACAAACCTTATCTGTCTGTGTACTCTTGGCCTGTGTGGCTGGAAATGGGGAGTGTGAAATCGCCTACTTACAAACCAGCAGCTTGGTTTGGATAGCAAAAGGCAATTCTAAGCACGTTCACTTCCTTCCTGCTGTCTTTTCACTGTGGTCCTTTCTTCTTGGGCATGGAAGTTATTTCTATCAGTATAAATTACCTTGTTTCTCGAACAGGCATACATATTTTATTTCCTGTTTTTTTCCCTCAGAACAAATGCTTTAGAGTTAAACACTTGATAATGTTAAGATTTGACTGTACTTCTAATCTGTGTTCTTTCTCATGCTCAGGGGTTGCAAGTAGCTGAAGTCTGTTGTCCATAATAGTCTGTATGTAGAAACTGAAGTGAAGCGAGTGAAAATAAAGGATGTAAAGACATGGATTCAGACAGAGGAAAGCAGTGCTGGTGTGCATGTCTTTTTGTTACGTTTAGAAAGGTGTTGCTGATTTATGCTAGGATGAATGATACCAAAGCTGAGATGTTTTTTCTTAATTCAGAAGACCTTGCATAATTTTTACAGGGTTCATCTAGGTTTTGTATGTTGATATAATGTGAATACTCTGAATACAATTAGAAGCTCTCTGGGGTCTTTTTCAGGTTGTTTGTGTCCTTTGGAAACAAAGGAACCTAAGCTTTAACTGAAATACCTACCTGATATTCTGAGAGAATCTTTGCTGCCTGTAGAGGATCTTTTCGAAGTGGATTAGAAGTTATCTTAGAAATTGCTCTGTTGCTTTCCGCTTTTGGACACTATCCTCTAAGCAGGAGTCTGTGGATTGGCCCTTTTTTTTGTATTCTGTTCTTCCATTTGGTGAGGTGCCATGAAAGTGAGATGGAAGTACTTTTGGAAACATTCTTTACCTATTAGTAAAGGTAATGTTTTACATAAACATATAAATCATGATGTTTCTCTGGATTGTTTCTTCTACTAGTCAGAATTTGTTGTTCATCATTTGTTGATGTTGGCTTTTGTGCATTTGTTTTCTTGTCTTTTCTGTGCCACATACTTGGATTTCCTAGAAGATGATAATCCTGTCTGCTCTGGGATACTATATTCAAGCTTATACAAGGAAATACAAGTATATCTACAGTTAATGCTCATTGCTTCATCTGCTTATTTTGTGTGTGAAGTTGTAAATGGTTGTAAAGCAGGAGTAGGGTTTTTTCATAGTGACTTGCAAAACACAGAAATGTAAGCAAACTTTGGTTCTTTGGAAAGGGTAAAACTCCGAAGCAAAAAACCTCCAGAACAAAAACCTGATTTGAAGCTGAACACTATCCAGTTCTTATACAGTCTCCCAGCACCAAATAGTATTTATATCAAGCTTCATTGGATGTGGTAAATGGTCCCCATAATGTCATAAATACGCTGTATAAGTGGTTGTCGTGTCCTGTGGAGTATGTCATCAAATAACAGCTTCATTTCTTTTTGTTTCAGATTGAGGGAAGTTTCAGAGAAGCTGAACAAATATAATTTAAACAGGTAAGGCATATCACATGCTGCTGTAAATCATTTAGGAAAGTACAGTTTCTCTAACAGCAACACAAAGCAGGTGATTGTACTGAAGATGTAGCCTTAGAAATCTTCAATACTACTAATATTAAAGTCCTACTAATACTAAAGTCCAGAAATGCTTCAGATAACACAGGAAGAAAATTGAAGGTTTTCAGTTATGATAAAATATATTATTAAATATCCTCCTTATGAAATGACTCCTTACTTTAAAGTATAAAGCCATTTTTTTTGTTGCCGATCACATTAAATGAAAACATCACCTTTCAAGGGTTTTTTCCCTTACATTTTGTGTGGTTAATGTTAAGAAATACATCGTAGTCGCTTCAACTATAAATGTTTTTCACATTGGTAACCATCACTGCACGTCCTTCCTTCCTTCCATATACAACTAGGTTCTTATTTTTTTTTCAGTTTTGAAATGTTCTAAAATGTTACACATTCTCACTTTTTATTTTCAGCCACCCTCCTTTGAATGTATTGGAACAGGCCACTATTAAACAGTGTGTGGTGGGACCAAATCACGCTGCTTTTCTTCTTGAGGTAAATTACTGAAATCTCAGATAACAAACTTGAAACCATACAGTTAAAATTAGTTCTTTTAACGTTAAATTGATCGATATTATTCAGTAACTGAAGACTTGTGTTTGCATTTTTTTAACAACTTGTATTACATTTCAATTTTGAATGTTTGCTTTTCTTGTTCTCAACACAGGATGGTAGAGTCTGCAGGATTGGTTTTTCAGTCCAACCAGACAGATTGGAATTGGGTAAACCTGAGAATAGCGATGGGTAAGAAATGCTTTTCTTCTAAAAGAGTCTTTTGAACTTGATAAGCAGCTTGGCTGCTTTTTTAGTTTTGTTTTTGTTTGTTTTCAAAGTAGATTGCTTTTGGAATGGATACTTTAAGTAGAGATGCAATGGTTATTGGTGATGCAGCCAAACAGCTTAGCTTGACAAACTGGCATAGGAAGAAATAGTAGATGTGGTTCTAAAAGAAATGATACAGGGTCTCTTTAGCTTCAAGAAACAAACTCCTCCAAAAATAATCCTTACAAAAGAAACTGTGTTAAATTATTAAGCTTCGTGTAGAATCCACTCTGAAAGTGGTCCCATCTGGTGAGGCTCACTTTCTAGACCTGTGGTCTTCAGTCCAGGTAAGTCCCCCTTAACAGGACTATTTAATGATTCATATTTAAATGTAAACCACTTAATATTGAAGTAGGGTACTCAGGGTCAGGTTTATGGATAGAACACCTGATTACAATTTATACATATATGCTAACAGAAGACTTAGCACAGTGGTTACCTCAAATCTCTAATTAGCTTAATATGTATTTACAGCTGTGCTATTATGGATTGCCCATGTATATAAGGTCTGTTAGGCATGCTTTCCACTTTCTTTTACCAGTGTACCTCTTAATATACAGTTAGATTAGTTTGGAATATTCCCCAAGGGTGTTGCTTAAGCTGGTATGTTACCAGATTAAGTCCCTGAGAATTTCAACCTGGGATTCCAGGTTTTGTTCGTAACCCATTTGGGATTGTTTTGTGACTGATTTACCATCTTTTACTTTCAGTTCAAAGTTGAGCAGTGGCTCAGGGGCAGGAAGGACATCCAGGCCAGGCAGATCTAGTGACTCCCCATGGTTTCTGTCTGGTTCTGAAACTCTGGGCAGACTGGCAGGCAACACCCTTGGGTAAGTTTTGATAGGATTGAGGCTGCAATCTGTTTGTTCCATATTTGAGTATATGTGTATACACATATATAAATTGTATGCAGTATGTGTAAGGGAACGTATAATTACAGCAGTTGTGTAGGTAGGGTATAATAAAAAAATACTTTATCAACTTGTTTAAAATAACAGACATTTAAATGACCCTTCAGCATCTAGGATACAGAGAGTTTTCATATATGTGTGAAAAATAACTTGGTTTTGGCTGTGTTGTCTTTTTTGGAATTTTTTTTAGTTCCTTGATTTTTGGAAAGCAGTTTTTTAGAGGGACACTATCAATTTAAACTGTGGTAGGCTAGAAGCATAAAGAAAATGAGAGCATTTATGCAGGAAGGATCTTCATTATCTTTGTGTGCTCCACTGCATTGTGCCCTCCTTCCCCGTCATGACCAGTGTTTTGATAGCTGGGGTCCTATACATAGTGATAGGAAGGGAATATTTGAAAAAGGTTGTTGCTCAGAAGCTTTAAAATTGTAGTAGATGCCAAATGTACTTTGGAGATTCAGTTTTCTTACCATTAGCTTTAAAATTGATGGTGTCCCTTTTTTATAAAAATGTGAATTAATCTTCGTTACATAATCACAGTGATTGCTTTGTTTTTGTAAGACGTCTCAAACTGTGCTGCTTCCTAAGGTTACTAACTGTAGCAAGGAGAATTGTGTTTACAAGCTATGGTTTCTGCATGTGAATGATTTAAGAGGAAGGAACTATAGCTTTTTCATGACAGCAAATTTGTTGTTTATATTACCAAATAAACTAATTTCATTTGGGCCTTAGTTGCATGAAAAATAACTCACCCCCATTACCTCCCCAAACATTTTGTGCAAACATTGTGCATTTGAACCTAAAAATCCATGTGTCAAATGTTAAAGGCAAACTGGTATTGTCATGTTTAAAACCTTATTGTGGGAAGTGTGAGACGTTTTTTTCCTTGTTATTTTAGCTGAGCACAACCTGTTAAAATTGTTAGAAGCTATGTGCTTAGGAGACCAACCCTGAAGAGTTCTTGATGTCTTCCCTTGCATGTTTCAGAACTAGGTAGTTAAAAGTCACTGAACTGGTGGAAAAGCAGTAGGCACTATAACTAGTCTGTTAAATGAAGCGAATAATTAACTTAATAAATTGAGTCTGAAAACATTCAAACTGTAGAGCCCTTAGATTAGATAACTGGATTTGGAAAATGGCTAGCATGCTGCTGTAGAGTAGAGAGATGTGGTAAACTAACAGGCAAATAGAAATGAGCCGAAAGATTTCCATTCTATATTAATATTTATTTTTGGTTTAGACAGCTTTATTAGAATGGGACCAAGTTAGGACACACTGGGAATATTTTCATTATTATATGAATAGAGATGGTTTTATCTGTAGATGTCTAAACTATGTAATTGTTAGTTTATAACTTTGAGTAGAAAATGCATCTGTAGTATTAATATCTAATATGGAACCTTTTCTTTAAACCCACACCTCCCTGCTGAGAGTTGAATGGAGAATTGCTTTGTAGCTAGAATCTGATTTCCCCTCAGCTCCTTTCTTTTCCCATCAACTGCCTTCCCACCTTTAGAACAGATTAACTGGCTCATTTTATTTAAAATGTCACATTCTTCTTGGTTTTGAGTTTTGGTTGTTTGTTTGTTTGTTTGTTTGTTTTTTTCTCATTTTCAGTAGTATCTTCTTTTAGAATTCTCTTTGTAACTCATGAGACAAGACTTCCTAAAGCCATCGTTGAATTGCTTTTTGTATTGTCATTGGCTGTGTGGTTACTGGCTAGAATTGTGAAAATGTGGATGTGTCTGACAGGGCCTTGTCTTAGGCAGACACTTGAGTTTACTCTGTGGTTGCATGGTCTTGTCAGGAGGAAAAAGAAAACCCAACAAAACAAAAGAAGGGTGTTAGTAATCAACTTAAGCCAGAAAATGTAAGACAAGTATTCTCATCTAATTAGCTTTTAATAGCTAGATGTGATAGACTTTTAACATAAATTTATTGGATACTGTTTCAGAGAACATACCTTTTCTCACATCTAATTTTAGATATTTTTTCTTGAAAGGAGATTAAGATTCTAAGTGATTGGTAGCAGGAAAGTTCTGCTGCTACTGATTGTTAAATAGCAATAACACCATATCCAATATTCCTTAAAGCAGATTGCAATAAAAAGTTAACCTTAAGGACAAACTACAGGGTCTTGCCTTTCATTGCAACAGAGTATCTTGTCTTAAGTCCAATCCAGATTCAGTTTACACAGTTCTGTGGTGATAATTAAGATTAGTGGATAAATGTAAGGATGGTGAGTCGTCTATTTCTATGAATCAGGGCTTTTTTGCTCCCTTGTTTTGATACTCATTCATAGAAATGAAAAAGCTATTCAGTTAGTTTAGGCATGTTTTTGCAATGTACAGAGTTGATGTTGATTTCTGCAGTAGGAATAGATCCAAAGTAGAGTATCTCTTGTAAACCATCCATGAGGATCACAGGACTATCTAGTGTAAGATTTATTTTGCAGCAAAGATTACTTGATTTTTCCAGTTAAATCTTAAGCAATTTCTTAATGTAAATCAAGTATCAGAATCTTTAATAGACCCATCTGAGTAGAGTGACCTTCTGTCAGAGCCACTGACCATGAAGCTGCTGCGTGTGTGCTTTTATAGCAGGAGGTTGACAACTGAGTGTTAGATGTTACACTGCTGCTACTGTTGCTTTTAGAAAATCTGGGAATTAATGCATGTATGTATTTGTGTATGTATATATCTACACAACTGTATGAGTGGGAAAGAGTGCAACTTCCTGTTGCAGTCCTGTTTTTTTATTTCTTCTCTGTATTTCAGAAGTTTATCAATTGCTTGGTGCTCTTGTTCTTACTGGTTTTGAGAGATACTTTTTGTCTGTGAAGTCAAACTGCAGTATTTTTCAGAGGCTGTTTACAAGTTATTAGTAATAAAACTGAAGACTTCTTGAAGTAGTCCCCAAAGTATGTGGCTATATTAAAAAGATAAATAATCTAAATCTTCTAGAAGTCGCTGGAGTTCAGGGGTTGGTGGAAGTGGAGGAGGATCTTCTGGTAGATCATCAGCTGGAGCTCGCGATTCTCGAAGGCAAACCAGAGTTATACGCACAGGACGTGATAGAGGATCTGGACTGCTGGGGAGTCAACCACAACCAGTGATTCCAGCATCAGTTATTCCAGAGGAACTCATTTCACAGGTACACGAACTAGAAACTGCTTGTTGCCGAAAGCTTGGAGAGCTTCTCACAGCATATGTACAGGAATGTGTTGTAGTAGTGCACTTTCTCCAAGGAGTGATGGCGTATAATTGAAGTGATTGACTTTCTCTAGATGAATTGGTTTTATTCTTAAATATGTAGTGAAAGTGACAGACTTTTTGGATTCTAGAATTTTCGTTTCCCAAACTTCCCCCAGATAAGGTATATATTTAATCTAAATGAGGAAGGCCATGTTAAGTTGCAGATTGGAGATTTAGTGAGAAAGTAAAAGCATGAAGTTTCTTGAAGGAGTGTAATGAAGGGGGGCAGGTTGACTTCTTTTTTTTCTTGTTGGATAGAAGTGATCCATTTTAGATTTAAATAGAAGACATTAAACATATTTAATCTCTTTAAAATACTAATAATTTTTCTTCCTGGACACCTCTACTTAATTTTTTATAAATGTAACTGATGAATGTTAGGTATAAATTTCACCACTTTTGCCCCTTAATGCAGTAAAGCCTGAAGAAGCTGATGGACTTCGTATTGTGTGGTTAAATGGAGTCTGTGAAAACATTTTTCTCCATATTTGAAGAAAATAATATATTCAAAATATGTGACTAACTAACACATTTTAACTATTAGTTTAAAACTAGTTTCTGTTCTACATTTGAAATACAGATGTTAGTTGCTAGGCCAAAGATAATCAGCTTTGCTTCCCTTGCTGTGGTGTTTTGTTCACTTTTTTTTTTTAATAGTGTACTTCGTCTGCCTTTAAAACAGGAGGTGCTTAAAACATTTTTGAGTTAACTCTAAAGCAGATCAATGTGAAAGATCTTCACAGATGGTCTATATAACATACATTTTATGGGGTCTCAAATATCTGTAAACTTCTGGCATAGAATGTTATGACAAAAAGTTTACCTTTGCGTGCTGTTAGAATGTCCCTTTCTTTTTTGCTTGTCAACTGACAATTTTAGTTGGTACCTCATTTTTACTGTGTTACAAAAATACTCAGTACTCGTTCCTCATGTTCTTCACAGTTTGCCATCTTGCAGAACTCTCATCTTCTCTGACATTCAATAGAGGGTAATCTGGAAAAACAAAGTGCCCTGAGTCCTAGGCTTAGTGGAGTAGACCAGAATTCTCTGGTTTTTTTTGTAAATTCATTGCATCTGTTTAACATTTGGGAGGTTTTATCTGCATTTGTACTTTGTTAGTAAAATCTTAAATGTTGCAGAAATTGCTGAAGATAAGCCTTTAGAAGCAGAATAATGAGAAAAATAGAGGCAGTAAGTAAAAGTGTAAAAAACAGGGATTGAGGTGTAGTTCTGGAACAACAGTTGATTTCAAACTGTGTTGATTGACATACTAAGTTTAAACACTCCTGGGTTTCAGAGTGTTCTATATGTTCCTGTAGATTTCGCTTGTCCTTTAACTACAGCATTAAGCATTCCGAGAAGTAGATTCTAAGATTCCATTAAGAAATTCAGCACCAAAGTTGGAATTCAGTATTCTAACTCAAACTGAGAGAAGGCTGCATATCTAATACAAAATACTGTGAAGAATTTATATGAGCCTTAGTCTGTACATTCTGTGATTGACTTTTGGGTTTTACTGGACTTGTTTTAGAACTAAGCATTCTTTCCTCATGAATGGTGGTTGATGAACTGAGAATGACCAGTAACCAATTGTACTCTGCTCTTACAGGCACAAGTTGTTTTACAAGGAAAGTCCAGAAGTATTATTATTCGGGAACTCCAGCGAACAAATCTTGATGTAAACCTTGCTGTAAATAATTTATTGAGTCGTGATGATGAAGATGGGGATGATGGGGATGACACAGCAAGTGAATCATATCTTCCTGGAGGTTTGTATCCTGCAACTTTTGATAAAAAAAAAAAGCTGATATGTTCTTGTTTTTCTGTATTTAAGTACTGACAGTGAACTCTGTGCTGTGCAAGGGATGCAGCGAAGACAATTCTTGCTTATAGAAGCAAAGTCTAAAGGTGCACAAAACAAAAGATGCATTGGGATGTCTGGAGGGATTAGGTTAGCCATTGAAGAATAACTTGATACTGTTTGTGAGTGGCATGAAAGTTATTTTTTGTTTTAGGATCTCAGGCTTTGTAACATCAGCATTACTTAAGTCTGTTTTGCTGCTCAACAACATGCTGAGACTGCTGTGTGGCTTGCTCATAAAAGCTAATTCTAAAACCTTCTAGTGATTTGCATGTTTTTTCCTACTAACATGTGTTCTTAATATTTTTCAAGTTTTTAGAGCAAAAATTATACCACTTTTTTAAAATCAACATGCCTCAATTGAGGGCAAAACAGTGTACAGTGGTTACAGTTAGATTGAGAATTTGTTCTTCATCTCAAGTTCCCCTTATAAAAGCTGTAGTATTCTGGCTATACCAGCAAAATGCTGTAATTGATGTGCAGCTATTTTTGAAATACTGTCTGTCCCATACAACAGCTTTTTATAAAACACTTTGAGTCTTCTTTTGCATTGGCTGACTAATTTAGGTAATCTTTGCTTGCTCAGTAAACAGATTTGAAAACATAGCAGCCAAATCTAATGTTCGTCCTAAGGTGCACGGCATGAAAAGAACACATCTAAAGTCTGGCTACATAGTAGCTTCTCTTTCTGTGTGTCAAAATGACATTTTGATATTTTTCTGATAAATGTTTTTTGTTTTTTTTTTTTTTTTTTTCTGCTCATCTGGTTCACCAGGAAGATTCATGGGCTTCCTTCATCTTTATCTTGTCAATCATGTGATTGTACAAAAGGTTTTTTTAATTTCTGCAACAAAGGCTTTGTGTTTCATTTTGCCTCTTCTAGTTTTAGTTGCATCTGTCAAGCATCTTTATTTTGCTGTAGAATCAAGAATATTCTGTTGGAAGGGGTGAAAAATCTTTAATCTGAATCTTGTTTTTTAGCTTAATAGCATTAGACAGATGCACTGGAGGAAATAAATTCTCTTAAGTCTTTTTAAGTATTCAATGCAGGAGTTCTTAGTCTTGAGCATACCCGAATGCATTTCTCTAGAACTGGCCTTCAGAAGATAAATCGGAGTTAGGAACTTCTGCTGGAAGTTATTACTTTTAACCATACTAACCAGCTTTCTACAGCATTAACTGTTCTCTTAGTACCTCTTGTGATCATAAGGATCAGTTAATAGGGACTGTCTGCCAGCCTGTGAGTAGTAACTTTTATTTGAAGATGCCTCCGTTAGTCTGTGAATCTCATGTACTCGGGAGAGGTTCAAGTAATATGCAGAGTTTCACTGTCCTCACTAGATGTCCAGAAAACAATTTTGTCCTTGGCTTAATTTTTAAAACTTCTTCCCTGTTTAGTGTAAAATTTCCTATAAGGGATTGCAACTTCTTAATATTATTCTCCTAATATTGAAACCTCCTAATATTTTCTCCTATTTTCTTTTACTCCACAGAGAAATTGTACCAGTTCTTTCCCAGTTTTTGTGGGAAAAGATCTGGAAATGACAACTGAAATGAAACTTCCTGTGTTTTAACTCTAGTCTTCAAAGATGTAATCGTGATTTGTAGAATGTGCTATGGGACAAAAGCAGTCTGTTGCACAGAAATGAATTTGAATCTGTTGAGAAGGAGTCTTGCTGAACACTAGTCAGTGCTATCATGACTCTACTGTTGGTACATTACATAGTTAAAATTACTAGTCCTTGCTTTTGTCACATGATCATGCAAACTAGTTGTCAGGAAAACCTGATGGCCAGAGAAACTTGCATATAGGTTTTTTGAAAGTATTTTACTCTAGAAACTTCGCACTCTTCCTGCTTTTCACTTCTCATCTCGCCTCTGGATGCCCTTTTGGAACTGTAACATCAAACTTCATAAAGAAAACCTGTAGATAACTAATAAATGCTATATGTGTTTCAATTGTTAGACTTTTTTTAGGATTCTGAAAGATAGAGGACCTTTTTATTTTTTTTTAAATTGTCAAATTATGCTTTAAAGCTTTTTGATTTCATTCATTCCAAGCCCAAAAAGAGCAAGTGACCCGAGAGCTTTTGCCTTGGGATTTTTGAGGCTCTTGCATTTTGATTAAAAGCGCATGCTAATTTTTTCTTTTTCTGTTTCTTCTGCATGTCTGATGTTTTGTGATCCTTAAATTTAGGGGTTACTGTCTAAGCCTTCCAAGACAGAAAAAGTTTTTTTAAAGCACTAAGAGTAATTTACATTTGATTTTAAAAAAAATAATAAAATAATTAAAAAGCTGAGGTACTTTCTAAGTATGTGAAATTAATAAATTCTTGTTTAGTACATAATAATTTCATTAATATATCAGTTGTGATAATTCCAGTTAGTATTGTCAAGGTTATACATCTGAATTTTTTTGAGGTAATAAAAAACATGTCTCAGTACTTCCTGAATTCTTCAGAATTTCTTAAGTGAAGAGCAGAACTTTAACTTTTCTGTACATATTGCCATCAATGAGTGTCCCTTAAATATTTATTTTTGGACCCTAGTGTACTTTGATTTTTGGCTTCTCTAATCTAGTCCTTTTTCTTTAGTTTATGATAGTTAGCAGAGAGGAATGTGGGTTCATTTGATTCATAACAAATACATAAGGAAAATAGTCAAGGTAAAAACTACATAGAACATGATCCTTTAGTTTTGTTGTTTGTGTAGTTCGATGTGTGCATGTTTGCTCAGTAACTTCGCATGATACAGTGGGTTCTCGCTAGTGGGACTTGTGAGACATGGTTTGAGAACATCCAGGCTGCTTTGGAGAGAAGAGACATGGGCTGGTATCACAGCAGGACTGACTGTGCCGACTTGCAGCGAGGAGGCATGGGAACTGCAGCATAGCATAGGATCGGTGCAGTGGCTTGCCTTAGGGGAAAATTATTAGATAATGGGGTTGGGTTTTTTGTGGTTTTGTTGTTGTTGGGTTGGTTTTTTGGTTTTGTTTTTTTATGGACTTCAAGTTGGATAATACTGTGAATAAATATTATCTTATCAAGAAATGAATTCTGGAGTTCTGTTTCAGTCTGGTTTCCTAGGAAACTAAAATACATGTTTCTCTCCCTTCACTGTCGCAGTTTTGCCAATTTAATCGAAACTTGAAAGAGGAGGAGGTACTGAACACATTGAATTGTTGAATATTTCATAAAAATATGCAGCTGAGAAGTGGGGAGAGAAGTTATGATTGCCCCCTTAAGGGAAAATGTTTAAAGTGAGCTCAACTTGAGATGAGAGTTGATCGAAGCAATGCCTTCAGTTAATAAATCCAGTGATAATGCTACATGTGGAGCTACTGAAAACAAAAATTTTCTTAGTACTCAAATTGCTGCTTATGTATATACTG
The DNA here is from genome assembly GCA_013399855.1 of Oxyruncus cristatus. NCBI lineage: Eukaryota > Metazoa > Chordata > Aves > Passeriformes > Cotingidae > Oxyruncus > Oxyruncus cristatus. The sequence goes on along the minus strand of VXAY01002772.1, from coordinate 590,045 downwards.
AAACTTAGGGATTTTTAATTGGTGGGGGCTTTGGTATATTCTTGTTTTGTTTCTTTCCTCTGAACTGGATATCCTTTTCCTTCCAATTTTCTATAGTATTTACTGGTGAATCCTGAGCATTTCCTTTCCTAAATAGGTTGGTCAGAATTATCACATCTAAATGTGAAGGGTGCAGTCTAATTTTGGTCTAACGCAGCATAAGAGATGAGTGATATAATTCCATGGGATTTATCTGAAGAGCAGGAAAATAAAGTCATAGAGAATATCTTTCCCCATCCCGTGATTCTTAAACTGGATGTAGCCTTGCAGTATCTGTGTTTTCACAGCGCTAAAAAAATTCCAGTTATGTTTGAAGGGGAGTGGATTTGGCTCCTATCCCTACTGGTTTTAGCACCTTTCTTTGCTGGTATAGAAAATGGAAGAAGGGGGATCTCTTTCAGAAATACTGGAAGAAAATTAAAATCTGATTTGAAGCTGAAATAAGAGGGTAAGAAAAGGCTTTATTTCCTTACTCATCTTAATGCATACTTTGCAAAAAACATGTAGTTTTGGTTCTTAAGTCTGGTGGCTTGAACTTTTACTTTCCTTTTTGGAAACACAGCTCAACTCAAGATGCCTGACATGGTGGAAGGTGTGTGTATGTGTATGTGTCACAAGTTAGTGTGTGTTTCCTGTCAAGAGGATTTCCTGCTCAGCTTACCTTAAAAAAACCAATATTGTCCATTTTGAACGAGGATGCAGAGTTCTTTTCTGTACTGACCAATTCTGTTCCTACAAAGAGATCAAAGTTCTTTGCAGTTTTTTCCTGCATAGTGACCAAAAAAAATCAGAACGAATTACTAGACTGTAGAGCAGTTGGAACATACGTAGGAAGAGATGGTTATGGTGTGGGATGAGGGAAAAGGGAACAGCATGCTGATCTTGGGAGATACAACGGAATCTCAGCTGTGTTTCCAGTTCTTGAAGTCTGTTAGTTACAAGTTGACCGTCTGAAGGTGAGGTGTACTGCACCTTTAACGTTGTGAAAAGTCAGTGAAAAGTATCAGGCAGAGTAAGGGTACTCTTGAGTGATCTGAATTGTTTTGGTAAGACAGAGCCTGTTTGCCAAATATGAATTTTTTTCCTAGGATTTCCAAGCAGTCTGTCAAGGATGACTTCCTAAAATGTACTGTGTGAACCACAGAGTCCCAAATGGTGTGCTTTTAGAAGCGCAGTCTACACTTGAGTGGATTGCTTAATTAATGCAAGAAGCATTCATGCGGGTCTTGCTTTGAAATCCACAGTGCTCACTATTTACAGTGCTGTTTTTCTGGGCTGGTTGTATTTGATATGTCTTACATTTCCTGGAGATGACAGTTTAGATATATATGGATAAATGATCTGCTATGCAGGGGTGTGAAAGTCTTATGTGAATTAATACAACCTCTAAGTGTAGACTTTTGGCTCCTTTTCAGTTTTCTGGGTATCTTCTACTTCATGTGTTTTCCCCCCTCCCCTCCTTTTATTCCAGACACTGAGCAAAACACCCATAATAATCAGTTCCTGCTGTTAGGAGTGCTGTTATTTGACTTCAGACCTTGTTTTCTAGCCGTTATTTTGTTTTGTGCTTGGGATTAGAAAGAGGCTGAGAACTGGATGTGCTGAAATTCTGTGTGCTCCTTCCACATTTCCTGAAGGGATTGTGTGTGTGCAGCCTCATCTTAGCTTCACTGGTGGTTTAAGCAGATGGTCCTGCTGCCAGCAGGCGCTATCCTGCCATTCTCTCACATGGTGATGAGGTTTGTGGGCCTGTGTGGGCCAGTGAAACTCAACTAGGGAGTCTGACTTTTGTAAGTCAGAGTTGCCTGAATGTTTGGGAAGGGACAGAACTGTTTCGTTTGGCAGCAGTAGGGTCTGGTCAGCTTTGCTGCATATGGTGAGGCACCACCTTTGGGGCTCTGACTACCCAGTTAAGTCAGTCTGAAGATCCCTTCCCACCTTACATCTACCCTCTGTTAACTTCTGTTTCAAGCCAGGTGAATGTGCTAGTTGTAGATTTAGGAATCCCACCTTGTCCCAAGCAGGTGCCTGCACAGGGATGAAAGAGGAAAGTAGGACTGTCCTTTCTGTAGCAGCAAGATGGTAGTCAGATTCAGTTGTCTTGTCAGTCCATATTGCTGGACTTCAATAAGTTACATGAATTTCCAGTAGCCTCTTTTGTGTTTGGATAGTAGCTTTAGTAAGTGGAAGGAGATTGTTTTACACTTTAATGATTATTGTTACTTCAGGGAAACTCAAGTTTTCTAACATAGAAACTAGGGCAGTTGTGGTACTTTTGGTTTGGTTGTTGGGGTTTTTTTTAAACTGCATGGTATTAAAACATTGTGCTTTTTCCAGATAACTTGTTGTTCTTCATGTAACTACCATTTAAAGCTTTGTACTGAGACCTGCAAGCTACTAGCTTGTGAATTAAACAAGTACATCATTCTCTGAAGGAAGCATTCCATGGAGAAACATACAGTCTATGGCATCAAAGACGTGGCCGTGTGAAGGCCGGCTCTCTCCGTTGGCTCTGTCCTCCCTTCATTCTTGGTCATCTTTAGGGTTCTGCGTTACATGCATGAGTGTGTGTGCACATGTATGTATATGTATCTATCTTATCCTAGGGCTTTGTTCTTTCAAGTGATAGGCAAAAGTCTGAATTTCTGGGATACAGAAAAATATGTTTTGGGCAAGTCTTGTTTGGGAAACGTGATTAGATAAGTGACAGCAGTTTTTGTAGGGAAACTGGTTTTGTTCTTCACTAGTTCGCCAAGCTTGATTGCAAATGCGGTCGCATAGGAGGCACATGAGTTTGCACTGGTGAATCTGAAGAGCAGAAATTCAATTAACAGATAGGATATTTTTTTTGTTTTGATATTTGTTTAGTTGATGGTCTCTCTAGCTGATGTTTTAAGTAGCTGATTATTCACTTAAGACCCTTGTCTCCTCTTATAGAGGATCTTATGTCTCTTCTGGATGCTGACATACATTCTGCTCACCCAAGTGTCATTATTGATGCTGATGCTATGTTTTCAGAAGATATTAGTTACTTTGGTTATCCATCCTTTCGGCGCTCATCACTTTCCAGGCTAGGCTCATCCAGAGGTAATTTTGCACCTTTTTTCTTTGTAATAAGTAGTTTTCTGTGGAAAAAGCTAGTGATAGTACACACTAGTGGTTTAGATTCTGATTTAATGCGAAAGTAGACTATGATATGTTGTCAAATATAGAGTAGACAAATAGACTGTTACTCATCAAAATTATTAATGAATTCTGACTATTAGCAGGTAAGTTCTGCAAGAACCTTGGTAGTCGTGTATTTTAAATTGTTGATCATTGGTGTTGCAAGGTGTTAAAAAATTCTGCATGTTAAGTTCATTTTAAACCATAGTGTATGTACCTACTAATACATAGGTTGCATTAAAAATATTTAATTTGGCTCAAAAATAAGTAACAATTGATGACATGCAGCATTCTTAATATTTTCTTTTTTTTTTTTTCCTTCTTTCTTTCTTGTGGATTGCTCTTTGTACACTCTTCTTCACATTTCCTTAGTTGTTCCATGACAGAAGTTACCTTTATGGAATGAGGAACTTTAGATACTAAAGAGGGAGAAGAAATCTAAATTTTACTGTTTGGAAGTATGTTTATAATTGGATAAGGAGAACTACTGGCAGCTGATAAAAAAAAAAAACAAACCTCCTTGAGCAGTGTTAGGGCATTTTTTTAAGTGTATTACACTTAAAAGAGTTATAACAGACCACGCAGCAATTTCCTATCTTGTTTGAAGCTGTTGCGCAAATGCCTAGAGTATTTCCAAACTGTTAATCCAACCTCTGCTGTGATTGTTTGTTTAGTACAGCTTTGTTGCCTTTCATAAACATGTTTTAGTATATTAATTGTTGAACATGTAAGCTCCTGTTACAAAATTGTTAGTCAGGGGTCAGTGTGATGTTTGCTAGAAAATAAGTACAGTACTTTATAGAATATATGGGTAAGACAAGCTGTCATGTTTGGCTTATGTAAAAACTTTCCCATTTGTCTAATACAGCAAAAGACCCAAGACTTGGAGTAATTCATTGAAACTGATATAATAATGCAGTCATCTCATATACGTAATTCCAGTTGATTTTTGTGAGCATAAGTGAGGTACTTCATAGGTTAAATGCATTTATGTGCATGTGCGAATATTCAGCATCTGACGTAACTCCTTCTAAATTACTCCTTTTTTTTCCTTTCCTAAGGTTATTCTATATAAGACGTTACCACGAATTTTATAATCCTTATTTTCCATGCATAGTTGACTCTTGGAAAGTTAGTTTGATTACCCGATTTAAAAAATTTTTCTGCATGAGCGAACTGCAGAGTACTGGCTTTAGACAGTTTGTAGGCCAATTGGAGGGGAAGCATTTTGGTAAGGAACATTTTCCTATGAGGATCTTTTTAAAGACTTGTCTGAATCTTGAAAAGTTTTCATTTGGTCTACTCAAAGCAGATACACTTTAATTCATTAAATCCACTCCTATGGAATATTGCTTTAAACAAAAGTGGTTGGATTATCAAACATGTATATGAGAGCTTTTTTTAATGCTTGCTTTCTTTAACCTCTTCAAATTACTGTTTTTCTGGGAAAGTTGTTGTGAAACTCTCTAATAAATACTCTTTTTTGGTTTGCATAAAGATATCTGGCAGTCTGTATAGACTTAAGGGGTTTTTTGTTGTTGTTACTAGATACTTTGATAAAACAGTACTATGAAACTGCATATTGTAGTAGAAAACTTTAAATTGCAGTGTTAAGTGCAGTTGGCCTCTTATGATGTAATTGAAAATGCTCTAGCATTTTTTCATAGTGCACAAAACTGTAAGACTTTTTCTAGCTTATTTTATGTTTAGTAATTCTAAAGTACGTATGCTTGAAAGATTTAATATATTGAATGTTGCATGTCAGGACTATATTTTTAATCTGTGTGAGTCGATTTAACTGCTGTTAGTTGCATCCTGAAGGGTCTTTACTAGAGAGTGGCTTACTTTTATCCCACTGGTGTGACCCAATTGCATACCAGTTCTCCTTCTTCCCTTAGAGAGAGACTCTGAGCTGTTGCGTGAACGTGAGTCCGTTTTACGTTTGCGTGAACGAAGGTGGCTTGATGGAGCCTCATTTGATAATGAAAGAGGCTCTACAAGTAAGGAAGGGGAACCAAACCTGGACAAGAAGAATACACCTGTTCAAAGTCCTGTTTCTTTAGGAGAAGACTTGCAGTGGTGGCCAGATAAGGTATGGATTTTTTTAATCTTTTATTTGCATGCTCTGCAATAGATCTGTTTATTTTTTCCAAATAAATACTGTGTGCTTCCTTTTTGACTCTCACATTTCAGTTTGAGATAATGTAATAAAGCATCTTCTTTATTGTGCACTTACTTAAATTATACATAATTACACCCTTAGAAGCTACATTTCTGTTGTTACTGTTTTGACTTTCTCCTCCATGTTTTCAAGATGCTGTTGGTGTTGATAAGTTTTGGGTTTTTTCTTTTTTTTCTTTTATTTGCCTAGACGCTCAAAGCATTTAATAGGTAGGAAACTCATGGAACAATTTAAACTATCCTTCATCAGGGGAACCTTTTTTTGATAAGTGTTATTATTGCTACAGATACTTTCAGTTTGTGTGAATTGGGCTTTTAAATGACAACAGTGGAAGTTGACATTTATTTGCAGTTGTGTTTTGAGTTGATCAATGATTTGTGTTGGTTTCTCCTTCAAAATCCCTTTTACTTTGATTAGCTGGCTTTCTTTGTAACCTTAATTTGATTTTCAAGGCAAGAAGTAATTCCCACATGAGGTAAAAGTAATAGGAAAACCAGCGCTATGTTGCTAATTGGGTATCTGTAGTCATTGTCTTTATGGATTACTGAGATGCTTGGGGAAGTGACTTTTAAAAAAACCTAAGCAAAAAAAATTCCAAAGCAACCAACCAAACTAAAAAGCTTTCTGAGAATGGAAGTGATAATCTGTGTTAATTAGACCAGATTTCTGTCTGTCTGAAATATCTGTGAGGTTGCTGTTTTGATCTGTAATGCTTCTTTTTCTGCGTCTCTGTTCATTTCGGAGTAAATCTAGATAGAGAGCTTGAAGAGCGAGGTGAATATAGGCACTTTTTTCTGCTTACAGCAGCATGCCTTTAACTGCTATCATCTTCATTTGGGCATTCAAACTGAGACATGAAGAGACCTAAAAAGAATATTTGTCTAAAATAGTTGCTCTCTCTACCAGATGTTTTATGTCTAAAATGCCTTTTTTTTTGTTGAGGTTGTTGTTGGTTTGTTTCTGTTTATTTGTTTGTTTCATCCAGTAACATTGAACTTGTGTGTCAGTGAAAATTTTGGTGTAACTTTAGTCCCCCTTGCTCAGAATGAGAGAATCTAGCTTGAGTAGAGAGACATTTCAGGGGTTTAACATCAAAGAATAAGTGTCATTTAGACTTGCAACATTCACTCACAGAACTGCTTCTCAGACACCTGTTTGCATATGCACTCATATAAACTGTAGCTCCCAGTTAAATGAAGGTGTCTTACGGCAAAGGCCTTCCATCTTTATCCAAAAGTGGTTAAACTTTTCATCCTGTCTTTCAGCTGAACATTCATAAGATGGTTCTGCATCTTTTTGATATAATTCCACTATGAAGTTTTGTTGGTTGTATTTTCCAACAGAAATACTTCAAGGTGAAAATTCTGAGGGAGGTGGTCTAGTGGGGAGGCCAGTTCAAACATTTCTTCCATTTTGAAAAATGGAAGGAGGCCTTGAAATATTAATGGAAAAGATAGTAAGCTAGGGGGCAAGTGAAAGCACACGAGAAATTGCTACAAAAGAGCCAGTCTTGTTTGCAAATATTTTTCCTTCATTTTTCATTATTTTGACCTTTAGCATTTGAGACAGAATTGTAGTTGTTTGTGGGAGGTAAAGTACCACCTTGAGGGGAATGGATGAAACTTTTGGAAAGGTGATAGTGTTCCCAAATGTATCAGTTTCACCCACAATCTGAGACTGATGTATAGACATGTTGCACAGGTTTTCTCCCACCAGGCGTCAAAAGCTCACGAACCCAAGTCAATGACTACATTCTTCTGATATCTCAAATCCTGTTAGACTGTTGTACTATTAGACATCATCAGTGTATCAGAGCCACTGTAGTATGGCAACTATGGCTGTTTTTCCCTGCTAGACTGTAGTTAGGTGCAAGCCAAGTTTTTTATTTGTTCGAGTAGCTGTGTTCTGTTTACCTGTTGAGATGTTAAGATTTTGTCAGCAATCTGCATCATCTTCAGGTATGTAATTTCTCTGGTCTGAAACCAGAATTTATAGTTGAATACACGAGTCTCAGGTTACAGAAGCAGAGCTGTCATGTTGTTTGGGTGTCTCTGGGCAGTTAGTCTATTGAATGGCCTCATGGAGGTGAATGTAACATTAGTCCTGGAACATTTTGACCACAACTGCTAATATTTTGATGGAAGAGAGAGAAGAATTTTGAGTGGCAGGTCTCTCTATTGTTCAGCTTCTGGTACAAAACTGTTTATTTATAAAAAGTTTTAAAATATGTTTGCAAGACTTAGTCATAATGAGAGTGTCTTGGAGCAAAAATTAATTGCTTTCCACGCTTAACTCAGGCATTTGGAATAACTCATATAACTTCAGAAGGTTCTTCTGTGTGGATGAAGTAGAGATGCATCTCGTTAGAGTATGTTCTGATGGCAATTCTTTTTCAGAATATGCAATGTTTATGCCATGGCATCTATTAATCATGACATGGATTAACATTCGTGTTACTTCTGTGCTGTGTTGGTAGATGCCCTCTAGAGCAAAATAGTTCTCTAATGATTTAACTAATTCTGGGGCCTGTTTTCAGCAACGAGAATTGCTTGTGATTGCTTCTGACCTTTCCTGCTGCTGCCTTTCTCTTTTTCCACAAATATTGGTAAAGAGCTGTACTGAATCCTATTTTTCAAGGACACACTCACACCTTTTGAAATGTGCACTTCTGGTATAAAAACAATAAAAAAAGTGTCAATCCTGTTGAACTCCTGTAGTGGAAAGAAAGTCTCCTAATTTAGGGGACAGATAAATGTACTGGATGGTGAGACTTTCTTAATGGCTGACAGAGTTCAGCTTCCTGTCAGATGGCTGAAGTACTTAAATGTGGTATATTGTAATCTGAGGGAGGCAGTTAAAGATATTGATCTGGGAGATAAATAGTCCTCTCTGTAGTGGTTATCATGTACCTGTCTTTCAGATTTGTAGCTGTATAACACAGCATTTAATATTTTTTTTTGCTTTGTTTTGTTTTAGGTTTTTTTGGGGTTTATTTTTGGTTTGTTTTTTTTTTTGGTAAAGGTGTATTGTCCCATAAGGGGAAGGAAAATTTTAGTTGTTACTGGTAAAGAACTCAGAAAGAACACGTTTATCCTATAGCTTCACTTGCTGAGGAGTAACATTGTAACATTGTGTAGTTGCTGCAACATTGATATAAAACCAATCTAAGAAACAGATCTGTGAGATGCAAGTAGGGTACAGGCTGAAGCAAGTGAACAAAGTCGTGCTATCTAAGTAGTGGAAAAATGCAATCTGTGTGAGTTTTGATAAAATGTTAAAAAGGAGAAAAGGATGATTAACCAATAATTAGAAGCCTTTTCAGCTTATCAGGTTATAATGATGCATTGATGTGACATGTAGCATACTAATTTTTTTTTTTTTAAACTTGATCTTCCTTTCAGTTACCTTCAGAAGTGAAAGCTAAGTGTTGTTTAACTAATGAGACAGTGAATTTGATTTCTTGGGTAACTGGAAGATACCTTCCTGAGTATACTTAGCAATGGAATAATGGAATTATGTTGCTTTTTTGCTAATTTCAAAAAGCCAGAATTTTAAGCAGAAACTTCTTTTAATGTCTTTAATTTTATGAGCAGTATTTTATTCTTAAAATGTGGAAGCTTTTAGTAAACAGTCCAAGTTAATTGCCAGGTATATGCTATTGTTAAACTTCATGGAAATATCTATTTCTTTCTTACCTCACTCTGTCAAACAACGGTGCTTTTATGTGTGTGAGGACATGCTGAGCTTGAGACAAGCTGGATATATCTTTATTTCCAGATATGTTCTAAATAAATGTTCTAAAATAAAAATCAACAGTTCCAAGTTTATTTTGGGGCCTTTAAATGTTTTTCTATATGTATTTATACTATTGCTGTCTTAGGCTTTGTATTTCTGTGTTTGTAGGATGGAACAAAGTTTATTTGTATTGGAGCTCTGTATTCTGAGCTTGTGGCTGTTAGCAGTAAAGGAGAACTCTATCAATGGAAGTGGAGCGAATCAGAGCCTTACAGAAATGCACAGGTACTGTACAGCTTTAAATGCTTACCTTCAGAATGATTTAAATGCTTTGAATATCTAAAATATTTCTTTGTTTCCAAAGAATCCTTCACTACATCATCCACGAGCCATGTTCTTGGGGTTAACCAATGAAAAGATAGTGCTCCTTTCTGCAAATAGTATTAGAGCAACTGTTGCCACGGAAAATAACAAGGTAAGAGAAGTCTGCTGGTTGCTGAATTTGACAAAGCTGGTTTTTTTCAATTACTTTCAGTATATTATAGAGAAGTTGATTTTTCACCTTCATCTGTAGTAGAAAGTATTTAATTCATTTGTTCATTCATTTCTTTTCTTCCGCAGCTGGTGTTTTGTAGAAATGCAAAAAGTTTAAAAAAAAACCAAAAAAAAACCAAAAAAAACCAAACCAAAGCAAAAAAAAAAAAACCAACCAAACAAAAAAAAACAAACAGAAAAAACCAACCAAACAAAAAAAAACCGACCAAAAAAACCAAAACCGAAACACACAAAGAAACCCAAAACCCCCAAAGTGAAAGATTAACAGCTGAAACAGTGAAAACATACTTGGTTTACCTAATTATCTAAAACATTTGAGTTCTTGCTGTTACAGTAGGAACTGACACTGGTTTGAGAATTGAGAAGCTTGTTCTGTATAGATTTACTAAAAAACCTAAGGGCATTGAAGCTTTCAGTGATGTAAAGTAAGTTACCTAAATATGCTTTTCTGCCTAGTTAAGAGTGAACTTGAAACTTATTTGGTAGACACCAACACATCCATATCCTTTATGACAGCTTTCCTTTTTTTTTTAACCTTTTTGTTAATGTTGAGGACTGGAAAGAGAGGGTGAAAAAAATCCCAAAAAGCTCTTTTTTGGGGAAAGAAAAGATGGTAGGGGAGAAATTTCTAAAGCAAATAATTGGTTTTTGCTTTGTGATGTATTTTATTTTTTCCTCCTTTCAAAACCAATAAATAATTAAATTAAAGGTGCAGCTGAGGTTCAACTTGTCTTTATTTTCATCCACCTTCTCTGTTCCTTTCTTCCCTTCTCCCTTAGGTTGCTACATGGGTAGATGAAACTTTAAGCTCTGTAGCTTCTAAGTTAGAACACACTGCACAGACATACTCGGAGCTTCAGGGAGAACGGATTGTTTCTTTACACTGTTGTGCTCTTTATACGTGTGCTCAACTAGAGAACAACCTGTATTGGTGGTAAGTACATACCGTGTTTGTGTACAACAGTGTAGATACTCTGGATGTCTTCATGTCTTTGGTTCTGAGAAGCATTGAAAAACTACTGAACTGTCTTTGCTCTGAGTTCTGTAACTCTGCACTTGAGCTTAGGTTCCCTTTTTAAAGTATATTTATTCTCTTTTTTAATGCCTAAAGCTTTTGGATCCAGTTATAACATCTTTAACAAAATAAGGTCATTCTTTTAGATCTGCGTAAATGATTTAGCATTTGGATGTATCAGTACTGCTGGGGGCCAGAGAAAAACCTTCTCTATGCCTTTCGGGCCTTTTCAGATTATAAATATGGAACAAACTTACCCACAAATGAGGTTGATGTTCTTCTGTCTCGCTCTGTTAGAAAATCTCATGTTAGTTTGTAGTCCAAATCTTAAAGAAGAGAGATATAACCTCAGATGCTCCCTCTGGAGTTTGTTGTTAAAATATAACACTTTTAAACAAAACATGAAATGCTGGTTAAAATATTTTAACAAACAGTTTGATAATTAAGAAGCCTATGTTAAAAACAAAACCAAGCGAAAAAACCCACTCTCAAAAATAATACTCCCCAAAGGCTCTGAAATTAATTTCTAATTTGAGTGAATTCATTGAATAATACTAATGCATTGTTGGCATGCATTATTTTTCAGTATGTCAGCAGTCATTGCCTTCTATATCATGCCCAAAGTTCAAGTACCTTTGAGGCATGGATGAGTTACATATTTGATGATGAGCTGGAAATCAGAGCATTGAAAATTAATTCTATGAAACAGCTTTCTCATTAAATTCTACTACCTCTTTAGAAAATATTTAAGTAGAATTGTAGCTAGACTTGTAAACTTAAAGACAGATGTATTTTATTTTAACTTCTAGTCCTACATCTCAAAATTATACCTCTCTGGTTCTTGGCCCTTTCATTATGTCACAGCTGACATACCAGACTTAATTACTCTTAGTGTAGGACCTACTAAACTGTTATGTTGGAGATACCTGGCTATTAGAACCTGCCATCTTTACTGCTTTTAGAATAATCAATGCAATATATAAAAAGACTTACTAGCATTTATATGTAGTCTTTGGAAACAATTTACTAATTAGCATGTCCTTCCGGGAAGGGGTTAGATGTCAGCTGTGGTGATTTTATGTTACCAGATGGATGTAGGCAGAAGCTTCTGTTACTATTGATACCCTTAGTTACAGGGGTCTGTAGTACATTAGACAGGATTTCAATTTCCAGTGTTGCACGGGACTGTTGCTTTTCATGTTTTACTTAACCTAAAGGAGCTTTTCAGATCAAAGCATCTTAACTCTGTAACCCACCTACTAAAACATGAAGCATCAAAATAATAAGCATGTGTTCATACACATCAGATGTGTATGTAGGCATTACTTTCAGCTAAACCGAGTGGATCCAATTACAAAAGTGTCCTTTTTTTCCCCCTCTTGCAGCAGAAGTCTGTTGTAAGAGTCTTAGACTCCTTCAGCCATGTCCTCAAAGAGAAAGTGAGGCTTTTGGAATTTAGAAACAAAACAGCTTATCTTGTTCCCCAGTGACTGCAAATTCTGGGAATTATCACTAGTTGTGGGAAAGATACCTTGAAGTTCAGAGAGACAACCCACAACATGAAAGCAGTGACTGGAGCTTACCCACTTTGACAGAGGTCTTGCAGCACGTCAGACTGGAAGGCAAGCCATTTGAAATAACTGGTGTGCTCTGCCTCTTCTACCCCTAATAAATTGACCAGTTGAGATGAATTTGGAAAGTGAGGGTCAATATAGAAAAAGATGATATTTCTACAGTGCTTTGAGATTTTGGAGAAGGTGGCACAGACGCTTACGTGTTTTATCATGTTTACATTAAGCAGAAGGAATAAACTGTTTGAAGTTCTGAACAAAGCTTTTCTTTCATAGCCTTTCTTTAAATAATATGCATTTTTCCACAGGGGTGTAGTTCCTTTCAGCCAAAGGAAGAAAATGCTAGAAAAGGCCAGAGCAAAAAATAAGAAGCCGAAGTCTAGTGCTGGTATCTCCTCTATGCCAAACATAACCGTTGGAACCCAGGCAAGTGCAGCTGTCACCAGTGGCATTTTTAATCTGCTGTATGATGAACTTACAACCTGCTCTTAAAAAAGAAAAAAAATCAACCAAAACCCACAACAAAATGAATTAGGTTCTATTCTTGTTATGCAAAAAAGTGGTATCAATATTATGGAATTAAAATAGTATGTTTTAATTATATGGCTGTAAATGGGTGAGTCCTGTTAGTGTTTTTATTGTTTTACAAGTATGATTATTGCTGCACACATGGAAGAACAAGCTGTACTTATCCAAAGTACTTTTGTTTTAACTTACCTACTGGTTCTGTATTTTGAGTGAAAGTAACTGTAGAAATATAATTCTCGATAGAACACATAGCTTTGGAAATGATTTGACATTTAAGTGCCTGCAGTATTAATGTTTTGGTTGGATTTATGCAGTGCGATAGACCTTTAGTTTGAAGCCTTTAACAGAAAGGCTAAGAGCTGATATAGAGGTGTAGAATTCTTCTTGTGATTAGTACTAGAACTAATACAAGACAAAGCAGCTCCTTCCCAGGGAGCACATTTCTTTTGATTCAGAATCCATTCTAATGGACATTGGGATGAGTCTCTGTTACTGGATTAATTGTTCCTTTTGTGGTTGAACAACTCAACATATATTAAACAGTTGCACTGCTTTCAGCTGAGAATTGCATGACAGCCTCTTTTTCTGTACATCATGCTGACTCTCCACTTAATTCCATAAATTTTCTGTTTTGACTACTACATATGCCACCCAGAAAATGCATGCACGTATGATTTCCCTCAGTATAATCCATTGTTCTCATAGAAATAAATACTTCTGTCTGTAGGTGTGTTTAAGAAATAACCCCCTCTATCATGCTGGAGCAGTTGCTTTTTCAATCAGTGCTGGAATTCCTAAAGTGGGTGTGTTAATGGAATCTGTTTGGAACATGAATGACAGCTGTCGATTTCAGCTTCGGTCCCCTGAGAGCTTGAAAAACATGGAGAAAGCCAGCAAAACTACTGAGGCAAAGTAAGTGTGGAGAACACACACATGCACACACACACAGAACATTTATTTGATGTTCTCATGAATTGGTGAGTGATTAAAAATGGAAAAGAAGGAAGGTCAGGTTTTTATGATTTTGAAATTTTTGCCTTCTTTATAAGAGACTAGGTTTCTTGTAAACTCTGCTAAATGTGCAGAAATGCTCACTGCAGGGAAGGTGTCTGAGTTGTGTGAAACCACTATGGACATGTGAAATGCAGAAGGAATATCAAATAGAGACTTGCCTACAGTATTTCATGAAGTTTTCAAGACTTTATATTTTAGTAACTGAAACTGGAACCAATTGTTTTCCAGCCCTTCATGAGATTAGCAAACCTGTTTTGGCCCCTCCATAGTTTGAAAAAAAAAAAAGGGTTGACAGTCGCTATTTAAATGTTCCTTAAAACACATTTAACCAACTGCAAGTAAAGCTCGAAAACGTTTAGCAGTTCTGGAGTTTCAGGTTACTGTATAAAGCTAATAATTCTTCCTGTCTTCAAATGAAGCTCATCATGTTTATTTTCTGTAATATTTTATCTGTGCTCAGTTAAGGTTAAAAAGCTAATCTCTGATTAAACAGCATTGCACTGTTCTGAACATCAAGATTTATAGCCTTGTCAGGTAGGATGATTGTTTCACATGTGGAGTTGTTTCATTAAGGTATTATTAAAGGAATGTGGCTGGGACACACTGACACTTTGTCCATTGTCAAGAAAAAGTTTTCATTTTTTTCTTTCTTCATTCTAAGTACTACCTTTTATTCTAGACCTGAAAGCAAACAGGAACCTGTGAAAACTGAGATGGGTCCTCCACCATCCCCGGCTTCCACTTGTAGTGATGCATCTTCAATAGCAAGCAGTGCATCAATGCCATATAGTAAGTGATGTGTAGCTCAGAGTAACGTGAAATATTTGTGTAGATAAGAAGTTTGCATAAAAGGCAGTTCTACAATGATTCTGCTAATTTCGGAATCCTTCAGTCTTTCAGTCTGCAATATAAAGGAAGGCTTTTGTAATAGACTTTGGATAATCAGTGAATTGTCAGTGTTAAATTTGAATATATCAGTATAAGCAGTGACTACTTGATGTAAGGTGTGTTTGTGCAAGCATAACGGTTCTCAGAATCAAAAGGAACTGTCAGGAGGTGAGAGGAAGTCTTAAGATAAAGCTGTTTATGCTTATTGCAATGTGATAATGAGTTTCTTTACAGCTCAGAATTTGAACTTGTTTTGGAAAACTCCTTTTAAGATAAAGCTGTTGTTGCATGGCTTACCTTGCAGTTGAATTTGAATGCATAAAGCAGTAGTTTGTTATCTATTACAAAAAATGTCTAAAATTAGACATTCTTTACTAACATACAAAAGCAGAGAAGTTTCATAGTACAAATTGTGTTTAAAAACCTGAAAGGCTACATCAGAATTCATGTAACTGGACTCCTTAAGCATTTTTTTTCTCTCCATTTAAACACATAAATTTATGAAGTGTTAATTACAGTGCCATCATGTGAAGAAATGTTCTCTCTGCCTTTTTTCTTCTAATTGTTCACATACTGCAGTTTTAAGACGTGTTTACTTCAAGACTTAAATGGCCTCGTGCAGTGACTGTGAATCTAGTATGCTCAGATCTTCAGTACTAATTAATTTTACTATTAGTCTTTGACTACTGGTCTCTTTTACAGTTCATTCGACTGTAATTTTTCACTGACTACAAGTTTGCTTGGGGTTTTGAACTAGTGTTTGAAGTTAACTGTGCAATTAGCTTGGAAGTTCTCTGCTTCTTATTTCAAATGTGTTTATAGTATTAATTACACTATACTCAATGCAGAAGATTAAAGGTTCTTGTCAGTGTAATTTAGCCATGTTATGTATTTAAATTTGATTCTGAGTGTACTACAGTTAGAGTTCAGATAATGTCTTTGCAGTGAATCTAACTGTATTGCAATTGCTATTAGCCCAAATGGCTATTTTCTGCCTCATTTGCTATTCTTCTAAAAGTTTACCAAATAATCCATATGTGATAGACAAGCAGACTTTCTGTAAGGTTGATATAAAGCACTGCAGCAGGGCTGAATGAAGTGTCTTACAGTGTCAGATGTTTTACTTACAGTATCTGAGCCTTTCCAAAACAGGGTTTGTTTCTTTTATTCTAATTTTATTGTATTCTTATTATTGTATTCCTTAAAATGTAAAAATTAAAATAATTATTTTACTAATTGCTTTGCTCAAATGTCCTTAACAATTGCTTTGTTTATTAGATAGGCTTTATTAGTTCTAAATTAGTTCTAAATCATTTAGACACGATACACTGCTAGGTATCGCTTGACTCTTAAAGTTGTATTCTTGTTAACCTCTTGTTGATTTCTAAGTTTGATAATATTTTTGGGGAAGGGTTTGGTATTTACTGAACTCTGCATTTTTATACTTCGATTAAATTTTCAAGTCTTTCTTTTTGGTAATAACTCTTTTGCCTCAGAGCGACGACGATCTACTCCTGCCCCAAAAGAGGAGGAGAAAGTGAATGAAGAACAGTGGTCTCTGAGGGAAGTTGTGTTTGTGGAAGATGTTAAGAATGTTCCTGTTGGCAAGGTTGGTCTAAAATACACTGTCCCACTGTATTTGGGGAGGAGAAAAAAAAGTTTTTTCTTTTAGATAAGCTAACTGTTAAAAGAATCCTACTTTCAGGGATGCTTAAGAGTATTTCTGATGAGTGTGACTTTTGTTGCATTTTAATTTGTCCATAAAACAATGATAATAGTAGAGTGAATGTGTTGAGAACAAAACATGCTGAATCTTAAAATTAACATTCTGGTACTTTAAGTTGAACCACAATATTAAGAAAAGCAGATGTGGTTTTATCCAAAATATTATTTTTGGTGTATTGAACAATAGCTCCTGTATGTCCAATGGGACTGCAAAGAGTTTCACCTGTTGTGACTGACTTTACTGTACACATAGTGGAATGTTTGGGTGAAGTTCTGGCGACCAAAGAACAGAAATATTTTGATTAGAAATGACATGCTTCATTAATATGACTATAAATTTATTTGACTTATTACTCCAGAAAATGTTTGTTTAGTCCTTTTAATTTTTTTCATTTTCTCTGTAGTAAACCTTTGCTGTGACTCAGGGTCCTATAGAGGAAAATACTTCATTTCTCCTTTCGCATTGTTGTGTGATGTTAGGCAGGATTAGGGCCTCTAGACAGTTCTCTGGTATGCTTTTCAGAAAGAGCAACAAGAAAGCCAATAAAGGTTTTCCACAAGAAGACATGATTGGGTTGCTTTCTATGTGATTAATAGAAAATGGAAAAAAAAAAGTTACCAGAAGAGAAGTAACTGTCTAACTGAAGGCAGTTCGGTTTAGTAAGAGTTATTTTTACTTGCATCCCTAATGGGTTTACTTGTGCAGTAGTATAAGGTTTGCCTTGAGCAGTATCTTGGAAAGGAGGAGGCCCACAATGAATTTTCATTATCATGTTTAGGTCATTTCTGCAGAAAGGAGCACGGAGCAACTTAATCCATTGAAACTTCAAAAAAATGAAGTTTTGAGATCTAGCTGAAGTCACTGAAACTATTGTTTGCCTCTGATACCAGCTTTGGGAAAGTTCCTCTTGTCTTTATCTGTCCTTCCTGTTTTAGACCCCAAGATTTTCAGGGCAGAGACTGTTCTACTATTTCTATATACAGTTGCAAAGGTATCTGTGCATTGCATCAAGAACTACTATCATAAATATAGATGACCTTGAATTTTTATGTTAATATTTTCATTAAATGCTAAAATGAGTAAGTGGTCTGTCTTCTGTTACTATTGCTGAGTCTATTATCTATCACTCGTTTATGGCAAAGATGCTTTTTTTAGTTCATAAAGCATGCTGTCCTTTTCCAGTGACGTATAGTGTCATTCATGTTTTTCCTTTTACAGTTTTGTAACTCTTTATCTTTAGAGTTTAGATTGAATCTAGCAGATAAAATCATAACAAATTTTGCCTAGTGGTGTCGAGGTTAAAGACAGAAATACAGTTTATGACAAGGATATAATCAAGTTTTTACCTTGTTTGTTATATATTCTGTTTGCAATTTGGATCAGTTGTGTGAAGGTATGAAAAAAAAAATGGAGGCACCGTAGTCTTCAGAAGAGTTACACTTGGCAGTTTTCTGCTACAGGCTCCAAAATAGCTAATGTTGTTCATTGTAACTTGTTGTGAGCTGAATTAAGGACAAAGAGGATTCAAATCTTGAACAATCTGTGCATGAGTTAAACAGAGGTTCAGACTAAAAATGGAACTGTGTGAGTTTAGAGTATTAGGACTTCATGAGGTAAGAAGTTCTATCCTTTAAGTCCACTCAGATTCATCTTAATCTGGTCTTTTGTTTGCTGAATGGCAGTCTGAAAAGTCATGTCTTTGATGTATTGGTATGGATGGCCTCAGTGGCCTGAGTATCCTGCATGAGAATATACTATTCCAGTATAACCTTGGAATTTTTTGCCTTTGGTGTTTCAGAAAATTGGAAAGGCTTTGAAGCACTTTTTTGACTTTTAAGAACTTGATGTTACAAAGTATGGTGTCAGTGAAGCAACACGTAGCTTCTCTTGGTGCTGCCATCCAGTAAAATGTGTGGTTGTGGAGCATGTGAATATTGGGGCATCTTTAAGAAATACTGGTAATTTGGTGGATTTTTTTGAGCACAACTAATTGATTTTGGAGGCCAAAAATCTTACTTTATGTAATAATTCAGATTTGAAGTCATAAGATGAATAAAACAATTATTTTTGTCCTTTTACCTGCAAGAGCATCTGAAATTTTGATCGGTTATATTCTTTAGAAAAAAGTGAATCAGGTGTGATAGCTATGAGCTTCTGTAAAAATGTTTACTATCTTTTAAAATTAATTATGTAATTCTTTTTTATATATAAAAATTTTCACTTAGTCTTCAGGAGGTGGAATTTAGTGATAGGAAAAGGGTTCAAATTTACTGATGCTCAGCCTGTGTTCCTGAAATAGTTTAGTTTTTACGAAGTTTCCATCCCTGTGCTTTCAGATATACACATCAACTTCATGATGTCTCTAAAAGCTGATTGATTGAAATCCTTCCAAGTCCCCTGCTGTGTTCTGTTTGTACAACGGTGGGCAGGTAGATGGTGTCAGCTTCTAATGTGCCTGTTTCTCTCTGGGCACTTACCTGATTATGTAACAGCTCTCCCCTGAGTGTTTGTGGTTATTTTGATACCAGTAGATCTTACAACAAGCATTTTACGCACACTTTGTGAGTGAGTATTACACAGGATGCCAAAGCAGCAAATGACCAGAGAGTACAAAAGTTCTTACGTTGGGGTAGTCCTGAAAGAAATTAAGAAAGCATGTCTGATAGATGTATTCTTGTGTTTAGTCATCTTGCTCCTTTGGAATTTATGACCTTCCAATCTTGTTTCGATTTAAATCCTTCATGGCTTGGAACAAAACTAAACCTTTATTCCTCCAAGTCTGTCATTAGATGGAGGAGGTAATCATTACAAGATTGTCCACCTAACAGAAGACTGATGGAATGAAAAAGCCTGACAGTTGTCTCTTGTCTATGTTAGTGAGAGATCTGATGGTATCTTTTAGTGTCATTTAGAAAAGATATGGGCTGAAATAAGCCTTTTTACAGCTCAGTGGTATCGGAAGAATAGAAGCTTTTTTTTGTCAATCCCATGCACTTTGGGATATTTCACTTAACCACATTAGCTTCTGGATCTCTTTTCTGAAATGGTTTAAATGGTGTCTGGAACCACTGTTAGAACAGAGGGGTAGAGAACCTGCGTTGGAGCCACTTATTTCTTGGGCATCTGCAGTTTGTTTTGGTCTGAGGCTTTCCATTGGCAGTGACCAAGGCCTCCCCAAACTGCTTCTGGTCATCTCACCTCAAGGAGGTGAGACTCTCCTGTGTATTACCAGTTTTGCAGTTCCTATGCCCAGAAAGCTTATCAGATCCTAGGTATTTTGTGAAACTTTAATTTGGATTGAGTAGTTTGCTCTTTAACCTATACTTTGTATTGCATTACTTCAGTCAGTCACTTGAACTTTTTTTTTAATTTCTGTCTGAGATTGAAGCCTTGCAATGATAAATTGAAAGAGATCAGACTGATTATTGTCCCAGGAGAGTTACACAGTCCCTGTTAGGATTCTGGTTTTAATCCTTCAAAGTTGAATATATTACAAATCGTGTCAGTATTTCTTTGAAAGTGCTCATTGTACTTTGTGAGTAGAGGTAGAAGCCTTTTCTGTGATGTTAAAATTTCTTCCATTCCAAGAAGGAGATTGGATAAGAAGTAAAAAATGTATTTCCCTGGTGTTCTGCTGCTATGTCTTGAGAGGGAATGTGGTGGTTCTTGAGAGGGAAAGATTCTACGATTACTTGTGGCATTGTGGTGTCAAGGAGTGTGGCAATGGGTTGATAGTAAGGATGAAGGGGATAACAACTATGTTCATCTTTCAGTTTGTCAAATCATTTTGTTCTTCCATTAAAATCATTTTGTTCTTCCATTAAAAAGAAAGACTGGATCTCATTATCCTGTAGTTGAAAATGCACTAAAAAGGTATTCTGCTTTTAGAAAAAAAATCTTCAAAATTCTGTGTTGTTGCTTGCTTTTTTCATTCAATTCCATTCTTTTAATTAAAGCAATATAATAAGGCAAACATTGTATATGTAGTTCTGTAAAATTCTTGTTTCTAATTGGTGAAACTTCTGCATTAGAAATATCAACAGTGTAAGTACATTAGTTCTGGCAGCTAAAGCATCCTTTAAGCTTTTGCATTTTTTTTTTTGTTAATGAGTTTTTCAATTACCTCAGACTTAGATAATTTCAATTAAAGAGGAACGTTTGTTGCATATTTATCTTGTTTGCTGCCAGCTCATTATATCGCATCTCTGCTTTGGAGCTTTCAGTGTACAATTGCTGTCAAGTGCTTCACTCGAGCTCCTTGCTCGCTACGTCAATGGGTAGTTTTATTTTCTTTCTGTGTAACAGCCAACAGTGGTAGCCTCGTAGTGGTAGTAACTGAAACTAAAGAACTGATTTTAGTTATCCTTATACATATTCAAATGCTGTGAATATCTTTGCAGCCAAATCAGTTTTTAGATACATGATTTTCTTCTTGAATGGGAAGGAAAAAAATGTTTGCCATGTGGACTCTGAAAGAGTGACCATAGAGTTCCAGCACTTAAAAAGCTGCCAACATTTCACTGAATACATCGAAAGTGATGTGAGAAGTGATGAAGTTGATAACTCTAAGAACACTAAGCCAGATAACAGTAAGCCAGAAAGCATGTTGGAAAAAACTTTCAGTTATGGAGATAGAACATGTTAAATATTTGGGAATTGTGCCTTTTCTTAAGATGTGTTTCTTTCAGAAAGCAGCCCAAATTTACAAAGTGTTTGTAGCAACATTTAGTCATTAAAAAAAAAAAAGATTCTGCATGTTGCCTAGAAGCTGTGGTTGAACCACTGGCATGCAATTTCAGGCTTGTAAATTAGTCTGATTATCTTAGAGACATCTAAATTTTCATTTAATAAGTTTTCTGACTAAATGACAGCTTCTATCTAGAGTGTTCCAATCTCAATAGAAATTTGTCTTTTTATAGTCCAGATGACAGTTTATGCTTGTGAATGTGTTGACTGGTCTGAATTTTCGGGTAGTATTCTTACAACCATCAGTGATGCTCTACTACTAAAACTAGTAATTCTGCTTCTAGAGAGAAGTTTCAGCATGTGAGGAGCAAGAGTTGTGACTGTCCATGGTAATTTTTGTAACAAAAAATCTGCTAATACTTTAATGTTTGTCAATCTGTCATTTTCTCTAGTGCACTTGAGAGGGTTCACTTAGGTGAAGAAATTGGGAAAAAACATGGAAATGCCTTAATTTTTATTACAGTATCTTGAAAATTGGAGAGATGTTTTTTATTGTTGGGACCTTTTTTAGATAAATTTTAGATACATCTAGATCTTTAATATTGCTTGGTAAGCGCTTTCTCTGTAGACACTATTGAAATTAGGGCTTAATCAAGATTGATGGTTGCTTATATCTAGTTTTGATCAAGACAGCACACAGAGGTCTTATTTCTACTCAAAATTAATACACTGTCAATCCTTCCCCCATTTCCTTCTTTCTTAGCTTTGTTTTCCTTTTTAGAAAATTGTGGTCTCAACTGGAAACTCAAAGGGCCTTGCTGTTTGGTGATAGCATAAGAAGTTTCTATATCAAGGAAGCCTGTTTTGACAGTTCTGATTAGATACACATGGTAGCTTACAGTCTTAGAAATGACTGTGTGAATGTGGGGTTGAATAACTTCCATTTCCTTGGGGGCCAGAGAAAGACGCAGATCCATGAAGAAGGTCTGGTTAGACCTGTCTGTATCGTTCAGTCCTAAGGACTGAGCAGAGACCTTTATCATTGAGTGCACAGAACAGGTAATAGACCATAAACCAACCGTTCTTTTTTCCACTATACACATTCCTCTTGAGGAAGAAGTGCCAAGAATCTGTGACAGAGGCTTTGAAAAGTCTCAGAGGGGGCTAAAAAAAAATCCAACCAAAACCAAGGTTCCTTTTTCTTGTAGTGTAAGAGCTAAGATGCTCAGTGTAGATTTTGTTTGTTTGTTTGTTTGTTTGTTTGTTTTCGTAAACTAATGTTTGGACTTCATTGCCACAAGAATGTTGTTTATTTCCAAAAGTGATTGGACAAATTAGTAAGAGAAGGGTCTATCCAGGCTATTAAACGTAAAGTTGTCCTGCTGTTTTCAGGAGGTGAAAGCTGGGAATATCGGTAGGAGCTTTACTAGTCAGTTGATGTTGGTTCCTGTTTGACAAGGATGTTGAAATGGTGTGACCACTGATGTTGAAATGGTGTGACCACTGATCTGATTCAGGTTGCTTATGAAGTCAATAAGAAATCCAAGTTCTTAAGATTTCAATAATTTTAGCAAAACGACAAGGCTACTGACCAAGAGCTGTAGAATTTAACACTGATAATTGTAAATGTTTTTCTTTTCCTGATAAAGGTCTGGTTTATTTTGAAGCAAATCAGATTCTGTTCAAAGCTTTTGATAGAACTGTAATGTGTTCTGCCTGTAGGTGCTAAAAGTGGATGGTGCGTACGTTGCTGTGAAATTTCCGGGCACTTCCAGTAATGCGAACTGTCAGAGCAGTTCTAATTCAGATCCCGATCCTTCTTCTCTTCTCCAAGACTGTAGGCTGCTCAGAATAGATGAACTGCAGGTATGTGTTTGTGAAATACTGAGGAAGCAATCAGTATTTTGAAATGTCAGCACTGTGTGTGCTTAATTGCAGCGTAAAATTTTACGTATGTTTTCAGGTTGTAAAAACTGGTGGAACTCCAAAAGTTCCTGACTGTTTCCAAAGGACACCTAAAAAGCTGTGTATTCCTGAAAAAACAGAGATCCTAGCAGTAAATGTAGATTCAAAAGGTAAGTAGGACTTACCCCGTAAGTCTAGCTCTGTTTTATTATTTATTACCTGTCTCTTGTCCTAGTGGAAAACACCAACTGTCAAAAGAACATACGCAGTTGTTTCTGTTGATATTAGTAATTCCTTGAAAGTGCTTTAGTTAGAAGTTCTTTTACTGGATGCCATCAGTAAGACACTAACTGTTTTTTTCGTGTATCTTTGAAGGAGTGCATGCTGTGCTGAAAACTGGGAACTGGGTTCGATACTGCATATTTGACCTCGCCACAGGAAAGGCTGAACAGGAAAATAATTTCCCTACCAGCAGCATTGCATTCCTGGGTCAGAATGAGAGAAGTGTTGCTATTTTTACAGCTGGACAGGTTTGTGGTTTTCTGTCTCAGTTGTTAAACCTCACTGCAATTCACTTCCATTATCTTTGAATGAGATGGTACAGCCTTCTGTAAGGCTTTTCCGAAGTCTGGCAGAGAAATAGTTTTTCAAGCAGGTTATGAAAGACTTGATGCTACCATTAATATTCTGAAGGCACAAGGGGAATAGCGATCAATTCACCTAAGCATATCTTACTCAAATTCTACTTTGAATGTAAAAAAAGGAGGAAAAAACTTGTCAGAATGGTTCCTGGGTTAGTGTAAACTTGTTATCTAGCTATGATTTGGAACTGGATCAGATAAAGATCCATTCTTGATAATAAATGGAAGTATTAACAGAAAAAAACCCTGTATTTGACACTAAAAATATATATCAAGGTTTTGTGCAACTCTTCCACAAATATACTTTGTTTAGGATAATTGATAATTTGTTTAGGATAATTGAAGGAAACATTTTTTCAAAATAACTGAACTTGAATTTCAATATATTCAAATTTGTTTGGAGCATTTAAGTAAGCTGAAAGTATAAGTACTATATAATATTTCACTGGTAACATTTCATAATGTATGTATACCATAAGGAAGATATTTTTAATAGTATTTACTATGTTAAGCACATTTCGGGCATTTGCAAAGGGAAGTCTTATATCTTATGCTGCACCATTTGTTATGATAGGAGACAATGACATAAATGAGAATCTTAGGTAAACTCTTGTCATTGTTGGCAGTCAAGAAGAACTGGACCTCTTTGGAAGGATAATATTTATAAACTATGGAGACTTAATGATAAAACCTTTTTTTCCCAAATGTAGGAATCACCTATAATTCTTAGAGATGGAAATGGCACAATCTATCCAATGGCAAAAGATTGTATGGGTGGGATACGAGACCCTGACTGGCTTGATCTTCCACCTATTAGTAGTCTTGGAATGGGTGTTCATTCCTTAACAAATCTTCCTGCTAACTCGACCATCAAAAAGAAAGCTGCTATTATCATTATGGCTGTCGAGGTAAATATTTTCTTTACTACCCAATCACATGCTTTTTTCCCTTTGGCGTTATAAAGTTATGCTAAAAGCAGCTTTGTGTTTGATACTGATTTGTGTTTTCACTGTTTCAAAGATGCTACTTTCAACAGAAGATTCTCTTAGAAACATGAAAACACAAACACATTTACCAAGTAAAGTGAAAGATCCATTTTGGGGTGCATGATTTCTGTATCAGGCTTTTAATTAGTAAGATTCAGGCATTGATTTTAAAATTATTATAATTTTAAAATGTCTAGTAACACTGTACAGTCTTATTTGTCTCATGGGTGTACAGTTTTTTTGAGGGATCTAGCAACATGTTTTCTTGAGAATGCAATACTTTGTTAAAGTTGGGGGTTTTTTAAATCATATATTTGGACCATACACTAGGAAACTATGAGAGTCAAGTGAAGGTTTTTTCACTTGAATTGCCTGTAGAGGATCTATATGTCACGCTTGTAAAAACTCCTCAGTGATTTGGGGCAGTGTGGTTAGATCTGCCATGTGCTCTGCTGCCACCCCGAGGTACTGTGTGCCTGTTAGACTGAGATGGATTGCACAGTGTAGTAGTACTCCATCATTGTGGAAAAGCTTGTTATATATGGGGTGAACCTCCCAGACCTTCAACAGCTTCTAATCGTTCACTTCTCAGCGCATATATTGCTTGTTTAAAAAGAAATATGTAAGAGCTACTTCATGTAGCTCCCTTCATTTTTTTCCATTGTACCACTTTTCCCCATGTCACACGTAGCCATGAAATGGAAATAAGCTACCTTAGGAACCCAACTGTGAAGCCAAAGGAATGCTTTTGTGAGCCTCACAGCTTCCGCTGCTTAAGCCTCTCCGTTCCTTTCACTTGTCTGTACCTGAATGCACGCAGTTGTTTTAAACAGTGCTATACTTGAGATCATGCATATTTCCAAGAGTTCCTGCACTGAATTCCAACCATTATCCTAGATAAAGACCTTTTTATTAACTTTAAAATGGAAAATTAGAAGTATATAGGAGGGTTGGTTATATGCTTGCTGTTTGTACTTTTAATTTCTAAAATATTTTGTTCTTTCGAGTACAGAAACAAACATTAATGCAGCACATTCTTCGATGTGACTATGAAGCTTGCAGACAATACCTGATGAATCTTGAACAAGCAGTTGTCTTGGATCAGAATCCACAAATGCTGCAGACGTTTCTTGGCCATAGATGTGATGGAAACCGTAATATTCTGCATGCTTGTGTATCTGTATGCTTTCCAACCAGCAACAAAGAAACAAAAGAGGAAGAGGGTGAGCTCAACAATATAATGAATATACTTTGAAGATAAACTTTGTATGCATTTTCAAGAAATCTGAAATAAAATCTGCTCTCTTCATATTTGGGTATATTATAATTTAGCACCTAAAATGTGTCCTAACCTTTCAAAGGTGCTGAGACACTTTTATTACTCTCATAAGATTTTATAAGAATTCAAAAGTTGATTGATTATAAAAGACAAACTTTTGACATTCACATGTTAATTTTAGATGAAGAAAGTATTTTTCTACCTTATATCACTAGTATCCCCATTATCTCACTAACAAGCTTTTACAAGAAACAGCATTTAGTATTTTTCAAGTGTTACAGTATATGTTAATGCCTCCAATAAGAAATGCTATTTGCCATTGACATGTAGCAAAAAATGCGAAAGAATGACTTACTAATGGCAGTTACTGACACCATTTAAAAAAATCTGTTAAATACTGATGTGTAAAAAGCATGTTAACAGAACAAGGTTGCTAAGTCAAGCACTCAAAAACTAGGAAATGCCAGAATTAAGTTTACCCATGTGCTGTACATGGGTATGCATTGTGAAATGGTCTTTAATTACACCATCATACTATTTTTTTCACAGGACTACCTCATTCAGTGCACAAGATGGACGGTGCTCACCGAATGGGTAGCTATTCAATATTTCTTTTTATCCTCATCATTCAGTGTGTGGCCCCATTCCTTACTATTGCACACCATACAAACCCTGCACTGAATAATGAATGAACTTCCTTGTGGGATTTTTGTATGGTGCTGTCATTGAATTTTAGTCATTTATAGACCTTAATTGTTCCTCATATCCCTATTTATAGAATGGGGGTAATGCTGCAGCTTTCTCATCTCCTGCTTGAAGTTTTTCTGTATTCAAAGTATTAACTAATTTTGAAGGTTCTGTTTGAGAAGCCTAGGGCCTGATCTCATTTTTTTGAATAGGTGTAATTTCAAAACACTTTATTCTAGAGCTGTATAATAATAGTTTTAATTGATCCATGAATGTTAGTTATTTCTGTGAGTCAGGCACCTTTTAGGTGTCCAGAAATTAGTAAAATGTATCACGATCTTCTGTAAAAACTTGTTTCACAAAGTTCTGTGTGCTGTTAGATGTGACAGAAGTAGGTTCCAGTTCTCCAGAATGATGTTCAGTGGCATTAAACACAAGACAATGTTTCTCCCTCTCCTTGTCAAGCTGTTGCTGCCTTACTCACCCCTTCCAAATGTTGCAGCAAACAAGGCATAAACAGCTTGCTCATTGTACAACCCTTCATCTTTAGTGTGTCGTCCATCCTGTGCACTGATTGAGGCAGGGGTCTTGTTGCTGGGGGCAGGGTGGGTGGAGTGACAAAAAAATTTTGAAACAAAAGACCAACCCAAAATAAACAAACAAACCCCAGCTGTGTAACTGAAGATTGGTTTACCATAAGCATACAGTGAATCTGAAATAAGGATGCATAGGCAAACTTAATCTGATTTTTCCTAATTTGAGTGCTTGTCTTTGCAACCTTGGCAGGTTTTTTTCAGTAACTTAATTTGGATATAATTTAACTTTCTGAAAAATGAAAAACGTGAACCTGATAGACTTGTAACACTCCTCTGCCTCTCTCTTTCCCCTCATAAAACTTGTTCTTGAAGGGGATTCATATCTTTAGATTCGGGTCACATTTAGTTTCCACTGTAACTGTTAGTGATGGGTATTAGGGCAAGCTTATTTTTGGTGCATCATCTGGAGGGCAGTGGTGACTAATGTTACTGTCTGGGAGTTATATGGCCATCTCTTGAAACCGTAAAAGAAGTTTGATTTGTGAGTAAAGGCTTCAATTCCAGACTACAGATACAATGTTTCCTAACAATTTCAGAACATAGTAACCCTTCGCAGGTAGTACCTGCCTGAGAATCTGTGCTCTTTTTTATATAGATTCTTCTCTAAGTGACAGAAAGGAAATATTGAGGGCAGGGATAAGCTTTTTTTTGCCTTTTCTGTCAGATCCTGTGTCTAGTTTTGCCATAGCTCCTGCAATGTTGGGTAAATGAATTGCAGGAAAAGTGACCCCAGATATACAAAGCTGGGGGAAGGCCGCTCTGTTTCTGTGTTTTGGTATCTCCTCAGTCTTGCCAATAGAAAGGATCTTAGAAGAAAGGTGTCTGAAAGAAATGTCCAAAGCATGTGAAATCGTTGAAGAGTTGTGGTGTGAATTTCAGCCAACATCACTGAACACATGAAAACTGAGGGGTTTTGCCTAGGGAATTGGGACAGATTTCGTTAGCCAACAGAAGAGCAAATTACCATTAGAGCCAAAGTATTTACGATTGATGGGTCTCCAAAAATGAACTCTGTAAGTGGAACAGCGAAAATTCAGTTACAGTTTACTTTCACCAGAACAAGTGAAACCCGTTGCGGAGAATGGTTGTATTGCTGGAGAGATCACTGTCAAGAGCTGTGACCTGCTGTGTGAGGGGTCCAGAAGTACTAAGTGATGGGTCATGAGTTAAGAGACTAGTGGATCTGAGAAAGGAGTACAGCACAAATACAATGGCAATTCAGTTTCAACTACAGGCCAACTTGTGTAGAGCCAGGGGCACAAGAGTAGTAATCTGTAAGTGCTTAGTAGTCGTTGCTGTGGGTAGTAGGTGATTTTTGTCTAAGAAGCCTGCACATGCTTGTGAATAAGCAAAACCTAAGATCTTTGCTTCTTCAGGTAGTGATAAGTAGACAGATCTAAACAGTAAACATACTATAAAAGCTGACAAACACCACTGGTTTACCTCTTTCATTCTTCCAGTGACAGGTATTAATAGCATTTTCCTGTAAAAAAAAAAAAAAGGAATTATCTAGGTCTTAGTGCTGTCACTATGAAAATAAGTGTATAAGATGACTGTCAGTTCAAAAGGTCTTTAAGTGGAAGGTGAGTACTAGCCCTAGCAACTTTGAGACGTGTCCTGAAAGAATTATCCGAGTCACTTTAAGGAAATATTTTTCTGTGTTCAGAAATACAGCTTTTCCTTCTAGTTTGTACCAAAAATTATCTTTCACTCTGCTGAAAGGAAAATTGTCCCTCTCCTGGCCTGTGTTGTGCTGAAAGTGACTTCTCTTTCAGTTCTTTCTGGATCCATGGTGCCAGTGATTCATAATTTGCTGTGTAGTGGTTATGCAATCTTTACTTGTCGATAGTTCCTAAAGAAGCAATGACTGTTACTCTGTGCAAACCTTGTACAGCTGACTTTACTGCTTTATCTGTATATTTATCTTACAGATAAATAAATCTACGTTAGATTTTTTATTCAGGTGGTTGCTTCAAGTTGTATTGTAACCGTACAACAAAGCTTTTTTTTTTTTTTAATTTTTTTTGTGTTGCACTTGACACAATTCAGTCCTCATTAGGAATAGAACCTTTAGGTGTTACGGTGCTAAGGGTTGTAGATGTTAGAAGAAATGCTCATCCTTTCTGATGTAAATTGTTTGGACTGCCTTATTATACTCATAACCATCAGGGGGCTTTTCCTAAGTGTGTTCATATGTACAGTGTGTATCATACAAGCCCACAACTTTGCATTGTTGTTCATGGATGCTCATTGTGAAGTGTGGTTTGTATGGGTTTTTTTTTTTATGGTGGTCTGGTTTTGGGGTTTTTTTGTTGTTTTTTGGTTTGGTTTGGTTTGGGGTTTTTTTGTTGTTGTTTTTTTGTTGTGTGGGGGTTTTGTTTGTTTGTTTGTTTAAATTTGTTGGTTTGGTGTGGTTCTGGTTTTTTTGTTGTTGTTGTCATCATCCTTGTTTTTA
Source organism: Oxyruncus cristatus (assembly GCA_013399855.1). Lineage (NCBI taxonomy): Eukaryota > Metazoa > Chordata > Aves > Passeriformes > Cotingidae > Oxyruncus > Oxyruncus cristatus. Next base: position 560,392 of record VXAY01002772.1, on the reverse strand, counting down.
AAGCCTTGGCTCAACAAGTGTCTGGAACTAGCTACGTGTTAGGTCCTTGTCTCTTGATGATACTGAAAACTGAAAGCTTCTACTGGAGCTTAGATGCCTTGAATTTACGTCCTTGATGTCCTTTTAAAAACCAAACTCAGAATCACTGTTAAGTTCTGTCCCTCTAAATGTTAAAAAAAAAAAAAATGCAAGGAACATTTTCTGATTAGTGACATTTCATATTTTATACTCCTTTCTTATAATTTTCCCAAGTGAAATTTTAGCACTGCCACTTTTCTTAATTTTTCAGAAGCAGAGCGCTCTGAAAGGAATACATTTGCTGAAAGGCTCTCAGCTGTGGAAGCTATTGCAAATGCAATCTCTGTTGTGTCCAGTAATGGTCCAGGAAATAGGGCAGGATCATCAAGCAGCAGAAGGTAAATGCAGTAATGCTTTTTTCTTGTTTTCTGTATGCTAATTGCCATATTAATTATCAATCTGTTATTCTTTCCTTTAGTTTAGTTTAAGAATGGGCTCTATTACTAGCCTAAAGTCGAATTTCACTTCTTCAAGCACCAAACTACAGCTCTAGTGGGTTTTATTGAAGCTTTTTCTGGTGTGAGAAGTAATGGTGGGATATTTCTAAATTAATTCTGTTTTCTGGGATTGGTGCTTGTAAAGTGAAAATGCTCCTCCTTGTGGGTAGAGGGAATTTGAGGATAAGCTCTAGTGTTCTTTACCAAAGAGTATTAAGTATCACGGAAATATTGTAAGGGTGCCCAGGCTTGTTTTAAGAGAATTTCTGAGAGAAGTGGTCACTTATGAAGAGAAATACTGAGACCAACACCAGTGGGGAAGAGCTTAAGTTGATTCCTTTTATCCTAAGCAATCATTGTCATAGTGAGAGTCCTCTGTATCGAGGGGACTCTAAAGGATGTTTCTGACCCTGGCAGAATTTTAATTTCTGATGACATTTATGTTCTCCCTCTTTTTGTGATGGAACTGAGTGCTGCTCACTTGGAGGAAATTTGATGATATCTATACTGAGTTCTAGTCAGTTCAGAGCACTCTGGCTGAGGGCATAGTACAATTGCTTAACTTAGCTCTCTAGTCAGAGCAATTGGCATGAAGTGATGCCTTTATCCTTCCCAAGCTACAGTCCGCGTCACCATGATCTTTTTGATTTGGAAGATAAGGGTAAGGATTGAAGCTTCCTTCTGACATGCTTAGGAGGCATTAATCTTAAGAGGAAGTGCATTTAAAAAAACCCAATACCACCACCACCTATTCCTACACCTTTTCCTCTGGTAAGATGATGCTGAATTTCTTGAAATTGTTTACTGACTGTCCCTGATGAAGTAGTACTTTCATGTTAAATAACTTGAAACAAATAACTCCTCTGAAAATAAGTTTTTTAAAGACCCATTTTTTATTCTTTCATTAACTTCTTGTAGTTAGATTTTAAAAATTAGTAGCAACAAGAGCAAATCCTTGCACAAGCTTAATACCCCTGGCAGTGAGCTTGGGGTAAAAGGAATGTCAGATAGCAGTGATAATGCCCATCAACTGCTGCCTGCAAGAGGCAGTGCTGTGGTGACTAGGGCTCAAATCTGTCTTGATGCATTGCTGGCTGACTCTTCTTCCGAGGCCATTATATTCTGTTGCAACAAAATGGAATATGGTAATGAATAATACCTCTAAGGTAGTTCTACTTTATGCTGAAATAAAATAGAAATTTTTTGCCTTGGTTTTGTATTCAGTTTGAGATTAAGGGAAATGATGAGAAGATCCTTGAGAGCCGCTGGATTGGGCAGACATGAGGCTGGTGCTTCATCCAGTGATCACCAGGACCCGGTTTCTCCACCAATTGCTCCTCCCAGCTGGGTTCCAGATCCTCCTGCAATGGATCCAGGTAAGTCTGCTCATATATCACATTATACTGTAGAAGGAGAGTTGATAAAGGAACCAATGGCTTTTAAGGTGAACAACTTACTTCAGTCTCACTCTGAAGTCTGTCTAATGCCATTGAGGTAGCAAGAGGTCACTGAGGTAACTTTAAGAGTTTACTGAAGACTTAACAGCTGTTTTCAAATCCAGTTTGTGTCTTTCTATCGCTGGTGTCAAACTTCTGGGAAGTGCTCTTTGTAATGCCGAGTTACTGATCTAGGAATGTGGCCGTTTGTAGGAAAGAGTACCAGTTAAATACAGAAAACCTGCAGTGTGTTAGACACTGCAGCAAGAGCATGTTGTTAGGGATGTTTTTATGTATTGATATACATCCTGCTGTTCTGTTTACTGAAAGATGGTGACATTGATTTTATCCTGGCCCCCGCTGTGGGATCTCTTACCACAGCAGCGACTGGCACCGGCCAAGGACCTAGCACCTCCACAATACCAGGTGAGGACATACTGCTTATTTGATTATGCCTTAGAAGGAAAATTATCTCAAAAGCTGTCTTTGCTTGCACAGACTTTCTGCATATGAAAGTGCCTCTTATCAGATGAAGATTGGATTGAAGCAGAATTTCACAAGTGTGCAGAAAGTAAATGAAGCACCATGTTAGGTTTTATGTAAAAAAATTCGTTTTTACCTGGGGAATGACAAATATGTAAAGCTGTGGTAATCAGTATGAAATTGGGATTGCTCTGTGTATTTCAGAATGTAATTTGGAACTGAAATTTACAATACTTCAGTGAAGTATTGCTGAAAGCACTGAATAGTCAAGCTACTAATTAATCACCCCATCATTGAATCATTGAATTATTTACTTTTAACAGGTAGTAATTTTTTGAAGAAAAACTGTTTCTCTTCAATTTTCTTTTTCTCATTACAGGTCCTTCTACTGAACCATCTGTAGTGGAATCAAAGGATCGGAAGGCAAATGCTCATTTTATACTGAAATTGCTGTGTGATAGTGTTGTTCTGCAACCTTATCTACGAGAATTGCTGTCAGCTAAGTAAGGATTTTCATATGAATTCTTTCTCTCCTTTGTAATGTTATATCAGCTGAAATATATTACATAGAAACCTTTTTAAAGAGGTTATTTAAAAGCCTGTTAGTTAAAATAGAGTCAGAATATCAACTGTATTTTTGTCCTGCCATCCTTTAAAAGTAGGTCTGTTTAACAGAAGTAAAACAAATAAGAGTGCTTATTCGCTCTGTGGCTTTTCTGTTTGCACAAGATTAGCAGTGCAGAGTTTTCATATATTTGTGTCCTACATTGCCTGTTATAACAAAAAAATTCAATGTTTTAACTTGTCTGTTGTTTTTTTTCCCTAGGGATGCAAGAGGCATGACACCATTTATGTCAGCAGTTAGTGGCCGGGCATATCCTGCTGCAATTACAATTCTAGAAACTGCACAGAAAATTGCTAAAGGTACAACAGTTTCAGCAATCTTTAGCATGTGGTTTCCTAAAGTTTTTGAAGTTTAATATGTGTGCAGAGTCGTTATTAAAACTGTATATTGCTGCATGTTTTGGACATTTTGCTGTTATGGACTATCTTCATCTTTAGTGTGTACATTACAATAGATTTCTGTGAGTATTATTGCTTTTGTGTTCTTTATAGTCTTTTCAGCAGTTCATTGCTTTTCAAACCAGTGGATTAAGGTACTATTTTTGGTAGCACAAAGGTATTACCTGGAATTTCTTTCTCTGAATTGAAAAAAACCTGATACAATAAAGCAGTGTGCCAAGCTAGATCCTGTTCCTGAAAAGACTTACATACAAACAAATGTTTTTATTTTTCAATGTTGATACTTAATTGTTTAAGAGAAATATGTGAAATTGAACTTAAGAGAAAGTTAAGGTGATTTGATATTGTCATACCACAGTTCTATAGGACTGTGTGTGGTACAAGACATTCCTTTTAAGAATCCTTCAAAATGGTGGTTCACCGAATTGATTAAAGTATCAGTGAATTTAAAACTAGGGAAGAGTTGATGGTTGTGTTTTTCAGTTAGGTATTTTCAGCAGCTTCTGTAAGAAATAATGTGACAAGCAGGAAGTTTTCTCAAAAAGCTGCAACAGATTTTATTCAAACTTCTAATTCTGTATGAGATTTTGTAATTGCAAACATATGCTGGGTATAGATTCTGTTGGTAGGTTTTGGTTATTTTGGGGATGTTGTTTTTAACACTGGTGTTACATTGATCGTTTTAGCTGAAGCTGCTTCCAGTGAAAAAGAAGATGATGTCTTCATGGGAATGGTTTGTCCTTCTGGTACAAATCCAGATGATTCTCCTTTGTATGTTTTGTGTTGTAATGATACATGCAGTTTTACCTGGACCGGTGCAGAACATATTAACCAAGTAAGTTCGGGTGTTTTTTTCTTTTAAAGTAAATAGGAATATGTTTAGACCATGTATTATGTTAGTCTACTAATCTGACTCTTAAATTATTAATTGCATTGTTTAAATTACTGTGACTTTTACGTCTGGTGTAGTTACTGCCTCGCTGAATTGCTTTGTACTCTCAAAGCTGCTCATGCTCTTCAGAGCTTGGCTCTTAATGGGTGTGGCTTTTCCCCCTCTGCTTAACTTGGCAATAAGTTGGGTGGACACAACTGTTAGAAAACACTGAACACTTTAACTCGCAACAAAGTTTCACTCTCCAGAACTGACCACATTCTAAGCGAAGGCATGGGTTTGCACTGTTATTACATGTGAAATACTGTGAGATTGCAAGTGTAGTAGGAAGACAACCATGCATAATGTTTTTGGTAATTTTTTTTTTAGGATATATTTGAATGCCGAACATGTGGCCTGTTGGAATCACTTTGTTGTTGCACAGAATGTGCAAGGGTCTGTCACAAAGGGCATGACTGCAAGTACGTATTGTGTTCTGTTTCTTATAATTAAATCAATATTTTGTTGTTTCCGTTGTATACTGATAGGTAATAAGTTTTTTCCATGTCCAAAGTGTTCCAGTCTTAGACAAAGAAGATTAATACTTCAAATGCCTTCTTTTCATTCTACTCTGTAAGATTTATTTTATAGTTCAGAATTAAAAGAATAATTTGAAGCAGTCTTGTCTTTTCACTTTGTGGAATTTAGAGTAAGTGAGTAATTCTGACACTCACAAAGTACCTAATGTTCTAAGAATATTGTATGTAAATAATACTGTGTTTTCATTTTGGGTGCCCCCAGGAGTTTTCTGAAGCCAGTGAATCCTGATGACAGATCATTCTTGTGAATTTTCTTAAAGAAGTGCAGCATATTAATCCCTTAAGATAACTGTAATAAAGGGAAAAATGAGAAAGCAATCAAGAAGTGTCAGATCAACCTGGCCTAAAGCTTTGAAGCTGCAGATGTTTTGTGCTGCTGTTACAGGCTGTGAATCTTACAGCATTAATATCTTAGCTATAATAAGCTAACTGATACAATTATAAAGATGTTTTCAGCTCTGTAACAGTTACTGAGATTTTACTGCATGTCATGAATATTTCCAACTTAACTTTCTTGGGTGGAGGCTATTTTAGGGAAGAATAAATTGTCTTGGATGAGTTTTACTAAGGAACTGTGAAAAGCTCTGTAGTGAAACTGCCCTCTTAAGTGAGTATAAGAAACATGAACAGCAAATGTCAAGTGCTGCCACATATAAACTCAGTTTCTCCTTTAAGCTAGCTTTTGTCGTCTTGCTACTGTAAGAAACAAACTCCAGCGGAAATCTTAAGGGGTATGCTTAACCCCCCCCTGCTCATTCAGAGAAGATTGGTATATTACTGAACAGCGCTGCACCTCACCGTTTCCATTTCTTGTAGGCTCAAAAGAACTTCTCCAACAGCTTACTGCGATTGCTGGGAGAAGTGCAAGTGTAAAACACTGATTGCTGGACAAAAGTCTGCTCGCCTTGATCTCCTTTACCGCCTGCTTACCACCACAAATCTTGTCACCATGCCAAATAGCAGGTAAGTTCATATCTGCAATGGCTAGTGCAGAAGAATTTTTACTCTTTTTAAATATGTGGTATATCGTACTTCCACTAATAATTTTTTCATTGCAGGGGAGAACATCTGCTGTTGTTTTTAGTACAGACAGTTGCCCGGCAAACTGTAGAACATTGCCAGTACAGACCACCTAGAATTAGGGAAGATCGTAATCGTAAAACTGCAAATCCTGAAGGTAAGAGCCATTTCAGTGAAATAAATGGCAAATTCCATATTTCAGTACCTCTTTCTTATATTACCTTTTTTTTGTTTTGTTTTGGGTTTTTTTTAGATTCTGATATGCCTGATCATGATTTAGAACCTCCTCGCTTTGCCCAACTTGCTTTGGAACGTGTTTTGCAGGACTGGAATGCATTGAAGTCCATGATCATGTTTGGCTCCCAGGAAAATAAAGACCCGTGTGTATTTACACGTAGTTGTCATTGTAAAGTGTGATCTGATACTTGAGACCTGCTGACTTACATAAATTTATTTCCTTTTTTTTTTGTTTTTTCCAAGTCTTAGTGCAAGCAGTAGGATAGGTCATCTTCTGCCTGAAGAGCAAGTTTACCTTAATCAGCAAAGTGGAACTATTCGCTTGGACTGTTTTACACACTGCCTTATTGTCAAGTGTACAGCAGACATTTTGGTAAGCACTCTTAGTCATGTTTTACATAGATTTTCTGAATAATGGATCATATGCTTGTGGACTAATTTGAAACTAATTTCAAGTTAGTCTTGGTTTTGTGAATTTATACTGCAATGACTGTGATCTCCCTTTGGATCTTAATCTGTCTTGTTTCATGCATCTAAACTGGATTGTAATGACCTGTTTCTTCAGCTCTTAGATACTTTGCTGGGTACTCTGGTAAAGGAGTTACAAAACAAGTATACACCAGGACGCAGAGAAGAAGCTATTGCTGTTACAATGAGATTTCTGCGTTCTGTGGCAAGAGTGTTTGTCATTCTTAGTGTGGAAATGGCTTCCTCCAAAAAGAAAAAGTAAGGGCTGGAGGTGTTGGTTGTGGCGGGGGGGGTTTGCCTTTTTTTCTTTATTTAAATATTTATTTTCTTATTTAATGAGTTGATACAAATCAACAATAGGCAGAAACATCTGAAATAATTTGTGGTCTGTAGACAGACGTGGAAAGATGCGAACCTCAGGATGGCACAATAACTGGTGCTTTATCATGTAGCTTTTTAATGCAATGCTTATTGAACTTACATGTTCATACTGAACCTTTGTTTTTACAGTGTTAGGATTTTTGGAAGTAGGGTTTTTTTGACATGCTAAAATTGCAATCTGTTGTTGTTTGTCAGTAGTAGATTTGGATACCAAGCCTTAGTCTTGAATTACGGAATGATACATCTTTTTAACTACCTTGGATAGTTGTGCATATTGTTGTTACACACACAAATAAATGTATCTGTTAAAGATAATTTTTTTTTCTCAAAAAGTCAAGACAAATAATATTGCCATGAAGTTTTTTGGGGAAAAAAGATGTATTTGACCTTTATTTTTCTGTATTTTTTTCCCCTAGCAATTTTATTCCGCAGCCTATTGGAAAATGTAAACGTGTATTCCAGGCATTGTTGCCCTATGCTGTTGAAGAGTTGTGCAATGTAGCAGAATCTCTAATTATTCCAGTCAGGATGGGAATTGCACGTCCTACTGCACCGTTTACCCTTGCTAGCACTAGTATAGACGCTATGCAGGGAAGTGAAGAACTGTTTTCTGTGGAGCCTCTGCCACCCAGACCATCATCTGACCAGTCTAGCAGGTAAAATTTGTTAATGCTCACTACTCAATACTCAATACTTTCTCAATGACTTTTAAAGGTGATTTTATTTTGGAGTTTTTGTTAGCTTTACATTAAGTAACATCCAGAGGTCCAAATCTACTTTGTCGGTTGCTTTATTTTTATTTTTTTTTGTTTTCAAGTTCTAGTCAATCGCAGTCATCTTACATCATAAGGAATCCTCAGCAAAGACGAATCAGCCAGTCACAACCAGTTCGTGGCAGAGATGAAGAACAAGATGATATTGTTTCAGCAGATGTGGAAGAGGTCAGTTTTCTTTTTTGTATTTGGTTTTTCTTCTCACTCTGGCACATCTTTGACACCTTTAACATCTGAACCAGAAATCCATTCATCAAGACCTCAAGATATTGAGTAGTACCTCATGAAATCCTACTGTGCTGTAAGCATTTTTTAATAGACATTTGTAATTGTTGTTTTCTATTCTGTTTCTATTATAGCTCCCTCAGCACACAGCTGCTCTTATGTAGGTTCCATTAGAGAGCGAGAGGGTCTTTTACCAGGATGATACTTCTTCAGTATTTAGAAACTAGGTTTTGTAGTCAGTTTTACCTTTTCAGCATTAAAATCTAATGTTCAAGGCAGTTTTATTTGTAGACCTGATTTTTTTTTTTTTCTCCACAACACTGTACTGTAGACTGTACAGCCATGTACAACTACGGTGGCTGTAAGTTCATTTTTTGTTCTCACCAATTCAGTTTTGAGGTCATCTTTCTAACATGTGATTTTTGTTCCTTAGTTTCCAAATTAAACTTTGCGCTGTGTTTCTGAAAACACATAGATTATCTCTGATATGGAAGATATTCTAGCATAAAATTACAATGCTCCTTCCAGGTTGAAGTGGTTGAGGGGGTGGCTGGTGAAGAAGACCATCATGATGAACAGGAAGAACGTGGTGAAGAAAATGCTGAAGCAGAAGGACAGCATGATGAGCATGATGAGGATGGTATGTATAATGTACATCCTACACATTACTGGCTAAATGAGAAAACTTCGTCAAAAAGTAAAGGCATCTTTGAAGTCACCAGTTATAAAAATTTGGGAGACTTGCATGAGCAGAGAGACTCCAGGAGTTTCAGACTGCACATCTTAGAGGAGGAGATAAAATTACAGATAACTTGCAGTAGGAAAGTACAAGAACATTTTTATTTTTCTCTTTCTGCATGAGGAAAAAATATTAAGGCCCCAAAGGATTAAAAAAACCAAAGGCATCAAATGTTCCTGTGTTCTTGGTTAACAATATGTATTTTGCGTTTTGTATTTGCTACTGTAAAATGTTGACATGGAGTACTTGAAGAACTAAAAAAATAACCTAGCTCTTGTATGGCTGATGACAGAATCATAGATGTGTTCTCAGAAGGGATCTGAATCATGTGAGCTAGTTCTCAAACTAATAATGGAATACTAAGTTATGGTTCAATATTTTGTAGATAAAATCATTCAATTTTGTATGAAAATGTTTGACATTAATACCACTTGTCTTGTATTACTTAGTTTGGGATTAGAGGGCCCAAAGCTATGATTAAAAAACATATCTTCTCTTTCTGACTGTGCTTTGTGTTTCCAATCAACCCATTTACAGTACAGTACATCTGTTTATTAATTTGCTGAGTATTGAAACATTTTGTTCTCAAAACTTAAACTGGAATAGAACCTTTATATTTAGTCAGATTTTTTTAAAGTTTTCAGATATTCCTTAGATACTAGTTTGAAACAACATATGGTTAATTGTCCTACTACATTTGTATGAAGAGTTGCAGAGTCTTTTGGCCTGAGTGACTAATTCTGAATCCTAAAAGTCTTTATTTTCAGTGTGTGTTCATTGTACATGTGCAGTGCAGAGTGAGAGGACTAGGGATCACTAATTTCTGTAAAATAAGAAAACATGTTCTAAGTGTTGCCTCTCTGCACTGCTTTTATGACCTCCCTGCATATCCATAAACTTCTGCTATATTGAGAGGCTTTGGGTTTTGTTTAATGTGTCTTACGTGAGTCACTACAGTAATTTTTCTCTCTTTCTAAATATGGGATGTTTTGTATACTGTTTTTATAGGCAGTGATATGGAGTTGGATTTGTTAGCTGCTGCTGAAACAGAAAGTGACAGTGAGAGTAACCACAGTAACCAGGACAACGCCAGTGGGCGCAGAAGTGTTGTTACTGCAGCTACTGCTGGGTCAGAAGCAGGTACACCACATCTTTTTGTGTTTAATCTAGCTGTTTAAATTTAGATACTAGGATTAAATACTGTCCTCCTTCCCCATGTTTCCTCTTTTTCCTTTGTTCTAACAGTAAGGTACTATGCAGACTTTTTGGACAAGTTATGTGTTAAGATGTGATCTATCTCTCTTGCTCTTAAAGAGCTTATGCATGTGTTAGACAGAGATCACCTTGCATTGTTGTGAAATGAAATGAAATGTTCTCACTCACTTTTTAGCATAGCTAGTTTAAAACAATGGCTTATCGTTTAAAACAATACACAAAACCCGAGCAAACACTGTACAGCTTTTTGAGAGCAACTGCTTTATTGCCCAGTTTGGAAGCATAATTTTTAGAATTCACTGCCTAGGGTTAGAATCAGCGAAGATTTTTTAAATCAAATTACTTCTTAATTTCTATTTTGAAATGTAAGGAGTCATACTGCTTTTTCATGAAACCTGGAGACAATTAGCAGTATCTTACAGGGATAATTTATTTAACATTTTCAATAGTGGTACTTGAACCTTTTTAGTATATGTAGTTTCTTCTCATGGAAAAAGTTTACAATGCTGACATGTATATATGCACAGATTTGCAGTTGTCAGTTATTGTTTATTGCTTATTTTCTCAACAGGAGCAAGCAGTGTGCCAGCATTTTTTTCTGAAGATGACTCTCAGTCAAACGATTCCAGTGACTCTGATAGCAGCAGCAGTCAGAGTGACGACATAGAGCAGGAGACCTTCATGCTTGATGAGCCTCTGGAACGAACCACAAATAGCTCACACGCCAATGGTGCTGCCCAGGCTCCCCGTTCCATGCAATGGGCTGTACGGAATACCCAAAACCAGAGGACCACTAGCACAGCTCCTTCTAGTACGTCAACCCCAGCAGGCAAGTCTGAGTAAATTGTATGCATGAGTGTCAGTTAGCTCTGGCTTTGTTCCTTCCTCTGTTTTTGTTTATTCTCTCAAGGATGAAAATCTTGTCTCTTTGTCTTAGTGCTGACCTATCTTGACTGTTCTGATTCTAGTTTTGAATTTTAAAAAAAGGAAAGGATCTGCTACAGTTCTTAAGATTTGTGTATGTTTACTGTAGCTAGTAATTTTTTGCTAGTTACAGTTGTGATGTCAGTAATATTTACAAGTTTATTTCTGGAAATCTTCATTATATCAGTCAATACACAAAACATACAGAAAATATTCAATTAATTCATTAATACCATATCTCTTATGTTTAGCAAGTTCAGCAGGGTTGATTTATATTGACCCATCAAACCTACGTCGGAGTGGTACCATCAGTACAAGTGCTGCAGCAGCAGCCGCAGCACTTGAAGCCAGCAATGCAAGCAGCTATTTGACATCTGCAAGCAGTTTAGCGAGAGCATACAGTATTGTGATACGGCAGATATCCGACCTGATGGGTCTGATTCCCAAGTACAATCATTTGGTATACTCCCAGATCCCAGCTGCAGTGAAGCTGACCTACCAAGATGCAGTGAACTTGCAGGTAAGAGCATGCAAATTTTTGTAGAGGAACATAATTTCAATACATCCTTTCTGTGTTATGTGCATATTTTTTGGTACAGTGCTCTTAACTGTTGTTTTTTGAAAGTATATGTAAAACACATCTCTAGAGGAAATAGTTGAAGGGGAAGACTGGTGTCTGACATGTAGAGGCATAAGTTTCAAAGACTGACAACACAGGAGGAACTCCAGTGTGTTCAGGAAAATGTGTATCAACTTGTATGTGAGCTTAGTGTATAGAGTGAAATAATCTGTCCTGAATTTAGTACAAAAATCAATTGTCAGAATAACATGGCTGCTTTGGGGGGGACAAGAAGTCAAATGATGCTGTTTTCTGTTAGTAGTGCTGTGTGCTGGGATGTGAAAACCTGATGACAATATATTTCCTTCTAATTGAGTCACATGGTATTTGTATGGTCCTATTTTTGCAGTGTGATGGAAGGAAGAGGCCTCTGATTTGAGAGAGGAAGGTTAGAAAGATATTCTGGTGTCAAACACTGGGGTAAATACACAGGGAAAGAGATAAGGGAGTGTAGTTTTACTATGGAGAAGGCTAACATAATTTTCTGTTCAGGAGATTCTTAACAGTAAAAGTGGAGAGGAGGTCTGTCCAGCTGAGGCAGCAAGATGTTTGTTATTAGCATGTGAAAATTTGACAGCGGGGGTTTTGTTTGGATACAGAAATGGGATTGAGACAGCATTTTGTTAGTTTAGTGGACACAAGAACATTTAAGAGTGTTTTTGAAGAGAAGTTTATAGAGGAATGAAGAAAGCAGTTTTATTTGGATCAAAAAAACTAACAGGTCGATGGAGTTAGCAAATGCGAGAAATGCAGGTTTGCAGAGCCTGTGTTGGGAACATGTGAAGAGAAGACTAGACCAGAGAAGTTGTATGCAGACACAGTTCTCTGGGCAGATCCTAACTTTGTCATCCTCACTGAGTAAGTTGAATGGCATGAAGAATGGTGAAACAATGTCATAGCAGGATGAGGGCTTTAAAGCTACTAGAAAGTCAGGAATTGAGCTAAAACCCCCATAATGTGTGCACCTGGGAGACGCTGAGTGGTCATAAAGTGAGGAGTAGAAGAAATTCCCAAAAGAGAGAGAGGGGATGGTGAGAAAGCTTTACAGATATCAAAATATTAAGTGAAGAGAGCTGCATACCACCATAGTAAATCAGCAGTCTCAAAAGAGCTTTCAAAACCTGATCATTGGTCATTCTTGAACATGGTTTTCATCCTTTTTGTAGGGAATCAGGTGAAGGTTTATGTTTAGATTGCATTATCATCTTCTAGTTTTGTTGTTTGCAAAACTAATTAAATCTCATTTTGTATAGAATTACGTAGAAGAAAAGCTTATTCCTACTTGGAATTGGATGGTTAGTATCATGGACTCTACTGAAGCTCAGCTGCGTTATGGTTCTGCGTTATCATCTGCTGGCGATCCTGGGCATCCAAATCATCCTCTCCATGCTTCTCAGAACTCAGCTAGAAGGGAAAGGATGACAGCCCGTGAGGAAGCCAGCTTAAGAACACTTGAGGGAAGAAGGTATAAAAATAGTTTGATTATTGCATGTAATATGAATTACCAGTTTTACAGTCAAATCTTATTCACTGACATTTTAGGAATCTGATTTTGTAGTGTAGCAGTGTAGTTACTCTTTTGATTGAAGTAGACTTTTTGTGTCATTGCTACTGTTTGGTTTATTTGGATGCACTAGACTCCTCAGTGCGGTTTACAATACCCTGCATGTGAACTGCTTGTTGTGTGATTGTAACTCTTATCAGATTGGGTTTTTTGTATGGTTTATTGAGGTTTTACATCCATATTGCAAATATAGAGACTAATACATAAAGGTTTCATTCTCCTGTGGTGCCTGATCTCTCTGTATTCAATCCTTTTCTTTCACTAGACGTGCTACTTTACTCAGTGCCCGTCAGGGAATGATGTCAGCACGTGGTGATTTCCTGAACTACGCACTGTCGTTGATGCGTTCTCACAATGATGAGCATTCAGATGTCCTTCCTGTTCTAGATGTCTGTTCACTAAAGCATGTAGCATATGTTTTTCAAGCCCTTATTTATTGGATTAAAGCAATGAATCAACAGACAACATTGGATACTCCTCAGCTGGAAAGAAAAAGGTATAGAGGCCGACTCCTAAAAAGAAAAACTTATGCAAAAGCAGTGTATGCCCTTTTGTTTCAGCCACTGGCATTGTTACTCAGCAACTCATATAAATATATGAGTTGCATCAATCAATATATGAGTATACATCAATCTACATATCTTTGTGTGTGTAATAACATGCATATTATAGAAAGAATATGCATGTGTGTAATGTGCCTGTGTTTGATAAGCCTGTTGCAGTACCCTCTTCAGATCTTGTTCTGCTGATTGCTGTAAAAGGTTTTCTTACTGTTGAAACTTGAGTTGGATTTTTAACTCCATGGCAGTGCCTCTAAAAGACATACTCAAAAAAATTTCTCCGCTGAAAAATGCAATCTGCTCCTAACAATTGACGTGATAACAACTTATTTAGCTATCTGTCAAACAGTTAAAGATGACATTGGAGAAAATGCCAGTGTCTGGTATAATGGGCCTTAGTGATTTTGTTTTCCATTTGGTTGTGTGTATTTGAGACTTGCATGGTATTTAAAGCACAGTAGGAAAATCAGTAACTGAAAATGTCCTTGAGTTGAAAAACTCTACATTACAACTACAGCATTTTATGAGGTGCATTTATTAATTTTTAAGATGTTTTAAGATTTCTTTTTATAATTTCTTTTAAATTTCAAATGACAATTAATGATTATAGAAATGTCCACATAGAATCACAGAATCAGACGGGTTGGAAAGGACCTCTGAGATCATCAAGTCCAACCCTTGATCCAACACCACCGCAGTTACATGTTGGTAGTCTACATCTGTTCTCCTCTCTTACTAGGCTTTTAGGTAATGCACCTGAACAGTCCTAGTCAACAGTTAAATAAATGCAGATCTTTGACCCTTCCTGTTCCTGATTTTCAATACTGCAGGTCAAACTTAACTTTTCATTTTCTCTACAAATTTAGTAACTAATATACAAGGTATATTTTAGATATATATTGACTGCTACTTTAATTTCGGTGTTATCTTGGTAGGGTAAGGTTGGTTATGACCTCAAAATGTATACCAGAGGGTGCTGTTGTCAACAGTAGTTTCCTCACAAGTAAGAATGATATAATACAATAACCAAGTCTTTGTACTGTCCAACTTGAGTTTTTAGAGCCACAGCTTTAAACCTTTTCCAGGCAATAATGTGCTTCTGGAAGCCACTTTCCCCCCAAAAATTCGCATGCTGAAATCTGTCAAATAACTAATCATCAAAGAACTGTGAAATTCGCATGAAATATTTCTAAAACTGTGAAGGTCTATAGCTTTTTAATTAAAAATAAATGGTTGAAACAGTCAGTTGCTTCTGTTACATGACATTTAATAATCTGGGTCAAATGAAATTTTGTCAGTCTTCATCTAGTTTCAGAACACACTTTACAATGCATAAACTGCCACAAATGACTACTAGTTAAAGTTCTTGATCCTTTTTATAATACAATGGAGTCAATTTTTTTAATGTGCAGATTGCAGACTTACCTGCTGAAATGTGATCAACAACATTATTATTAAATATTGGACTAGTATTCACTTGCATATTTCCTCTGCTAATGCAGGGTTCCTAGGATTTTTGTATTGATGTAGTCTTTAAAAACAAGCATATCCAGCACTGCCTGAAGCTGTAACTTTTAAGGTCAAACTTGGTAGGTGGCCAAGTGGCTCTAAGGGTAACTGTGCTAGTGATGTAGTGAGTATGTAATGAGAAGTTCTCAACAGTACTTCGATTTTAGAGTGAATTTATTCTTGTTATTTATAACTCTTAAGTACCCTTCCTGATTATGCTACAGATGGAAACGTTTTGGCTAATAATTTCTTGATTGACTCTTTTTTATTTTCTTTTTCTTTTTTTTCCCAAGAACTCGGGAACTTTTGGAACTGGGTCTTGACAATGAAGATTCAGAACATGAAAATGATGATGACACCAATCAAAGTTAGTATACAGAAACACCTATATAGCATACCAAAATGCCAGATTGTCTTAATGTTTTTTTCCCTTTAGCTAGCTGAGACTTTGAATAAATTTTGCTACTTGTATATGTTACATGAAAGTTGGATTTTTCCAAAAGTTAAATTTTTCTTACCTTTGTTACTTCCCCAAATTTCTTCTGCCATTGCCTGTTTTATTGCTTCTCAGTTCAGGGCCCTCTTTTTGTCTCTTTTCTCTCTAAACGGCAGCATTTTTGTCCTTACTTATCATTCTACACAATGATAAAATTTAAAATTTGAATTTAAACTGATTTTCTTTTTAATCTGGCGAAACTGCTACTGAAAATGGTAGCATGTGTACTCTAAACAAAGTATATACAATGTGAGGGTGCCTGTTCAGTAAAGCTAGGTATAGTAAAAAGAATAAACGTGATGACTAAGCAACTTAATAAAGGTACAGCATTTGTGGAAGCATCCTGTAGAAGTAAATTTGCAGAGATACTCCTCCAGTCAGATAGCTAAGAGGGAAGGATATTAATTTTCTGTGTTTTAAATCCTTTGCTTTTATAACTGTGAACTGTGAACTGAAATCTTCTCTATTATTAGGTGCTACACTCAATGACAAAGATGAGGACTCCCTCCCAGCAGAGACTGGCCAAAACCATCCATTTTTCAGACGATCAGACTCTATGACGTTCCTCGGCTGCATTCCACCCAATCCTTTTGAGGTTCCTCTGGCAGAGGCCATCCCCCTGGCAGACCAGCCCCACCTATTACAGGTGACATCAGAGATGGTGTTCTGGAAGAAAGCTGCAGTTTGCTTTTTCATTCCTAACTGAAGTGTATTATTTACCCAGAATGCTTTTGTTACTTTTCAGCCAAATGCTCGCAAAGAAGATCTGTTTGGCCGACCCAGTCAAGGTCTGTATTCATCTTCTGCCAACAGTGGGAAATGCTTAATGGAAGTTACAGTGGATAGAAACTGCCTTGAGGTAAATGTAAAGCTTTTTTTATTTCAAACAATATGGTAGTTTAAACTAGTACCTTCATTCCTTAAAAAGACGCTTTAATGTTTTCAGAGAGAATTTCAAGTAGCTTTCGCATGTGAAAACTTGGATTTTTTTCTGTAAAGTATGCTTATTTTTTTAAATATAGGAACTTAAAAGGTCATTGATTTATAGCAAATTTCAGGTAATTTTTTAAATGCTGTTTTAATCCTGAGTTAATTTTGAAACGCCAATTATATAATTCTATGTGATAAAAAGATTTAAATCTCCCTATAGCCCAGTAAATTTGACTTGCCTACAAACTGAGCATTAAATGGCAAGCATATTCAATGCAAACATAAAGTGGGGAAAATGTTTTAGATTTTTAAAATTTTTTTTTTAAATTATGGAGATTACTTTGTTCTAACAAGTCAATTATTGTGCTCAGTTTTGTGTGATTTAAAATACACATGTATGTATATATGTGCTAAAAAAGCCTTTAGAATGCTTTGAAAGTGCAATTAAATTCTACTTCTCCTTGTTTAGGTTCTTCCGACTAAAATGTCTTATGCAGCCAACTTAAAAAATGTTATGAGCATGCAAAATCGGCAAAAGAAGGAAGGGGAGGAACAAAATGTGCCTACAGAAGAATCTGAGAGTTCAAAACCAGGGCCTTCAGCTCATGATCTTGCAGCACAACTGAAAAGCAGCTTGTTGGCAGAGATAGGATTGACAGAAAGTGAAGGGCCACCTCTCACATCTTTCAGGTTGTTGAGTTAAAGATTAATCTATGAAATCTATTTCTGAACTGATAAACAGATATTTGGGACTCTGCAAAAGTATTTTTAAATTAAAATGGGTAGCCTAATTTAGTTTGAATTTGTAGTTTGTGATTGATGATAGTTTCTAAAGTGAACAGTAGAACAGTCATTTGCACAAACTGTAGACAAAGTCCTCTACTCCCTGACTTCCTGCTGCAGACCTACCATGATTTCCTGGGTAGCTAAGTTTAACAATTGGAATTGACAACCATTTGTATCTGATAGTGCTGACCAAACTTTATGCAGTTAGGGATTGAACTGCACTCATGTTGAATTACAGCTTTTTAAAATAAATGAAAGTTTTGATTGAAGGAAGACCAATAACAGTGAATTCCATATAGGAGCAAGGTTATATGCTTTTAGAGTAATTTCTCTTTGGATGCGAAATGTGTTTCAGCTGAAACTAAGCAGTTTCATGTGCTTCTGTCCACAAACTTAGTGCACTGTGTTGTTTATCAGGAAAAAAAACTTAGTTGAAGGCAGAGAGTAAGAAAAAGGTGAAGTACACAAAATGAGTCTGAACTTTAACTTGATTTCACATCTGCCATTTCTCCCTCCTCCTATCAGGCCGCAGTGTAGCTTCATGGGTATGGTTATATCTCATGACATGTTGCTGGGACGTTGGCGCCTTTCTTTAGAGTTGTTCGGTAGAGTATTCATGGAAGATGTTGGAGCAGAGCCTGGATCGGTATGTACTTCTCTGTGTAAGGACAGTTCCTCTTGCAACTAAGTTATGACACCCTCATTATTCTGATTTTGGGTTTTTGTTTTGTTTTGTCTGTTTTTTTATTTTAAGATCTTGACTGAATTAGGTGGGTTTGAAGTAAAGGAGTCGAAATTCCGCAGGGAGATGGAAAAACTTAGAAACCAGCAATCAAGGGATTTAACGTTGGAGGTAAAAAATGTTAGTTTATCTTCTGAATTTGTTTTCATTAAGAGTTGACTTATTGCAGCAACTTGATAGAGAAGTTGTATTTCAGAGTCTGCGAACAGGTGTCTTTAATCTAACTTTGGGAGCTGTGTTCCAGTTACTCTGTAGTTTTTCACAGTCTGACTGGCATTTTCTGACTCTATGCAGAAGTGTTCAGAAATTTGTTGTGAAGCTGTAATGTTCTCTCTATGATGACTGGTAAAGAAAAGAAAACTTTTTTTTTATTTCTTACTAGGTTGATCGAGACAGAGACCTTCTAATTCAGCAGACCATGAGGCAGCTCAACAATCATTTCGGCCGCAGGTGTGCCACCACTCCGATGGCTGTACACAGGGTGAAAGTTACTTTTAAGGATGAGCCTGGAGAAGGCAGCGGTGTGGCACGAAGCTTTTATACTGCTATTGCACAGGCTTTTCTGTCAAATGAGAAACTGCCAAATCTAGATTGTATTCAGAATGCCAACAAGGGTACCCATACAAGTAAGTGATGCACAGCGGTTAATCTACAGAAAACATTCATACGAGCCTTGGGTGCTTTTTTACATTGAAATACTTGGCATTGTGTCAGAGATGTCTCTTGTTATCTCAGCACCGGATCTGTGAAAATTGTGTGTTGCTTCTCTGAGGCAAGGAAATTGCTTTTTTTCCCCTACTTTTAGAAACAAGAAGCTCTTGTTTTTCTTGAAACAAGAGTCTGCTTTAGATGCTCACCGGTTTTTTTGAGCATCCTTCTCTACAGTAGGTAATAATTGTCAAGATTCTAGCTATTAAGAGCTTACACATTTTAATATGGCTGCTCCATCTGACTTTTCACAAGTATGTTTTAATGTTTTTGGAAGTATATATAAACTCTCAAAGTATTTTGTAATTTTTAAGTTGCTAAAAACATTTCAGGTTCCTTTATTAAGTTTGGCTGAACCCCAATCACTACTTCAAGTGAAGTGGTTCTGTCTCGTTGATGTCTGTCAAGCTCTTCCAAAACTGAAACTTTCCTTACACTGACACGTAGGGGAGAAAAATATAAAGATGTTTAAGTTTATGAGGTTTTTTGCCCTTCAGGTCTGATGCAGAGATTGCGAAATAGGGGAGAGAGAGATCGGGAAAGGGAGCGAGAGAGAGAAATGCGGAGAAGTAGTGGCTTGCGAACTGGTTCTCGGAGAGATAGGGATAGGTAAGTGATAAAGTTTAATTTGTTGAAGATACTTTGTCAAATAGAATAATTGCCTTGGATATCTTCAGGAAAGATACTTTCACTTCCTCCGGTTAAAGGAGTCTTTTTCATTTTCTGGAGCAATTTGCTGGGTAATTTCTTGAAATTCAGTATATACTTTTAATTCTTTAAAGAATAATTATGGTTACTTTAGCATTGATAGATGATGTCTTAACCATAGGCCATCAATTTCTACTGCCAAAACAATAACAAAACCTTGTGTACTAGAATAAAATTGAGGTGGTTTAGAAACAATGTTGCCATTGGTGGCATGTCTGACTGCTATATCCAAAATACTAGTAATATTAAAATCTCTGGTTCATTTTGGTTCTGTTTATGATTCATTCTCTCCAAGCAGCTATGAGCAACACTACTATTCCAGCATTAGAGCTAATACTAATCTGAATCTGTGTGCAAATGATATTGTTCCAGAGAATTTTTGCATATTTTCTGAAATGAGTACAAACTGCTCTGACTTTCTTAAGGGACTTCAGAAGACAACTGTCCATTGACACACGGCCTTTTAGACCGGCATCAGAAGGAAATCCTAGTGATGACCCTGACCCTCTTCCAGCACACAGACAAGCCCTTGGAGAACGGCTTTACCCTCGAGTGCAAGCAATGCAACCAGTAAGACTTCTCTAATACACTTAATGATTGTTCCTGTCATCTTTTAATGTAAAAATTGATTTCCTTATCCATGAATGTTTAACGTACCTGAAAATATTTGACCACATAGGACTGATTTTTATATTCTTTGTCATTTTCTTAAGGTTTTGCTTTTGTAATCTATTGTTTAGCTTAGAAGGTATCTTGTAATGCGTTCTATAATTAATAGAATTATATTTAATGCATTCTGTATTTAAAATACCAAAACTTTCGTAATGTGGTATTTGAAAATGAGAGAACTAGAGGAGAATAGTAAGACTTGTCATTCCTTTATCCCCAGGCATTTGCAAGTAAAATCACAGGAATGTTGTTGGAATTGTCTCCTGCTCAGCTGCTTCTTTTATTAGCTAGTGAAGATTCCCTTAGAGCAAGAGTTGATGAAGCAATGGAACTCATTATTGCACATGGCAGGTAAAGTATTAAGAATTTAGATAAGAAATGAGAACTGATTTTGTGGCCAAAAAACTTGTACTGTTCTACATCTAACTCCAATAAATGCAGCTTATTCCTTGATATTCTAGATATTTTTCTTTGGACAAGTGACTTATTTGCTTTAGTTTAATCTATTGTGACCGGTTTCAGAATATGAGAGAATATTGATCAGAGGGATGGGGCACCTCTCCTGCAAGAAAAGGCTGAGAGAATTGGATTGTACAACCTGAAAAGAGAAGGCTTAGGGGTGATCTAATTGCAGCCTTCCAGTACCTGAAGGGAGCCTACAAGGGCATGCAGTGACAGGACAAGGGGGAATGGCTTCAAAATGATAGTAGGTTTAGATTAGATATTAAGAAAAAAATTCCTTGCTGTGAGGGTGGTCAGGCACTGGCGCAGGTTGCCCAGAGAAGTTGTGGATTCTCAGTCCCCGGAAGCGTTCAAGGCTGGGCTGGATGGAGCTCTGAGAAACCCGGTCTAGTGGAGAGTGTCCCTGCCCCCAGCAGGGGTGTCAGAAATAGATGATCTTTAAGGTCCCTTCCAACCCCGACCATTCTGGGATTCTCTGATTCTGCGAAATAAAATCTACCTTTTTATTCCCTTCTCAAGGGAGAATGGTGCTGACAGCATATTGGATCTTGGATTGCTAGACTCTTCAGATAAAGTGCAGGTAACGGCAAATGAAATTTACACATGATTCAGTTGTATGTGTTAATTTTAAAAATGCAAGCAACTGGAACCTTTCTTTATCATGCAAGACAAACTTCTGTTTAATCACCTTGTGGAGTTATCTTTTTAACTTTCTTTTGAAAAGATTAAACAGTAATTAGTCAAAAGTATAAAATTACCATTGAGAAACATGGAAATTTTTAACGAATGCAACTTGAATCTTCAGGTCTAGTAGCAAATAGCTTGTTGATGTGTGTCAGTAACTGGAGGTAAGCCTGCTAATTGCTATTCTGACTTTCAAATCAGGAAAATAGAAAGCGACATGGATCCAGCCGCAGTGTAGTAGATATGGAATTAGATGATACAGATGATGGGGATGATAATGCACCACTTTTCTACCAACCTGGAAAACGAGGGTTTTATACACCAAGGCCTGGAAAAAACACAGACGCAAGGCTGAATTGTTTCCGAAACATTGGCAGGTAACGCTCCTACGAACTTTCTAGTCTGAAAAAATTAAAAAGACAAACATACACAAGAGCAGAGAGAATAGCAATGGTTCAAGTGGCAAGAATTTTTTTTTTTATTCTGTGTATTTCTCACCCTGAGCTAAATCGTGGGGAATTTGCATACATCAACCCGAGGTTTCTTTTCCTGCTAAATTTTAATTTTTCATGTATTTATTTTTAATTATGTATGTCCATGATATTCTTTTGTGGACTGATATGGCTGGAAAGCTAGCTGCAGCTTAATTCTTAGAATATATATGGACTTTTTTAATGGGAGTTTTCTGAAAGGTCTTGAGTGTAATTTCTGCTGAACCAAAACAAACCCCAAACATTTATTTTCAGAATCCTAGGATTGTGCTTGTTGCAGAATGAACTATGTCCCATCACGTTAAATAGACATGTAATCAAATTTCTACTTAGCAGAAAGGTAAGTTGAACATATAAATTTTAATTTCCTATAATTACTTAAAATCTCATCTTTAAAAACTGGGTTTTTTTCCTAACCACTTACTTATTAAGTAGCAGAGTTGATACTGGAACTGTATTGATGTCTTTATTTGAGGAGTACTCATTTTTTCATTTCCTAGATTTTGAACAGAGTAGAAGTACTAGAATTCAGGTATTTGACTAAGATGTAATGGCTTGTAATAGGTCAGCCTCTGAGTCCCTCCAGAAACCGCTTGTCTCCCTTTTTCTATTCCTGAGACTGAAGAATCAGGAGAGACACTGTTAGACAGACAGTACTAGACAATAGTATCTTAGCTTATAGAAAAGCATTTTTCTGGATATTTGAGAACTCATTAATTTGTAATTAAAATTTTGCCTCAGGTGTAGGTATAATTTAATTCAGAGCGATAATTACCTAAACTTTTGACAAAAATGTTTCCGCGCCCCATTAAACACTAATACTGTGCTGCACATTTCATGTATTAGTCAATGGCATTGTAAATTCTGTCTGATGTAACAAACTTAAACCAAGATCTATTACTGCAGGTCTTTCCTTAAAAACAATTTTGATCACATAATCAGTTATACAACATAGGTATAATCTTTAATGGAAAAGGGTTAATGGCAGAAATGACCTCTAAATATCCCTCTTCCAAGAGCGATTCCCTTCTAATTCTTTTCTTCAGGTTTTTCTAGTTGAATATGTATTCCTTTCAGCATTCTAATATAAATTCTAAAGTGGGATGAAAATAGGAGTTTGACTGTATTTATTTCTGTGTGATTGTATGCTCTGTTCAATGGGCTATGCACTACTCTATGCTAGTGCATAAACCAGGCACAGATCATGTAATTTTGAATATACTCTTAAACAACTGGCATGTTTCAAACATCTGTCTTTTTTCTCCAGGTGAACTGGCATGACTTTGCTTTTTTTGATCCGGTTATGTATGAAAGCCTTCGGCAACTTATCCTTGCTTCCCAGAGTACAGATGCTGATGCAGTGTTTGCAGCAATGGACTTAGCCTTTGCAATAGACCTGTGTAAGGAGGAGGGTGGAGGGCAGGTAAGCACAGCTCAGTCTGTGTCTCTGTAGTTTCAGAATTCAACAGTTTATGCAGGTTGTAGTGTACACATGATCCATGTTTTCTCAGATGGCATTCATAACATTTTACTTTTCCTAGATTGAAATACAGTGTTCTCCATAGACATTGAAGCATGTTTGTTTTTCTTGAAGGTGATGTAGAACCTACCATAAAGCCTGGCTAGCATAGTCAATCCTAAGGAATCTTTAAAACTAACCTGTACTAGTAAATTTGCTTGTTTTTAGAGGTATATTAATCAATAAATCACTGTGTAGCGTACTGTGGTGGTTATAATAATTTCATTTCTTTGGCTCCCCCCTTTTAAATGGTCCTTGCTTCTTTTCCATAGGTTGAACTTATTTCCAATGGTGTAAATATACCAGTCACTCCTCAGAATGTATATGAGTATGTCCGGGAATATGCAGAACACCGAATGTTGGTAGTAGCGGAACAGCCCCTACATGTAAGTCTTTGGTGGAATGTTTTTAAAAAGAAGAAAAAAAATCTGTAACATTTCAGTTAATTAATTATTTTCATTAAGTATTACTAATCAGGTTTCTTTTGAAGTCTTTTCAGCTTGATTAAAAGTATTTAATTTCCTATTTTTTTTTAATTCTATAGTTATTCACAGAGTACTGTGAAGACCAAGTACTTTGAGAAATTTCTTTTTTTTATAGAGTGAAAGATAATTTCTTTTATGGTAGATCTCATTGGTTAAGTATATATGTTCATTTTTTGAGCTCAAATGGCATGTATGTTCTTGGAACTTTGGCTTTGTATTTGGCAGCTACTTTGTTCTAATAATGTATCACCTTTTGATTTGTTTATACTTGTAAACAATGATAGAAATTAAAATTCAAAATATTTACATAAATCACCTTGAACTTTTGATTTGAATCTTTGTTTTAAAAGGAAAAATCAGTTATGATACAGACAACTTTGTTCTTATATTACTAGCCTGGCAGGAAACCTAAAAATTGACTAGAAAACCATATTAAAAATAACTTTCTTTTTGAAACCCTTTTAAAATAAAATCTATGGAATAATATATCTTTGTAGACAGTTAATGAAGGTCTAGTCTGTTCTATGATGCTACATCTACACTTGGTCACTTGTGATGATTGTGGTTTCCTGCTGCACGTCTGAGATAAGTGAGCAGACTGCCTCTGTGCAGTGAACAGATTACCTCTGTGCAGTTGAGGTCCAAAATTCTCACAGAAAGAACATGTTCCTGGAATTAAGCTACTTGATTTCCATGTCTGTCTATATTAATAGTTTGACTTTTTTATTTTAAGAGTTGGAAACCATTACACTTGTATTCAACTTGGGATTTACTAAAGCAAATTTACTCATATTATTCTATTTGAAAATGGAATTTGCAATCTTTTCAGGATATTACTTATCTATATAGAATATATGTGTGTGTGTAACATTTTTAAAGCAGAGTTGGTACGTTGGGCTGAAGAAGAAAGGACAGTCAAGATGCATTTTTGGTTTGAATTCTTACGAGATTCAGCACAGCTCAGCAAAATACCTAAACTTTTTAGCATTAGAGAGTGCATGTGCTTCTGCTTCTGCTGAAATATTAGCTCAAACCATCACTGCTTTGTTTTGCTGTAGTACGTAGGGTTTAACAGGTTGGTGCAGTTCTTTGTTTCAGAAAATTTGCATCTCGGATGATAAAGCTTTGAAAGAAAAGAACAGCTCAGAGAATGAGTTTTGAGTTAATGGCGGATTTCACATGAAACTTTTCAGCAGTGCATTTGAAGTCAGTGTTAAAGTTACGTGTTTACAACGTGCATCTTGTGGTTTTCACTTAAGGCAATGAGGAAGGGTCTCCTGGATGTACTTCCAAAGAATTCATTAGAAGATTTGACAGCAGAAGATTTCAGACTTCTGGTAAATGGCTGTGGTGAAGTAAATGTGCAAATGCTAATCAGCTTTACCTCTTTCAATGATGAGTCAGGTATGAAATAACTTACTCATAAACAGAGTTGCATGGATAACTTATCACTGTTTGTCCTGTGTGGAGTAGTTACCAGCATTAAACTACCTCTTTGAATTTGACATTAGTTAGTAAATCAATGAAACCTGTAATAAAATTATGACTTGGGTTTTTTTCTTTACATTTCTTTTGAAAATATTTACCTTCAATTAGGAGTGGGTGGGGAAAGCACAATTTCCCAGCTTTGCTGTCACTTGATGTTAAATACAAGGATCGTATTATTGGTAGTATATCTTTCTTGTGAAAATTGTGACCTAACTTTAGAACTATAAATGGGGTGGATGCAAGTCTAATATTTCTTGCATAACTTTTTAACTGCGTTTAGCTGCAGTTAGGCTTTTTGGGAGGGAGAGGTGGGAGCTGTACTGAGGTATGTCAGAGTTAGCCTGGCATTCAAAGACACGTGTATTAGTTTTGAAATTATTGGTGTCTCCAATATAAGGACTTTATGAATGTGCTTGTTGCTGAGATCCAACTTGCAGCACGTGTAAAATGTATCTCTTAATGTTATTGTCCAGTATACCAGGTGAATGGTGTATCTTTTATTTCACACAGGAGAAAATGCTGAGAAGCTTTTGCAATTCAAGCGTTGGTTTTGGTCCATAGTTGAGAAGATGAGTATGACAGAAAGACAAGATCTAGTAAGTTGCTCATTCCCAATGGAGACATGCAGAAAAATTGAAGTAACTGTGGCATCATTACTGGTTTTAACTGTGATTGGAGATTTTGTACATAAAGAGTTAAGATAGCAGAGCAGGGTAGTAGGGTTGGGTTACACTGTCAGTTCTGGAAAGGAGGTGTGAACCATAAACCTTCCTGCAACTGAAAGTAAGCATGGTGTGTCCTTATCCATATTTACTGGTCTCTTATGGAAGCACAGTTTTAGTCTGCACAGTTGTTTTTAAGCTGAGTAACTGGGGTTACTCAACCATGTTGTGGGCTAGTAGGGTTTTGAGGTTGGATCTTCATGGATCATCTACTCATCTGACTTCTGTGTGTCCCAAGGGCAATATATGTGTCATCTCTGGAAGATGTAATGATACTATGTCCTTCTCAAAGCCCCTTGGGAATAACTGATGAGAAGCATGAAAGAACAAGATAGTGTTCAGGGGGTTTCGTTTTTTAAAACTTGCCTGTAAATTGCTTCCTAAACCTGTTTGCTTTTAACTTCCTACTGCTTAAAGTAGTGTCTCTCCCTTACAGTCTACTAAAAAGAAACAAGGATTGCTCTGAAAAGTGGACACTCTAAAGCACATATTTTAAGGAGTATCTGTGGTTACTCTTTGGTGGTGACTCAGCTCTGCAAGTCAGTATTTCACACTTGAGACAATAAACCAGATGCTGTCTGTTGCCACCTTTTGTCTGTACCAGTATTACACTCTGTAGTCACTACTTGGTTTGCAAGAGATTTCTGTTGCATTTTTATGGATGGCAGTCACCACCTTCCCAGATGATTTGGGGGACATTTCATTTACTGAGGATTTGTGTTACAGGATAATTTTGAGTGCTGCTTTTACTAGTTTTAACAATCAGCAGTTGAGGAAGGAAAGTGAAGGAAGCTACTACAGAAGCATGTAGCATGACTAGTGAGTCTAGTTGGCATATTGAAGAGAATGTAGTGTGATCAAACTTGCTGTAACTGTGCAGTTTTTTTAACCTATTCCCTACACAACATGTAGGCAGTATGAATTTCAGGCTTGTACAGCATAATTTGAAATGCCATCTTCTTTTTTCAGGTTTACTTTTGGACCTCAAGTCCATCACTGCCTGCCAGTGAGGAGGGATTCCAGCCTATGCCATCCATCACAATAAGGCCACCAGATGACCAACATCTTCCTACAGCAAACACTTGCATTTCTCGCCTTTATGTCCCACTCTATTCCTCTAAGCAGATTTTGAAACAAAAATTGTTACTCGCCATTAAGACCAAGAATTTTGGTTTTGTGTAGAGTATAAAAAGTGTGTATTGCTGTGTAATATTACTAGCTAAGTTTTGTAGATTTTTCCATTTGTCTATAAAAGTTTATGAAAGTTAATGCTGTCATACCCCTGGTGGTACTTTAAAGATTTAAATGCAAACATTCCTGTACTAAATTTGTAACGTAAAGGCCTAAGGAGCACTAGCAATTTGTGATTGCAACAGTTTGCTAGTCAATAACTCCTTTGCCTAACCCCAGCCAAAGATGACAGCAGAACAATATAATTTACACTGTGATTTATCTTTTTGCTGAGGGAAAATATGTAAAATGTTCTGAAAATTCACTGCTGCCTTTGTGGAAAGTGTTTCAGCAAAGGTTCTTGTATAGAGGGAGTAGGGAATTTCAAAATAAAAAATTAAGTATGTTCTGTGTTTTTAACTTTTTTTTTTTATGGTGTTTAATTTGTGGTTGGCTGCAGTTGTGTATCATGTATATTGAACTTGTAAAAAGTTCCTGACAGCTCAGATCCTGGAGTTGGGATCGTTCACTTATGAAACCACTTTCATTGCAACTTTTGTTCTATTGCATTGAACTCTGGCACATCAGATACCATCCCTAATATTTTGCATGTAACCTGTACCTTCAGTGGTTTTGTTTTTTTTTTCCCTGTACATATATGATGAGGCCAATGCACAGTATTTCATAGTTCACAATCAACATTTTTGTATCCTTGTTACAGTGAACAGACAGTCAGGAGATTGTTCCACTACCAGTTCTAACCCAACACTTGTACTACATTATCTAACTATGTAAACTCAGCCTGGGCACTTTCTGGTAACTGTAAAATGTTTATAAGATCATGATTATTGAAGATACATTTTTTGGGAAAACTTCAATGTTCGTGAGCCGCTTAACTTCTTTTGTATCTAGCCTTTTTTTAAGTATCTTGTTACAGTTTTTTAATAAAGAAATTACAGACAAAATACCAAGTCATATTGAAGAAACAATAGTTTTTATTTATTTAGCCATTTATACTTCAGCTAACAGCATACACTAAACACAGTTGTTCATTAAAAATCTGAATTTTGTAGCTGAAAAATTGACATGCAGAAGACATTCAGCCCACATTTTACAGTTAGCAGAGAATCCTGAAAGAAATGGGCCAGGCAACCCCTTCTTCTCACAGAATTGGTTTGAAGGAGAAGTGGCTTGTTCTGAAAAATCTCAAGGTAATTAGGTTAGAATAAAATTCTCAAACTGCATTGTATGTTTGCTTTTGAAGTGGTTGGTTGCTTTTGGGGAGGGCAGTCTTTGACCTACGACTTCTTTTCCCTGAGGCTTGAGAGATTTTTGAGAGTTAGGAATAAATTAATAAAGGAGGGAGATAGTTTTTTTAGTGTCAAAACAAATTTCTGAAAGCTTAGCAGACTGAAGTATTAAAGGGGTAAGAGCTTTTGTGGTGGTGATGTTCTCCCTCTTTCCTGCTTCTCCAACCCCATGAGTCCATGTTAGTGGGTTTTTTTCCTTCCTTCTCTTGGGAAGAGCTAAACTAATGTTCCATCAAAATCCAAGTGGAACTCACCTTTGCCAGAGCTCCATTGGGTTTTCCTTTTTGTCAGCTAGTCTGAGGATGACCAGAAGTTACCTACATCTGATTTTCAAAAAAGCCTCTTTTTTCATAATTTATTTAGTTGCTAGAGATATGTAGTACAGTGTAACAAAGTCTCATCACCAGTTGCCAAATTGATGCTAAAAATTCTGGTTTCTAAATAAGGCTGTTTCAGGCTTGTGTAATTAAACTGCAGATAAATTAAATAAATAGATGTAGAATTATGTCTGCATGTACTAATACTTCCTCTAAATCAATCATCCTAGAAAAGGATAGTTTCATAGTACGAGGATTGGAGTCTGTTCGAGATTTTCTGTTGTGACCTCCAGTGTACCTCAAGTTCAAAACTTACCAGATTTTACTATGCTAGTATCAATTAAAAATAAAAAGCAGCACAGCCTCACAAATCTAGATAGAGATGTTTGGTATGGCTGCTCTCTAATACTAAGGAGGGTGAGTTACAAAGATACAGAGCAACATATACCTTATGCCAGGATTTCAAACTGGTGTGATTATTTCCACTACCAAAACCGCCTCTAACTGAAATGTGTAAAGTTAGTAGAAAACAACAAAAGAAACTGTTTAGAATAGGCATCAGATCCACAGTCTGTGAAATAAAGTTCCCTCCCTCACAAAGCTTTGTGAGGCTTGATGTACTAAAAAGTATCCAATGCCCTTGGATGAAAGGCCATATATACATGTAAAGTACTGTGTGTATATATATATATATGTATTGTGTGTATATGTATATAAGTGTATGTGTATGTATAACATATAAATATATGTTATATGTATATATATTTCTGTATATGGCTTAAACATTTTTTAAGTCCTGTAATGTATAGTTAGACAAAAGTTATGCAGATAACACAGTAGCTCACCATATATACACACACAAGGCATTCTGATAAGCAGAGAGGGAATTTAGAATGATTGATGCTGTCGTCATTGACTTGAAATGTGTATGTAGCTTTATAAATAGCTTTTTTTCCTCTGTATGGTATATTTAAACTATATCAAGATTTTAATAAGAAAAATGTTTATTAAAATCATACACCTCCTCTCCCTTTGACTTAAGCCCTTCTGTTAGTTCACTTAAAATGTGGTAAAGAAACTAGCTAAAGGAAAATTTTGTAATGTTTACACTTTTTTAATAGTCTAAATCCCTGACTGTACATAACTGCTGAAAGAGGAGATAAAGGTAGCTACTAATAAAATGTTATGATCAACTACTAGAGTAGTTCCTAATCTAAATCTAGGGAAAACTGACACTGTAGTTCTAAATTCCATGGCTAATTCTTGGTGTTGGTTTCTGTTCCTTAGCTAGCTGTATCCAACACAGAAGGTAATCGCTTGCTCCAGTTTTGATAATTTTCCAGGAGTGAAAAATTGTATAGACTTAATTGTCATCATGTGGCCTTTCCCATCTCTTTGGTTCGGGAGTGATTTTTCTTCTGCAAGTTAGTCATCTGGTCATTAGATAACTGATAATCTGGTAAATTTGTGAATCCAAAGCAATACCCTTATACAGCAGCATTCAGGGAGGCAGAGGAAAGGAAATCTTCCTCATCTCTTAAGCTGTGTTTATCTTTGCAATTGGGCAAATTATAGAGACCTGCTGTTTTTCAAAAGCTTACTTCCACATGTGCATCTGAAGGGAAGTGTGTAGAGAGCAGGTAGTTGCTGTGCAGACGGAGAAGTTCCCCAGTCACCACCACTACCTCCCATGAGTTGGCTTCTCAGGGGAGCCTGAATTCAGCACGGCTCTTGGTCACTCTTAACACCACATGAAAGACTGTTCAGTAAGTTTGTAGTAACCTCCTCTTCAGATACTCATTGCTGTGCCCTAGCTCCCTTTTTATAGTGTCCTATGACCTGTGGATCATGTCTCTGTGTGTGCATCTATAAATGCCATTCTGAGGTGCTGCTCTGTCTATACTCGCTTCACTGACGCTTGCATTTCTCTGGCTTCCACTCTGAAGGGCAAACTACAGATACCTTGCTCAGTAGCTCTGATTCCCTTTCTCTTTTCAAGCTTTGCAGGATTTGACCTTTTTTCTGAAATCTTCAGTTTGCCTATTTAATAACAGGTCTGTCAAAGTCAAATAGAAAATTTTCCAAGTTTGGATTAACTGCATTTCAGCACTTGTAGCATTAACTTACCCTCAGGTGGCATGAATGTCCACACACATTTAAAATGGGTAGGTGAATGGGTCATGTGAAAGCTTCAGTGATTACAGTCCTTGAACTCACAGTGCTGGAAGTTCCCACATGGTCTGTATGGGGAGGACACCAACAGGCTTCACAGCTGAAATCTGGCCTCCATCACAGTGTAGTCCTTGCCTGGCAGGACTTCTAGCATCATCAGGAGCTCTGATGCATCCTTTGGTAGTTGGAAATTGCTTTTGTGGTTTTTATTTGCAGCTCTTTGAGTATCTTACTCAACAGATTTGCTGAATTGAGAAGCGTGGAGGGCTTTTAATTTTTTATATCTCTTTAAGGATTTTTTTTTGTGGAGTTGTCTAAGAGGATAACGCGAGAGGATGTCTTGCTTGAAATACAATCCTGTGAAAGACTGTTTCCCCCCCTTTGCCAATGGCTTAATATAAAGGTAATTTTTTGTCTAATATCACCATGAATTGCTATCATAGTAATAGACTTTAGTATAACAAAGAAGTTGGTTCCTCCCAGGTGTTTCAGGACTTTTTTTCCATAATGGTGAAACTTGTTAGTATCCCTTTGTCCAGTGGCCTTGGCAGCTTAGACAAATGCTTATGCTTAAATATTGTAGTCATGTGAACCTATTGGAAAATAGGTTGTTGCCACAACCTATGGTAAGGTTTCTCTTCTAGGAGATTTAGGGGAATTGTATGCTTTATAGATATATTGAAATTATTCACAAATTGATCTTCCTACAGTGAACAGTACTAAGCTGAAAAGCAGATTTGACTTTAATTTATAAATGAAAAATTTTCAATTTGACTAACAAGGCATTTTCATATAAAAAAAATTATAAACCATTTTTAAAAGGCAGCTAAGAATTCCCAAAAAAAGTAACACTTTTTGGGGGAGGGAGGGAGGGAAGAGACGTTATAGTTAAAGCAGCGATGACTGCATTTGGAATTCCTTAGCAGATAAACTTTTGGGACTTACTTAGGTTTTCTGTGAAAGAGCAAGCTTTGGGAATGCAAAGCTGTGCTAGTGAGCCTGTTAGGTGTGTGTCTGTCCAGTAGTGTACTAATAATGTCTGCTGCTGCTGCACCTCCACTGATCGCAATTACCGGAGTGAGAGAGCTGTTGTGGAGCCATAGGCCGCCCTGCGGGCGTGCTTGTTCTCGTGGGTCTTCTCCCCTTCCTGCTGTGGCGTGTCCTGCACCTCTGGGAATTGTGCCAGGCTTTCTGGACGTGACAGTGGATGTGGTCCTGTGGATCAGAGTCCTTCCCCAAGCAAACACCTCCACGACTCCAAGCACATCTGCTTGTTGTGATCAGTGCAGCTACAGGGCCATGAGGGTCAGGGCAGGACCACTGCCGTGACACCTGGCATTTGGGAGCTAAGGAAGGACTACAGCTTCCACACCCCCAGCGGGGAGCTTGTTCTAAACAAGGCATTGTAGGTACAGCTAAGTAATCCGGAATTTTGCAAAACTGAGCACAATGCTATACTGCATATCTATGTTTATTCTGCTTGTAAACTCTTCTACAGTTCCACAAGTGCTTTTCTGTATTTCAGTGTTGTGTACGTGATTTAATTAATTTATATAAAACAAAGCTAACAGAAGTTGGTGAATTTTTGTGGAGGTGCAAGAACAGCCAACTATTGTTTTGTTAATCCTTGAGGTATGTTTCCTTTGCAGTATTTTTCCTTTGTATATGAATCTTTAAACATCATGTCAGTAGACATTTTCTGTGCGTTGGTAAAAGGGCAGGTGTGAGTTTATGCAACTATCTCAAAATAATTTAACTCCTTCCTATTGCTAATTATAATAATTTGTGGTAGTTCTTAAACCTTGTTAGAACAGGACATTCCATCATTTTGGGAATTCTGAAACAGCAGCCAGGATAATCAGGTTAGGGAATGAAGACAACTGATAGGCATGTTGATGTCATTTAATACAAATAGTCTGCTGCTTGTTGGTTTTGGCCCAGAAGCTCATGCATTTCCCTTTTAAACCACCATCATACTCTATTACACACACTAATAGACTTTGACAGTGTAAATGAGTCAGGTTTGCTCTGCATCAATCAGTGTTCCTCTAACTGTTCTGGACAAAAAGCTGAAATCTCTGGTATTCAGTACACAAGTGAATGGATGTAAAGATTAAGCACTTATACAGATATCTCTGGGTAATAAAACTTACAGTCTGTCTCAGAAAGAGCAGTACTTGGGTAACAGCAGATGTTGTTAGAGTGAAACCACCTTTTCTCATTTACTGTTTCTGTGTTCCTGGTGCACTCTTTAGTAACTTGCTGCTTAGGCAGGTGTTTCCGCACCTCAGAAAACTCCATGTAAGAAAACCAAAGCTGTTCTCGTGCTTACTCAGGTGTGCTGCACAGATCTCACCACTGAACTTACCTTATCCCCTGCCCTGGTGAGGCTTGAGTTTCTCTCACAAAGCATAGAAAAGCCGTAGGAAGCAGATGCAGTCTGGAGGAGCCCAGCTGGCCCAACTCCCACTTCCCATGCCTGGGGAGTCACTGTAGCAGCCAGGTGTGCTTAAAAGCAACAAAAAAAGAACAACACAAAATTCCTAATGACAGAGAACTAATAAAACCAAAGGTTACCTTTATGGAGAGGGAAACCAGAATCCCTTGAAGCCCCTTACCTGTGCACTGTGTCCCTTCCCTGGCTGCAGGGGAGCTGAGGATGTTTGGCCAGCGCTTGGACGGGGAAGCGCCGGGCAGCGGTCACAAGGAAAGTGAACAGTCTCTACGGACTCATTTCCACTGATTATCACAAGGCTTCCATGTCCTTCTTCTCCTCCTCAAGGGACCAGCCCAGCCTCCAGAGGACTGGCCTCCAAAGAGTGGGTCATTCCTGCTTACGTGCTGCCTGTCTTGATGCTCAAAACCTTTTAGTTCTCACTCCCTGGCGTTTGCTTTTAGATTTGCATGTTTTATTTCAGATCTCTGTGATAAACTGCTGTATCCATTCGGTGGGGCCTTTCTTCTCTCTTTCCTATAGACTGGTTGTTTTGGTACGGGACTCACATGTCCTACAGGAAAGGGGTCCGAGGGCCTGGCCAACTTCGGGATGAGGAAGGAAGAAGAAACCACGGAACTCTGATGGTTCCCAAGTCTGGATGAGATTTCTCAGTTTGCAAGAGGGGACAGAAACAAACATCAATCACACCCGCGCTCACAGGCCCTTGACAAGCTGCCTGTGTGTTACGCAGTTACCGAGCCCTCCCCGGGGGCGGAGCGGCCGCGGCCATTCCCCTTCCACCGCCCCTTGCGGTGCAGTCCCGCCGGCCATGGGCGAGCGCCGGGGGCCGGCGGCGCTAGGGGAGGCGGCGGGGCCGGAGCAGGTAAGGCCGGGCTGGGCCGTGAGCGGGGCCGCGGNGGCGCAGCCCGGCCCCGTCGGGCCCGCGGCCTCTCGCACCGCCGGGCGCTGCCTCCCGCAGGCCGGGGGGGTCCCCGGGCACCCCCGCCCGCCCCGGCGATCTGCTGGAACGGACAGCCCTGGAAAGGGCACGGGGCCGCCCCCGCGGGGCCGGAGCCCTCGGGAACCTCGCTGGCAGCGCCTGCGGGGGATGCGGACCTGCCTCGGGAAGCCGCGGGTTTCTTGGCACAGGACGGGGCAGCGCCGGCCCTGCCGCCCCAGAGGGTCTGGGCTTGCAGAGCTGCGGCTGCCGGGAGCCGGGAAGGCAGAGCTCGCTCCCTCTGCCCTGAGCTGCCGCGGCCGCAGCGGTGCGTGTTGGTGGCGGACCTGGCTTCCCAGGCCCTGTGCACCAGGAGGGTCTGGGAGGTGTGTCAGCTCCGTTCGGGTGTCTGCCCAGTGTAAGCGTGCTCGGCCGGGCCGAGGTGTTCAAGGGAAACCTTGTAGTCTTCTGAAAGCCTTGCGTCTTATCAGTACTCAAGTTTCCAAAAACAGGTGTGCCGTATTAAATACAGGCCTAAGAAGCCCCTCAGTGTTTCCCCCTGGACAGCAGCAGGCTGTACCCCCAGTGAAGGGGCACATGGCAGTCAGTCCTGTGCATGCCCTTGGAACCAGCGCGTGTTGTGTTCCTCAGAGGCTGTGCAGTGCAAGCCATCTCTGCCAGGAATGCTGGTGGTCTTCCCAGTCTCCCTGCTAGCATGGCCTGCACTGCCCAGGGGTAGCCTGAATGCTTTGGGAGCTCATGGGATGCACATGCAACCTGTTACTGGGATGTGCGAGGGTTCATGGTATGTGTCACATCACGTTGCTGGCTCTGCCAAGCACCTTTAGCTTTTTCCCTGGGCACAGCTGATACATGGCATATAACTGTGATACTTGCGCGTGTAGCCCAACGGCTCTTGCTGTGGGGCGGTGGTTGTGTGTTTGTATATATGTTAATTATTTCCTAGTTTGCTGATTCTGAAATTAATGGAAGAAATTTTGGTACCGCTAAGCAGTCTTTGTTGTCCATTTGCTTTATTGCCATCAGCAGAAGAGTTTGTTTGTAGCAGTTGCAGAATAAGTGGGATATGATGTATTGGAGTATGTCCAGCAAAGGGCCAATGATTAAGAGACTGCAGCATCTGTCATATGAAGAGAGGCCACGAGTGCTTGGGCTGTTCAGCCTGGAGAAGAAAAGACTGCAGGGCTCTTGTGTGTGTAAATAGGTGATGGAGGGAATGAAGGAGACAGAGCCAGGCTCTTCTCGGCTCATCTCATGATGGGACTAGGGGCATTGGTCACACACTGAAACACAGGAGGTTCCACTGGCATGTAAGAAGAGAGTTTGTTTATTCTGAAGTGGGAGACAGTGAAACCTCGACTGGATGTGGTCCTGAGCAGTCTGCTCTGGCTGACCCTGCTGGAGCAGGGGTTGGCCTGTGCCCACCAGCTTCAGCTCTTATGTGTTTGGCTCGTGTTGTCTGAACAGAGTGAAGCACATACACATAATAAACTGGGTGCCCTTTGTTATTGTGGTGAGTGTTGACTGTTTTATGCGCCATCATAGGATTAAGTAAAAGATTTGGGGTGCAGATTGAAGGCAGTGTTGACCTAGTGACTGTTACTTTCTCCTGCTTCTCATAACCCTGCCAGTGCCCTGTGGAGCCAGGAGGGCAGGGCTGGGAATCCATTGTGCTCCTTCAGCACGAGGTGGTGGCTGCTCAGAAGTCCAAGCAGTGATCAGAATGTGCAGTGTATCTGAAATTGAGTTAGAGAAGATCTTCCATGAATTTTCAGCAGCTGAGTTGTGCCAAGACATGTTGGTACGTGCTCGTGTTAACAAACAGGCTAGGTAACGAGTATTACTCTGGTAAAACTTTTACTAAGAGGAGTGGAAACCAAAATGGAGAGAGATGGGACTGTCCTGTAACCAGCAGCTGCCTGCCTGCCTGCCAGCTCCTTCCACAGGAGCCTGCCCGTGAAACTCTTCTCCACCCCAGAAGGGGACAGTGGAGGTCGGATGTAGGTTGAGCGGGAGGTTCCAGTATGGTGTAGTCTCTGTGGCTGATCCTTCCTTTTTCAAAATTAACCCAAAACAACCAAAACCATGTATTTTTTTTTTTTTTTTTTGTAGAGCTTTTAAAACTGCAGGCCAGTCAGCCTGATCTGAGTCCCTGGACAGGTAATGGAACCTTCAGGCCATCTCTAAGCACGTGGAAGACAAGAGAGTTATCATGAGCAGTCAGCGTGAATTCACCAAATGGAAATCAAGCTTAACCAACCTGAATGCCTTCTATGATGGGACAAGTGGCTGTATAGACAAGGGTAGAGCAGTGGATTTTGTCTACCTAGAGTTCAGTGAGGCTTTTGACAGTGTCTGCCATCATATCCTCATAGGCAAGCTCAGGAAGCATGGGCTGGATGGTAGATGGTGAGGTGGATTGAGCACTGGCTGAATGGCAGAGCTTGAAGGGTCATGATAAATGGCACGGGGTTGGAGGTCTGTAGCTAGTGGTGTCTCTGAAGGGTTGATAGTGGGCCCAGTATTGTTTGACTTATTCATCAGTTACTTGCATGAAGGGGCAGATACCTCCCCAGCAAATACACTGACATCACAGAACTGGGAGGAGTGGCTGGTACCCCAGAGGGCCCTTCAGGAGGACCTCAGCAGGCTGGAGAGATGGGCAGAGCAGAACTGTCTGAAATTCAACAATGACAAGTGCAGGGTCCTGCACCTGGGGAGGAATAACCCCCTTCACTCGTACAGGCTGGGGCCACTGTGGAGGAGGATCTGGGGGTCCTGGTGGACAACAGGTTGTCCATGAGCCAGCAGTGGCTGGGCTAACAAGGAAGACATTTGCAGCGTTTCCATTTTTAAGGTGCAGAAGCAGATGGAGATGTTGGCTGTGTGGCAGGCCCTGAGAAGGTGTGTGCTCTGACAAGGTGCCGTCCCTGCTGAGCCCAAATTCTTCCAGTGGGTTACTGAAACCATCTCTGTGTCCTGGGAATCACAAAAGGTCTTGCACTCTTATGGTCTTCAGCAGAAACTTGGCAAGATGATGCTGGGAAATTTGTCTCATGTAGTTGAGTAGTTCTTAAAAATATGATAAAGTGGTAAAATTGTAGCCCAGAGTGTGATTCCTCATATGTTTTCTTTGAGAATCTGTGGTGCCTATGCCAGTTCCGCAATGTGTGTTTGTGGTTTATTTGGGGTTTTTTTGTTTGTTTGTTTGTTTTTTTTACTGTAAGTAGCATTATATGAGGGTATTTTCCAAATTGAAGTAAAGGATTACTTTTTATTATGTGAGTTGTTACAAGCAGACAGGTAGGGAAAGGACTTTGGCACCTCCTAGGAGGGTAGAAACAATGGTATTCAAAACCTTTAGC
Source organism: Oxyruncus cristatus (assembly GCA_013399855.1). Lineage (NCBI taxonomy): Eukaryota > Metazoa > Chordata > Aves > Passeriformes > Cotingidae > Oxyruncus > Oxyruncus cristatus. Next base: position 522,612 of record VXAY01002772.1, on the reverse strand, counting down.
TCCCCTTTCCTGCTGTATTAAATGTAATACCTCATATACTGCCTGTGGGTGGTTACCCTCTGCAGCAATGTCAGTGGAATCTTGGAACTGACCCAGAAAGGCATCCTGCTGGCTAAACTTCTGATCAGTAACCCACCCTTCTGGAGAGGTTGCAGTATGCTGTCCTGACAGCTCATCACAGTTGTTGTCTTCAGTAGGTGCTTGCTGATGTGCCTGGCAAGGGATGCTGCCTGGAATTGATCCTGGGAGTAGATGTCCCCAGCTGGAAGTGAGGTGAGGGCCGTGCTCAGAGTGCCCTCTCTGTACTGCCTTTCACTGGCCTGCCTCCTAAATGTCAGCTGTCCCCACTTTGGCCAGGCTGGGAGCTCTCTGAGGAAGAGCTGTGCTCATGTGTTCTCTTGGACCCCACACAGAAGGATCAGGGTGGAGATGGGTGACTTCAGGCAAAGGTTTTCCTGCTACCAGCTGTTGGAAAGAGAGTCACATAGCTTCATATTGGCACTTGAGGGAGAGCCTCCAGAGCAGCCTACAGCGGTGTGCGGGCTGCCCTCTGCACACTACAGGGTCGCATACACGACCCTCCATGCTGAGACTCGCTGTGGCACAGGGCTGTCCTCTATCAATTGGGCTTAGTTTCTGTGATCTCACGGCATTTTTAAGCAAGTCCATCCAGGCTCAGTGTAAAGCAGATGGCCAGGAGGTACCCAAGGCGATGAGCCTGGCAGAGCTGTGCTGGCTGTGGGCTGCAGCACTGAGCGGTGACCTCGCACGTGTGTGAGCACCACTGCAGCTGATGTTGTTTCCCAGGGCAGATTTCCTCCTCGTGTCGCAGAAAGGCTTTGTCTTTGGCACACAGGTGTCAGGCACTTCCTGGCACAGGCACAGCTGGGAGGGGGTGGTTGGTGTGAGCTGTGCTGGAAGGAGCCGGTGGACAGGCAGTGCTGCTGCCTCAGGAGCAGGAGCACGGATGGATGGTGAGGGGACCGGTACCCCAGGGACAGGGCAGGTGAGTGTCTGTGTGACACGGGTGGCCTTGGAACCACACCTTTGAGATACGGGGAGGAGGAGGAATAAGTCATGGTAACTTTAACTAGAACTATGCTTTATTTTCAGAGCTCCCCACCAAGTGCTGCTGAAAATGGCTTGGACCTTGATGAGGAGCCTCTTCTCAGAAAAAATCACCGCCGCTTTGTCATCTTCCCCATCCAGTACCCAGATATATGGAAGATGTATAAGCAGGCTCAGGCCTCATTTTGGACAGCAGAAGAGGTGAGCCCTGGGGCCAGTGGGTTGGCACAAGGCACTCAGACCACTGGTGTCCTGGCGCTCCTTTCCCAGCTCTGCCACTGACTTCTGTGTTGGTTGGAGTTACTGGTATAGAACAAGGGGTACCAGCACCAAAGCAGAACTCCCTCCATGCACAGTGGAAAGCAAGCTGCTTCCATAGGGCAGTTCAGCAGAGCTGGTTTAGGTACTTGGTTTAAGATGAGGTGGAATTGTATCCTGGGTTGCTCCTGAGGTTATAGAGCGACCCTAAGCTTGATAGCTCTGATCTGTGGTGAGATAGCTCCTACCCTGCCGTGGTGTCCAAACGTGCAACTAGCTCCTCACCCATGTAAGATGTTCTGGGCAATTTCAGGTGAGTGCTGGTTTTTAATGTTAGGCACCTAATTTCCAGAAAGATGGTGTTAATCAGGGACACTTGCTAAAAATGCTTCTGAGTGACTCCTGATTGCTCTGGTGAGATACTTGCCCTGTGTTACAATGCCAGCTCTAAGTTCTTCCCCGAAGCTGCTGGTTAGCCAGACCTGAGCAGTACTTGGTTTGCTGTGCTTGCAGCAGTGGAGGCTTCTGAACACTGCATTGCTTTGGAGAGATTATCTGCAAGGGGAGCTGCTTGTTCCAACTCTAAGCTTATGCAGCCTTTGCTCGTTCTTGAGCAGTGATCTGCAACTGCAGAGGAGTGAAGTGAAAGGCTCTAAATAGGCCAGAAAGTGTCCTGGGATGATGAGGAGCAGTGGTTCATAGAGGTACTATTCCATTGCCTGCCTGGGAGGCTTGCTGCCCTGTTGCAGCAAAGGTTGATTTAAAGCGTTAAAGAAAAGGCATTTTCCTCATTAGCATTTCCCTTTTACTTTATTACTGGTTCCTTCTTACACTGTCCTACCATCTGTGAGTACATTTCCAAATGAACAGGAAAGTTAACTGTAAAACTGGTTTGTGTGTGTTTATAGACACATGTATAAATGTACATGTTTGTATTCACACATGTGTACATATATATATAAATTTTTAGGCCTCTGTATTTTTCACATCTGGCCCTACTTAACTGTTCCTGTGGTTCAGAAATCCCTCAAACAAACAAACAAACAAACAAACCAAAAAGGCCCATGGGAAGGAAACTGTGGTTTTCTGCCGTGTCTAGAGTTCAGTCTGGTAGACAAGAGCAGTTGCACAGCATTTGCTCCATGCTGTTCTTCAACAGGATGGAGGCTGAACACCTGCCAAAGGCAAAAGTCCCCTCAGGCCATCTTTTGGTATGCTTGGGTATAGCTTGCTTGGAGTATCAGCATTTATTTCAAGTAAAGTTTAAATGTCTCAGAGTGAGCTCTGCTTATTGGTGCATGTTCATATTCATGACAGGTAGTAATATTTTTCAAAAGCTGATTTATTTATTTAATAGGCACTGATTTTTATTCCATATTACAAAAGTGCAAGCTGTGGAACAAGCACATGATATTACTGTTGCAGAGAGAGACAGCAGTACTTCAGTGTGTCTGTTGTCTTTTAAACAGTCACATGTATTTAAATTCTCTACATGTAAAGATTTGAGAGCAAATGCCGAAACTCTGCCTCGGTCATTTGACTGGGCTGCTTCTATTCTTACAGAATGACAAACTGAGAAGGCCAGTAATGTTTTTCTTTTCTCTTTTCATTAGGTTGATTTGTCAAAGGACCTTCCTCACTGGAACAAGCTCAAAGCAGATGAAAAATACTTTATCTCTCATGTTCTGGCATTTTTTGCAGCCAGTGATGGAATTGTAAATGAAAACCTGGTGAGAAAGATTTACAGAGGGATTGAATGCTTACTCATTTTATTGGCAAATTGACTTTTCATTTTGGCTTTCTCACATTAATGCATAGCTTTATTACATGTGTGCTTTTTTCCTTTCCATATCACCTTTGCCAAGGGGAACATGCAGCTTGTTCTTCTGGGAGCAGTGTTTGATTTGAATTGGGTCAACTGGGATCATCGGGACTCCAAATCACATTAGTCTGGGGACTGTTTTTAAGTTCAGCCCCTGGTTGTCTGTGTTGATGCACATTTCTGAATGAATCAATAGAACCCCACGTTTCTTCCTGTACTCATGGTAAACGGGAAGTAGGGAATACAGACATGGCTGTGCCATGGTCTGTTTGGCCCATTTTGGTAAAATCCATTTTGCTCTCACTGAATGGCATCCTAGGACCTTTTAGGGCTGCAGGTGGGTACTGTTAGAAAGGTGGGGAAATTTTTGTGCTGTGGTCTGTTCTGGGCTGGAGCGTATCTCACCACGGGTTAGCAGTGGTATCTGTCTGCAAATGCCCAGTTTAAATCTCAAACATCTATAATGTGTAGAATATACATGCATGTAGTGCACGAACATGGCTTGTGTCATATTGCTTATTTTTTTAAAGACCAACAAGAAGTCTGAGGCTTTGTTTAGTATTGCAATATTTTTCTGTTCTGCTCCTGTGTATGTGTGCTCCCATGCTCTAGCTTTCTATCCAATACATGTAGCAGATGTATTTCCTTCTAACTAGCTTGCTTTATTTTCCTCTGCACTACACCTGTCCTATTGACATACTTCTGAACAAAGTAGGACTGAACTGCTCCCATCCTGTCTTTGTGGCAGAGATCTGTTGTCTCTCCTTAAGCTCAGAGTAGTGTCACACAGGACTGTACTCATTGTCATGTTTCTGGTTTTGGTAGGTGGCACGTTTTAGTCAGGAAGTGCAGATCCCAGAAGCTCGTTGTTTCTATGGCTTTCAGATTCTCATTGAGAATGTTCACTCAGAGATGTACAGCCTGCTCATAGACACCTACATCAAAGATCCCAAGAAAAGGTAAACCTCTGAATGTGTTACACACCCATGGGAAATCTGTCACTGAGGCCAGTGGCACTGTTGTTGGGCAGCAGCATCTGTCTCCTGTTTCATACTGACTTACTGGGGGAGTTGGGGAAGGTTCCTTAAAGTTTTCAAGGCCTGCATTCCTGACCCCCAAAATGTAGAGAATTACTGACCAACAGACTTGTGTGAGGGTGTCACAAGGTTAGTTAATATTTGGATAAATCTTTGCAGGAATTGCAGATTCTGTGAAATGTTGTTGAAGGTTAGACGAACTCCTCATAGTTATTGTGCTCCTGTGGTTCTTGCTCTCATATCACAAAGGATCAGCCTGGGGAAATTGAGTGCTCATGATCCAGCTGGTGTTTCTAATATACTGTAATCAGTGTGTTGCATCCTTGTGACATTTTTGTTGGTGGTGCTTTTTTGAACAACTTGAACTGCTTATTTTTAAAGGATTGTGTTCTTTGCAGAGCCCAGTCACCTTTGTTGTCTGAAGAACTTCCTAGTCCAAACAGTAATACATTTGAAAAGTAGCACTTGCCCTCAGAGACTCCACCATGGTGATGGTCAGCCATAACCAGATGCTTGGTTTCCCATGGTGGCATCCTGTGTGGCGACAGTGGGAGGACTGTAAGGTTTCCTTTCATCACGGGAACAGAGTCTCTGTGTGTGGGAATTGTCCAGTTTCTTTTGTGGAGTTGGGCAAGATGAGGTTTTGCTCAATGGGTAGGCTTGAAGTGACTGGCTTCAAGTCTGAGAGGAGTGTGGTACGGTGAGCTCTCCTAGGATGGGTTTGAGTTCCCATCTCTGCATTTCGCCTCCTCTGAGCCCTTGGGTTTGTTGCTTTCTGCACATCTGCCTCTTTCTGCCCTTGCTGTCAGAGATCATGTCGTGATTCAACCTGTCAGGCATCTAAACACCACCCAGCTAATCACCACACTGCCTGCCCTCACCCAGTGGGACGGGGAGAGAATTGGGGGAAAAGCTAAATTTGATGATTTGAGATAAAGGCAGTTTGATAGGACGGAAAAGTAAAATAATAATAATGTACAAAACAAGTGAGGCACAATGCAATTGTTCATCACCTGCTGACTGATACCCAGCCAGTTCCCAAACTGCAGCTCCCAGCCAGCTTTCCCCTTAGTTCATGTTCTGAGCATGACATCATGTGGTATGGAATATGCCTCTGGCCAGTTGGGGTCAGCTGTCCTGGCTGTGTCCCTGCCCAGCTTCTTGTGCCCCCCAGCCTGCTCGCTCTTGGGGTGGTGTTGGAAACTGTAAAGTCCTTGACTTAGTGTAAACACTGCTTAGCAACAACTAAAACATCAGTGTGTTATCAACCTTATTCTCATCCTAAATCCAAAACAGAGCACTGTACCAGCAACTAGGAAGAAAATTAACTCTATCCCAGCCAAACCCAGGACGGATCATCACTCCTTTGGGGTGGGAATAGTCTCTTCACTTGGATTAGTTCAGAGCCTTGCATAGTGGGATCCTCTATCTGGTTGAGCCAGAAGGGACAACCAGGGCAGATTAACATAAATCACTATTTTGATGTTTTGTCTCTGTTTTCTTCTATAGGGATTTCTTATTTAATGCTATTGAAACAATGCCCTGTATCAAGAAGAAAGCAGACTGGGCTCTGAAGTGGATTGAAGACCGAGAATCCACTTTTGGTGTGTAGCTTCTTAAAAACTTTTTTCCATTGCATTATGCAAACTAGTCCTCTGTGAGTAAGCTGCCTCCTTGGAACATGAAATGAAATTCTCTACAGATGTAGTGGTTTCTGGGTCTCTGGTTTAACTAAAGAAGGAATTTCTGGTGAGCAGGTATGTTTTTATCTTCAGCTAATGAAATACAGTAGTGGCAGTATCCCCTGGAAATCGTGTTATGAAAAATGCTTATGGATTTCTCTGGGGTTTTTTTGTCTTTATACCAAACAACCCTAGTTTCTTCAGTTTTTCCTTGTAGACCTTATTTTTTAGTTTTGATTATTTCTTCCAGTTGGCTCCTAGTTTCTACTCTAGTGTTCAGAACTGCGCAGCTAAAGTCCGGGCATGTTCTGTATTCATTTCACATTGACAAATCCATGGGGTTTTTTTGTAACTGAGGCATGACTGAGCCTGGACAAAAAGACTGAATAACCATCTGTCTCTGGTGTTTCTGGTTTGCTATTGGAACCAGATTTCTATGTTTTGTATCTCATTTCACAGCTGTGACAATGGCTCAGCTTCCATCAGCACGATGCAGGGCATCTTTTCCAGTGTTCTGCATTCAGCTTACAGGGTTGACTCTGAAAGGTGTGCTGTAGCTGAAATGCATAATGGGTGGACTCTGGTGAATTTTTTAAACCAAACATCCTATATATTTCAAGAAAGAGTAGGAGATGGAGAGATTCAGCCTGACAAGGAAAACAAATCTGAATATCGTTCTTTTGCAGCATCCGTTGTTCACACTGTTGTTTGAGTGGGGTTCTTTTTTGTAGCTGTACATTGTCAAGTCCTGGAGTGTCCCACTCCCTCCCCAGTCTGGCTTTGCTTGCTGTGTGTGGAGCCCCTTCATCAGCTCCTTCATTCGGCTCCCAGCAATGTGTGGTGTGCCAGGAATCAGAACATTCCCTAACTCAAAAAACTACATTGCCACCACTCCCTGCCCGCAGACTTCATGTGTTCTATCCACATTCATATTCAGTCTCTTACTTCATTGAACTATATTGTATGAGCAGGCTTTCTCCACTACTCTATAGAAGTAAACTAGGAGATTTTTAGTGTTGCCAGAAAAATTATTTTCTTAATAACTTCTGTGATACTTTTAAGTTTGTGTTGCTTTCCGTGCTTTTTTCTTAACTTTCTTCGGATGAGCCAGTAGTTGGCACATGTATCTTATAGAGGAAGTGGGACGTCTGGCTATTTTGTTGTTATTTTATTTTTTAAACAAATTCTCTGCAGTTCTCACTGGGAAAAGGCAGGAGCACTTAGTGCAAAAGCCCTTCATGTTAGAATATACCCAAGGATCTTGTAGAGTTGTTTAAAGTAGTGTATATGGAATGGTGTGTTTTTACTAAGCAATCAGATGGTCTCGTAGTCTGAAGAAACACACATCTGTAGAGAACAGGAAGAACTGGGACCAGTAATGCTATGCTTTCCTTGGATGAAGGTGGGATAACATAAATAGTTATTTGTGTCTTGTTGAATTATGTTCTGTAGTCTTCCACTCTTGTAAGAATATGGTTTTATCTAGATTCTCAACAAGCAGAAGGTGTAAGGTTTTTTGTTTAATTTATAGGAGATTAGGTCTTCTCTCGGTTTTGTCTGTCAGTTACACAGCCATTTTCCTGCCTTTTAGGAGAAAGAGGTAATGGAATACTCATGTCTTGGCCACAGTTATGTTCTTTTGCTTCTGACCCACGGCAGTTTCAGTGGGTGCCGTGGTTTTTCAGTTCTGCTGGGGTTGCCTGTGGTTGAGTGCTGTTGGGTTTGTAGACCCTGTATGCCTCGGGATCTGCTGAAGGATGTGGTCAAAAACAGCACCTGGTGCTGCAAAGGGGATTGCTCCTCTCCAGCATCAGTCTGTCTGATGGTGCATCTTGCTGATGAGCAATACAGTAATTTGCATCTAACAAAAAATGTGTTATGTTAAACAGGTGAGAGAGTGGTTGCCTTTGCTGCAGTGGAAGGCATCTTCTTTTCGGGTTCCTTTGCTGCTATATTTTGGCTGAAGAAGAGAGGCCTGATGCCTGGACTGACTTTCTCCAATGAACTTATTAGCAGAGATGAGGTAATGTGGCATGTCCTACATACGGTTTGGGAAAAGTGAGTTTCAGGAATGCACAATGTTGATAGAGAAAGGGGAAAGAAGCAGACCTCTAGCTATAATTATAGAACCATAGAATTGTTTAGGTTGGAAAAAACCTCTAAGATTGCTGAGTCCAAGTGTTAACACTGTGAAGTTCACCTCTAAACCATGTCCCTAAGTGCCACATCCACATGTCTTTTAAATACCTCCAGGGATGGTGACTCAACCACTTCCCTGGACAACCTGTTCCAATTCCTGACAGCAATTTCCATGAAGAAATTTTTCAAAATACTTGATCTAACACCCTGTCTGATGCAACTTAGGGCCATTTCCTCTTGTCCTGTCACTTGTTACCTGGGAGGAGAGGCCATCCCCCACCTGGCTACAACCTCCTTTCAGGGAGTTGTAGAGAGCGATAAGGTCACCCCTGAGCCTCCTTTTCTCCAGGCTGAACACCCCCAGCTCCTTTAGCCGCTCCTCATAAGACTTTTGCTCCAGAGCCTTCACCAGATTTGTTGCCCTTCCCTGGACATGCTCCAGCACCTCAATGTCCTCCTTGTAGTGAGGGGCCCAAAACCGAGCACAGGATTCAAGGTACAACATCACCAGTGCCAAGTACAGGGGCAGAATCACTGCCCTGGTGCTGCTGGCCACACTGTTTCTGACACAGGCCAGGGAGCCATTAGCCTTCTTGGCCACCTGGCCACTCTGCTACTTCCTATTCAGCCACTCTGAATCAGCACCCCCAGGTCCTTTTCCACCAGGCTGCTTTCCAGCCACTCTTCCCCAAGTCTGTAGCATTGCATGGGCTTGTTGTGACCCAAGTGCAGGACCTGGCACTTGGCCTCGTTGATCCTCATACAGTTGTTCTGAGTCCATTGATTCAGCCTGTCCATATCCCTCTGCCTTTCTACCCATTAGCAGATCAACACTCCCACCAAACTTGCTGTCTTCTGCAAACTAACTGACTGAGGGTGCACTCAATCCCCTTTACCAGATCATTGATAAAGATGTTAAACAGGACTGGCCACTGGGGCCAGTAACATATATATAGCATATGTCACATAACATAACTGAGCCCTGGGGAATACCACCTGGGACTGGCCACCAGCTGGGTTTAACTCTATTCATCACCATTGTTTGGCCACGCCATCCATCACTCACCACTTCTCCCACTGTCAGGATCGGGGAGAGAATCAGAAGGGTAAAAGCTGGAAAACTTGTGGGTTGAGATTACGCAGTTTAACAGGGAAGGCAAAAGCTGTGCACACAAGGAGAGCAAAACAAGGAATTAATTCCCTTTTTCCCATGGGTAGGCCAGTGTTCAGCCATATCCAGGAGAGCAGGGCCCCCTCACGTGTTACATGGTTACATGTTGGAGGACTAATGCTGTCACTCCAAATGTCCCCCCGCCCCCGCTTTCTTTGTTTTTCCACCCACTTCATATACTGAATGTGATGTCACATGGTATGGAATATCCTTCTGGTCAGTTTGGATCACCTGTCCCAGCTGTGTCTCCTTCCAACCTCCCGTGCACCCCCAAGTTCCTCAGTCGTGTGGCGGTACAAAAAGCAGAAAAGACCTTTGCTCTGTAAGCACTGCTCAGCAATAACAAAAGCATCTCTGTGTTATCATAGAGATACATACCAGCCACTGTGAATAAAAATTAACTCTATCACAGCCAAACCCAGCACACTAATGCATATAGTATTATCAAAAAGGTGAACTTTTTAGATTGAAGGGGATGTTTGTTTTCCTCTACTGTGAAGGGAGGCAAAGGCCTGACTGCTCAAGGACTAGGGTGGAATTGCATGGTCCGTCCCCAACTGCAATGTGTGCTGGCTGAAGCAAGAACATGGCTAGTGTGCAACTCTGAGCCTTCAGGCAGGTTCAGGTGGTCTCCTTGTACCACTCTCCCCCACGTGCTCCTAGTTGTGGGTCCCAGCTCTTGCAGACAACCACCTGCCTCTGTCACTGGGCCAGCTGTGGCAGGTCACTGCAGAAGCAGCAGATGCCGACCCTCTCCTTGTTCTTGTGTTGCTGCACAGCAGTAGAATCTCCTGGGAAAGGGCAGCTTTCACACATCTGCCTTAGGGGGGAGTGCTTCTTAGCTTAAGATGTGAGGGGTCCAAGGGGCTGCGTGTGAGCACACCGAACACAGCAGGCCATGTGCTGACAAGTGCCCCTTCCTTTCTCTGCTTCCTGCCGGTTGGCAGCTGTTGCTTATGGTTGGGGCTTGTGCACCACACTGCTTACATTGCTGTCAGCACTGAAAAAGTGGAAAGACCGGTTTTGTATGCAGTATAAGCATGCTAGTGGTTGTAACTTATAAGAGTTGGTCTAAAAGAGTAAAGAGCTTTATCATAATGGAAGTAATTTTCATGGGTTAGATAAACTGATTTGAAAGGAGACATCTTACAGTATGTCTTTAAAAGACACTTGAAGAAAGTGATATGATCAGTAAGTAAAACCAAACAGTTCTCCAACCTTGACCTTCCTTGAGTCATTATAAACTGGTCCATTTGAGTGAGGAAGGACTTGTTTGTTAGAAGGATCACTTCTAGGTGAACGAGTGTAACTGTACTTCTCTGCAAAGTTGAGCACCAAAAGGCTGAATTTTTCTTGAGCTCTGGCATAATTCCAACTGCAGCACTGTTATGAAGGGCAAGGCTTGGTGCACACAGCACCTGCATCGAAAACCAGGAAATGCTGTTACAAAAGTGATGGCAGTAAAAAGAATCCACAGAGGAAAGCTGCACAAACTGGTTTTTGGTGCACCTGAACAGATAAATGATTAACGCTCAATATGTTTTTTGAGCTGGAGGCTCTGTTCCCAGGCTGTTCTTGAGCTGGTGCATCTCTGATTCTGAAAGGTGCAAAGCTGGTGGGAGCACCAGTCAGCAAAGCACACCAGTTCATGGGAGAAGCCAGGCATCTCCTGCATCCTGCTAGTGATGTTGCCCTGGACATGACAGCAGCCAGCAACTAAGACTATCCCTAGAGGCAGGATATTTCCCAAATTATGGTATTTCAGGGCTGTTTGATGACCTGAATCACAAGTGTTTTATAGCCTTTCCAAAAAAGTTTTCACTTCTTGGTTTTGTTTTGACCCTTGTTAATGGTAGTACTTGACTGTCTTGTAGCCCCTAGTCTGCCAAATCCTTCTGACTGGTTTTCACTCTGGATGTGCCTTCATGGTGCTTATTGGCTGTAATGACCACCTTGCTGTTGAAAGGAAAGACAGTAGCACAGTGCTCCCTTAGTCTGGCAGTGGTGGGTATGGCTGAAGCCAGAGGCTCAAGCTGTAGCCATGCAAGTCAAATAGAAACTGAGGCACCTCTTGGAGCAGCTGTCTGGTATTGTGAGGCATTGCTCATCTCCTGATGTCCTATCTTGGCTGGAGGCTTTTCTGGAAATCCTGAAAAAGAGCACAGTTTACAAGGCTCTGTGCAGAATAACTGGGTGAAATGTGAAGGTGGGATTAGTTGGGGCAGAAATGATTTGGTGATTCTAATCTGAATTTTCCTTTCTTAAAATACTGATAGGACAATCAAGGGAAAAAATGCTACTGAAAGAACTTAAACCAAATATCTTGAAGTAAAGAGTAGGTAAACAGTCTATTTTAACTTGCAGGTAGTTATGCAGGTCTTGATGTAGGAGTCTTTCTGCAAAATCATCTCTTATGGGAGGCAGAGACCCAGCAGGACTCTGTGTAGGATCTCTCACAATAGAGCAGCCCTCAAAAAAATTTTGCCTGAGAAACATGTATGCTGAGCATTATTTTGGTATAGTTGGCATGCATTGGATGTGAGATGTTACTAGATTGTTAACTGAAAATGTGCACTACATGTGGTAACAATAAGACTGTCAACGAAGCTAGGAAGCTTCAACCTGAATGAGGCTGCCTCAGGGTAAGAGCAAACTATGAGAAGGAGGGTAAAACTGACTTTTTTTTTGTTCTCTTATTTCAGGGTCTACACTGTGATTTTGCTTGTCTAATGTTCCATTATTTAGTGAACAGACCATCAGAAGAGCGAGTCCGTGAGATCATCGTTAATGCTGTTGAAATTGAGCAGGTGAGTCTGGCTGTGACAGCATTGTGGACAGTGCAGGACCAATCTGATGTGTGAAAATCTCAACTTTTGGGATTCCATATTTAATACTTGGCTGAGGCCCGAGACCCTGATGCATCATACTATACTTTCCGTCTTCCTTAATGGTAACAGTAAGAGTCAGAGACTTTCTGTACGTGAACCTTTCTGAACGTGAGCCAGCAGTGTGCCCAGGTGGCCAAGAGTGCCAGTAGCATCCTGTCTTGTATCAGGAACAGTGTGGCCAGCAGGGCCAGGGCAGTGATTGTCATCCTGTACTTGGTACTGGTGAGGCCACACCTTGAGATCTGTGTCCAGTTCTGGGTCCCTCGCTTCAAAAGGACATGGAGGTGCTGGAGTGGGCCCAGAGAAGGGCAACAAATCTGGTGAAGGTCTGGAGCACAAGTCTTATGAGGAGTGGCTGAGGGAGCTGGGAGTGTTCAGCCTGGAAAAGAGCAGGCTCAGGGAAGATGACGTCACTCTCTACAACTGCCTGAAAGGAGGTTGTAACCGGGTGGGGGTTGGTCTCTTCTCCCGGTAACCAGCAACAGGACAAGAGGAAATGGTCTTCAACTGTACCAGGGGAGGTTTGGGTTGGACATGAAGAAGAATTTCATTGCAGAAGGGGTGATAAGACGTTGAAATGGGCTGATCAGGGAGATGGTGGAGTCACTGTCCCAGGAGGTGTTTAAGGAAAGACTGGACAGGGCACTCAGTGCCATGGTCTAGTTGACATGGTGGTGTTCAGTCATAGGCTGGAGTTGCCGATCTCAGAGGTCTTTTCCAACCAAATTGACTCTGTGATTCTGTCATCCACTTGTCAAGCTACTGGGAGAAGCTGAAACTGGCAGCTGGTTTCTTCCCTAATGGCAGTAGGGAAGAAAGGCTGTCTTATTTGATATTGAATAGAATGGTTCCAGTTGGAAGGGACCTACAAACAATTATGTAGTCCAACTGCAACTGTCTCTTTTAGAGAAGAGTTTGCTTATCTCAGGCCTTTCAGGATCTTTGTTTCTCCTCCTGTATACACATCTCTGCTTGTCCTCAGGAAAACGCAGGGTCTGTTCTGGCCATGTGTACCCTGCTGGGTTCTAACTTCTTCTGAGGCTGATGTTGGGTTCTTTCTCGTGAAGTGCTACCCATCTGCAGGTACAAGTTTCTGCTCTGCTGAGTGTTTGGTAGGATTTTAGTTTGGTCTTTCTTTTCTGTTGTGATCTAACTACTGTGATGATGGCAAATGCCCCAGCTTTCTCTCAACAACACCAACAGGTATTGCATCAGTGCCTAAACATATTTGTGACTGGGTTCAGCTCACGTGTATATCACTATCTGCTCTGATCTGTCATTCTGTAATGTCTGGAAGCCAAGGAAAACTGGTGATTTTTGGATCTATTCCTGCTCCCATTGGTATGGTCTGTAGGTGTTATTGAAGTTGGAGCTTAAGCTTAAACTGAAGCTTAAGCTGGGGGAGTGGGGAAAGGCAGATGAGAGGGGCAGTAGTAAAAATCCTTGTGCCTTTTCCAGAGCAACATGCTAAAAATAAAGGAAAATACAACTACTGAAAACAGAAGACACTTGTTGAATTTAGTGATGCAAGTTATTTATTCAGACAGTCCCCAGACTCTGCCTGGGGAACCTGGAACATCATAAATTGTGTTACTGTGAAGCACAGGTGTCTTCTCTCCTTTTTCTTCTTAAATTTTATTTATCTAAATGTCATCTGTATTTTAACTTCTAGGAGTTTCTGACAGAGGCGTTACCTGTGGGTCTGATTGGAATGAATTGCACCTTGATGAAGCAATATATTGAATTTGTCGCAGACCGGTTACTAATGGAGCTCGGGTTCTCAAAGGTAAGAGATGCAATTGCTTGAAATGCTGGCCTGCCAGTGCAGCCCAGGAAAGCTGTCACCACAAAGCACTCTCTTATCGTGCCTGGGAGCAGGTCATATTTAGCACATGGACTTGCTGTGGGTGACAGCTGAAACCACAGCATTAATATATCTGCTTCACCGTTTAAAAGAATAAGAACAATTTAGGCCGTTGTTTCTCTTCAGCTACTTGGCAGGTTTGTAATGGAAAGTGTAAACTGTGCTCAAGTGCTGCAGTCCTCAATGAATAACAAGCAACTTGTACAGGTGAACTTCACCACAGACCAACCCGCTGGGAGTGGCAATACTGAATTTGCTTAGATAGGTGTGCATAGATCCCACAGCCTATTGCAGTAGGGATGGTCTACTTTGAAAGGGATTGACTGTTTTGTTCATTGTTTTTCGTTTTTGTTTTTAAAGCATTATTTCCTTATCAGAATCAGCACTGTAATAGTTTTTTCCTTCCCCAGGTCTTTCATGCAGAAAATCCTTTTGATTTCATGGAGAATATTTCTCTGGAAGGAAAAACAAATTTCTTTGAGAAGCGGGTTTCGGAATATCAACGTTTTGCTGTTATGGCAGAAACAATGGACAATGTCTTCACTCTGGATGCAGATTTTTGACAAATTGACAAATGAATGGTGACTGTTTCCTGCTCCTCATCTCCCTTTCTACTGTGAAGTTGACTTAATTTCATCTCCTGGAATCAGAGTCTACTGGGATTTTTTTTTCTGGGTTTTTATGTTGTTTGTCAGAGGAGTAAATATATTTCTCGCTGTGTCATTTGAAAAAGAAAAAAAAAAGAGGGGGATCCTTTTTAAAAAATTTATATGGCTTTGTAAAAAGATGGCCTTTCTAAGATTCCCTTGACTCATCTGCTGTCATTGCTATCTTTAAAAGTTACCTGGATACTACTACTTTTTTAAGACTTTGGTAGTATTTTAAGAAAGCAAATTGCATCTTTACCTCATGTTATGGTATTTTAATCAGATGAGGTATCACCTGTATAAATGTTGCAATAAATTATTTTCATGTTTATAGATTTGGTCTTGAGTAAAAGCTCTTCCCTTTCACCTGCTGCAGATAAAGTAATAATTGAATGGGGGAAGACGTTACTAAGGTCTGAACTATAAACGCAGGAATAAAGTTTGATCTCCCCTCTAACCTGGGTTTTGTCTCAAAAAAGTTTTACTCTGGTTGAAAAGGTGATGGCTCTTGGTCGGTGTTTAATTCAAACACGTGCAAATTTTGTCTTACAGCTCTTACTGAGCAAGTCAGTGGGCTTTGAATGGTCCATGAAAAGGCATACCTATTAACAGTGGAGGAAACCCACATCCTGTAGTTCTTTGGCTTGTGCAGTCTGTTTTTCCCTGCTTCACTGATTAAGTGCCTTATTAAGCAGTCTGTAGTTGTGCTGAGTTGTAATCGGCGTCTGACACTGGAACAGCCACCTCTGGGTGTTGTCCATCATCCCTCTGACATGCTGGGGGATGTGATATTCTCCCCTTCTCGGTTTCACTTGTGCATTGATGGGGTGAGAAAAAATGCACACCTTCCAAGGGATTTGGAATGCAATCCCTTCCAAGGGATTTTCCTTGAGGTGCTGCAAACATACTACTTGGGCTGTGAGGAAGCACCAATAATGTATGAAGGTAAACCACGCTGTGGGTTTAATATGAACCATTGGAACCGTTGTCACAGAAGAAGAAGAAGGTATTAAACAATATTGAAAAAATTTGAAGTAGTATGGATTAGCAGTATTTTACAAAGGACTGTTGTTCGGTTTTTGGTGTGTTCCAGTGTGTGCCTGAAAGCTGTTTGTAATTTTTTGACATGCAGAGAGTGGTGCAATTGAAGAATGGGTCACATGCCGCAGTGATACTTGGGGTGGAAGGAATCCTATTCAGTTGTAGATGGTTTTTCTGTGAATAGACATGCTCATTTTTTTTTCAAAGATGAAGCGAGTGTGTACACAAGCTAGACAAAGGATTCTGCTTTATTAAACCCAAGCGTTTTTCATAATGTTCAGCATATTGTGAGAGAGCTTTTATAAGTCTTACCATTGCAAACATCTTGTGCTACTTTTATAGGCCTGCCATGAGGTGAGCTGACAGCCCAGGGTTATCAGTGATGGGGTGGTCTAAGTGTTATTTCCCTGCCAACCCACATCAGCCATAGCCCTGGGTACCTGAGTTTCATAAACAGGTCCACTGCCTTGGCATAGTTCTTAGTGAACAATTGTCCCTGCTGTAAAAATAAGCAGCAAAACTGACTCTGTTTAATCTCTGTAAAAGGTCAGGAGGATGTACTGAGCATGGAAATGGGACAGCTTTATTTTTTTTCCTAGAGAAGGGCCTGCATCATTTGACATAAGCTAGTTGGAGGAGGGCAGAGGGGAACTTGGAGAATACAGAGAAAAGATGGAACCAGTGTCCCTCACTAATGTCCTGGAGCTGCAAGAGAACTGTGGACTCAGAGAGGAAAATCATGCACCTTTGGGAAATACTGTGTGGATAGGGGAGAAAGGGAAAATACTGTAAATGGGTCTGTTGTTGAGTAATGGAACCTGTTATGTCACTGAAAGTACTAAAAAGCATTTGTTTTGAGTGTTGTGAATTAAGATGAGAGTACAGAGATTATTCAAATATGAAACTGCAATGTGCTCAGGTTCTGTAAATGTATATGAGATACCAAAGTCTGGTACAACAGCTCCCACTCAAATTGTGTGTAAAATACGTGTGTAGTTTCAATAAAACGTGAGCGTGGAGAGAACCAAACCTTTGTTTACAAGTTTCATGCTTCCTTGTGAAATCCAAAGTGATAAAATTGGGCTGTGACAGAGTAAGTCGGTATTCACAGCTTTTGGGTTGTGGGAGAAAGTTAGGAGTGCTCCATGCATTGTCTTGCATTTTGGGAGTTCTTGACTTGCTGTTTCTTGTTTCGGGGAATGGGGTTTGAAGTCCAGAGAGCAAACAAATGTTTTGGGTTGTTTTTTTGTTTGTTTGTTTGTTTGGTTTGTTTTTTTCTGGAATTTTCTGTCTCAATGAGAAATCTCTTAGGAGTCCCTAAGATTTGATGAAGAAAGATTCCTAAAATATATTTTCAGTGGGTGGCACCTGATATATCAAGGGCATCATGCCCTTGAGGCAGGCCCCCTTACTGCCTGGGCGCAGCATCACGGGGTTCAGCCCCCTGAGCTGCGGCCAGCCAGGCACCTGCCTGCAGCCCAGCACTGGGCAGCTGGGGCTGAGCTGTCAGAGCTCACACCTGCTGCTATCGGTGCCCTCAAGGCTGTCAATTCCAAAGTCTTGCTCCTGCTGCTCCGTTGTGCCTCCTTGAAAGGCACGAAGGGCACAAGATCCCTTCCTCTCCCATTAGTGGGAGAGGGTCTGGAGAGCTGGGTCTTGGACATGTCTGGCTCATGCTGTGGCCATCACAAAAAAGCCTGATGGGGGTGTGTGTGTGAGAGAAGTTGTGATTCATCCCATCAGTACATATGGTCTGTGTGCTCTGGGTTGGAGTATAAGGCTGGTGTGTGATTTCCATTATAGTCAGCGGGACAAAGAAGATGCTTCTGGAGGGCTTGTCTCATGGTGAAGAACATATCTGCAATGGTCAGATGAGCAGAAACCTGTCGGGGGGCTACAACAGGAGCCAAGGCTCGTGGGTACAGTCACGCCTTTTAAATTCCAAAATGACCTCTTGTATCTCCCACTCTTCCCATTCAAGCCGACAGGTGCCTCCCAGCAAAACCCATGACTTGACTGATAGTAGCCACAAGCAGAGAGCATTCTCCTGGCCATGAAATCAGTGCAGAGTGCTAGGGAAGGAAAGAAAGTGGGTGAAGGCAGGGCAATTAGCAACCTCTTTCTTCGTGTTGCTGGACTGGTAAAGATTTTTGCAGCACACGAGGATACTGTGTGCGTGGCAGCACCCTTGGATCTGTGGCCAGCCCCTGGCCTGCTGACACCGTGTGAACTCACTTCTGCCACGTTTCTAGTCCTTGTCTTTGAATGATGAAAGCTTTGAAAGTGCAAGTGTGGCCTCCCTGCCAGTCACCCCCCAGCCTGCTGGACGAGAATCTTCCTTCCAAGCCTTTCCTAGGGGATGATCTGGACTGGTTTTTCCTCCTGGTGGAGCCCTTGAGTCAGCAAATATTAATGTTTCTGTCGCTATACATGTAGCGCTCTTTCTGGGAGTCAGTCACTGGAGATGCTGATGTGTTAATATTATGTGTAGCCGAGTATGTGTTTGCCAGGAGGATGCCTGTGTGCCTGGGGACCGCTGTCCAACACTGCACTGAGCAGAAATATACACGTGCAGGTACAAACCATGTACGTGCATGTGGGTGTGCACGTCTGGCACACAGAGACGTGTGTACCCACCACACATGTGCAGCAGCAGAGTCAAGGAGAGAAGCTGTTGAATGTCAGGTTTTAGCAAACCTTCTCCCTAAAGCAGAAGGGCAAGATGGGCACTCTAATATTGCTATTAAGAGATGCTATTCCTGGTTTGCCTGCAGATGCCTGCCTTACCCTGCTCCTTACTGCCTGGGTACAGATGATGGCAGCCACAAAGCCAGAGGCTTCTCCCACCACACTGTGCATAATCTGGCTCTAGGAACCAGGGCTGCCCAAGTCCTGAGGATAGAATTGTGCTCTGTTAACTGAAATCTTAAGCTAAAGTTTTTTGAACTTTAAATGAAGGTAAAATGAATGGCTGGTTTTGGCCAGTGCGGAGCACACATACCTGCTTTCAGTAGTAGCTTTGGTATTTGGCTGTGTGAGTGTAGTCACAGGGACAGGCTCGGGAATTCCCTGTTGAATTTTGATCCTTCTATTGAAATAAGAGGATTTGTGAGTGACAGGCATGAGATTTCTATGACAGGTGGCAGTGCTGCCAATATCACACTGGAGTGCTGCTGACCAGGGGCTCCTGCCCTGCAGATCCTTCTTTACAAATTTGCTTGAAGGACTTAATGGGAAAAATCCTTCCCCCAGGACTGCCGCTGCTTTGCCAGCACCATTCATCGCTGAATTGGCCCTAGTGTGGCTGCTGATGGGTTCATGGGGACAAATCCACATCTTCAATCCCTTTTGTTGCTGTAGTCCACAGTTTGGATAATGTTACTCTGGGAGTGGCCTCACGTAACTGCTGCAGCATCTCTAGTAAGCCTGTAGTGGCATTAGGAGAACTGCCACAGCGAGCTGCATGGGCCAGCCTGGCATCAGGCGTGAGGTGTTGACTCCTGCCATGGGGACAGGCCACCTTTGGGCTTTGGTGGTGCCTGTTCCTTCAGTGAGTGCCTCTTGCTGCAGAGGCAAGTGGAGGTCCTCACCAGCAGATACTGAAAAGAAACCAACAGATTGATGGAAAGGTATTTTGGATGCTTCCGTGACTTCACCAGTGGGGACCAGCTTTGGCTCCTGTCCCTCTGGTGCCCAGTGAATGTCAGAAAAAAATCTGTCCTGGGCACAGTGACAGCTGGGTGGCTTGCAATGAGATCTGCTCAAAGCCTATCCTTGAAAACTTTTCTCAAATGTCATGCCACAATTCCTACTCTGTGGCTACTAAAGGAATGAAACTACTGGGATGCCATAAGCAGCTCTGCACGATTTCTTCTCTATCCACTCTGTGTGATGGCTGGTGAGGTGATGCCGTGACCTTTCAGCTGTGGCTCAGGCTAAAGCCCTGCCTGGCTTGAGCTCTGCTCTCACTGTGCCCTGTGTGCAGGACCAGTGCCAGAGGAAAGGCCTTCAGCAAAGCATGGAGCTGACAAACTGGGGGCAGATGCTGTTTGCTGGCTCCAGCCTCAGAGCAGGCTGCATGCTCATGTGGCTGGTGTGGTTTCTTCTGGCCTCTCAAACAAGGTCCTGTTGCAGCTCATCCATAAATTACTCCTTTTTAGTGAGGAGGCTCCCAAAATCACACTGCAAGCTCTGGGTAGGCAGCAAAATAGTTGGTGAGATTTTTTTCTTTTTCTTGTCAATTGGCAGATCCAGGAGAAATGTTAAGAACAAGTCTTAACATCCAAGTAAGTTTAACTGATCTGATCAAAGTCTCTGGCACCGCAGTCTAAGCTGAACTTGTGAGCTATAGGGAAAGTCTGTCTCCCCATCGCTGTTCCTTAGCCCTCAGATGTTTGAGAAGAGATTATCCTGAGGTTGTTTTACAAGGACATGCAAGAATCCTTTCCACCAGCCAGTGGTCTTAGCATGCAGGAGGTTGTCGAGGCTCTCCACCTGTGCTGTGTCTGCAGGTCTGTTACCAAACAGCCTGTCCAAGGCCCATTGTGTGCTGATGGTGTCACCCCTCTGGCCTCTGCCATGGGGGTTCTCCAGAGTGGGTTGGGTTGTTTGCTGCTTCACAGGCGGTTTTGAATGCAGACTGAGGTGGCATGTCTGTCACCTCCTGGGAAACTGGGACCACCCAGGAAGGGCTGGGGGATCCTGAAAGCAGTGACATGCTTTGTGTAGGAAAAGTATTACAGGCAAAAGATATCCTGGTGACAGTGAGAGTGGCAGCTGGTTCACTGCTCATTGCCAACAGTTGTGTGACAAAAATGATCATTATATGCAGACTCGTGTGGTCACTCGTGTCCCACAAAAGCTTTCCTGGGGGCCCCATCACCCCAGTTCTGGGGAAATGAACCCGATGGTGAGCAGCACAAATATTGGCTAATAAATATCTAATAATAGTACTGAATAGTAACACCAGTGTTACCATCTGCTCCCTTGGAAGTCATGGCAGAAGCAGCTTTGGGGGCCTGGAAAATCACAAGTGCTGGGAAGATTTACTGCTAGCGTGCAACATGAGGAGCCCAGAGCAGACCTGGGGGAGGGAGGCCTGAGCCCTGAGAGTTTCAGCCCCACCATGGCAGTTGCCACTCTGACCTTGGCAGTATCAATGCAAAGTACCGAGATCCCTCTGCTCTGAGCTACAGCCCCTCAGCAGAGAGACCCTCATTCCCCAAAACAGGGCCTGTGCATGTAGGCAAGCCTGGGCAGCTGCAGGTCACAGAAGGCTTAGATCTCTTTGGTAAGATAATTTACAACTTTGGAAAAAATACCATTGTCTACCAAACTGAATGTTTCATTACTAGGTCTTAGCATTTAAAAGCATTTCTGTGAGACTTTACTGGTTTATTTGCTCATGTGTGAACTTTTTCTGAGCGCAGGCTTGCTTTGTGCCTCATGGCATGGAGCAGAACTTGGGGTGTCCCTTGGAACAGTGGCAGCTGTGGGGCAACTCCTTCAGACCAGAGCTGTGTCTAGGGACACTTAGGCCACCTTCTGATGCATGGAAACTCCCCCAACACATGCCTATCTCTCAGAATTCTCAGCTCTGCAGGTGGGAGGAAATCTGGGTTGTTGGGACTGTAGGGGAGAATGGGCATTAAATGAGGCTCCAGGAAAGCAAGGGGGTTTCTTTGAAATTTATCTCAGCTGGTGAGTTCCTTTTGTCTAGCTAGCTGTGGAGAAGAGTTTCCATTAATTAATTGAAGGCAGATTAGTGAGTAAAGGCTGTTCCAGTCTTGGCTGCAGAGTCCTAGGGCAGTGATAAAACCCATGGTGCTTAGTCATCCCTCTGTGGGCTAGCGGGACCATGTTTGAGGGGTACTGCTGCTACTCCATCCTACAGCTACTACCCTATCTGGATTAACATTTTGGAAAAAAAGCATTTCTTGGTTCGTTTCTCCAAGATTCCTGTTGTTAGAAGCCCCTTCCATGTATCTGGTCCAGTCTGCTTAACTTACGTTGTTAGCTGAGCAGGGCTTAGGGCCCAAAAATGTTTTCCCAGCTTCTCCCTCACTGAGCATGATTTGAGGGCAGAGCAAGGATGTCACCTGCCTTTAGAGCCACTTTTGAAAGCAGGGCAGCTGGACACAAGCCCTGCAGCCAGACAGAGAGTCGAGCTGCTGAGCTTTCCTTCTTGTACCACCCAGTCCTCTGGAGCTATAAGGTAGCAGTCACATCCATGGGATGCATACCCTGCACCTGGCACAGGCAGAATGTTTTATGGCTCTCGATAGGCTACTGAGGCCAGACAAAACTCATGGAGAAACATTACTCACAGCTGCTGAGATAAACACAGGCATTCTCACAGTAGGACATGGCCTACTGCAATGTCTGCTTGCAACACGAAGTCACTGGATAAGAATTCCTCCGTATAATTGGAAAATAATTGTATTTTTAACTCAATTTTTTTCAATTCCCCCACACACACACACTGTCTGGCTGTATTCACTTTGAGCCCATTAGATTTCCATGCATTAAAACCATGAGTTTCTTGATGGGTGTTAAACGTCTTCTGTCACTTATAATGTACTATATGTACTCTCGGTGCTGCTGCACTTTGTGGTATGATACCTGCCTAAGCAAATCGCTTTCTCTCCCACATCCATCAGATGGAAGTGACAGCATTAGCACATGCTGGCTGTATTTTAAGCTGAAACAGTCTTACCCAAAGCCTGTAAAGCAGAGACCAATCACTCCCACTTCTGTTTCATTTGTGTCATGGATGCTGATGTATTTCCTTGCTGCTGCTGCATGTAGGTCTGAATTGTCAGGGTCAGGTTATTTTCACATCAACTGCGTAAAAAGGTCAATTTTTGCCCAGGAGTAGGAAAGGCAATTTTTCCCCCAAACATTTACTCTTGCTTGTGGGCCTGAAAAACTGAAGGTTACCACAATTGCACATGCATCAGGGATGTTCAACATGAATGCTGCTCATGCAGAGTGAGGGCTGTGGCTGGGGTGAGAAGCGCTTTCCACAGACCTTGAAGATGGCAAGGCAGAATCTTACCCAGGATGCTGGCAAATACAGAAGCATAGAATTACAGAGGATTGTTTGGTTGGAAGGGATCTTAAAGATCATCTAGTTCCAAATCCTCTGCTCTGGGCTGGGACATTTTCCACTAGACCAGATGGCTCAAAGCCTCATCCAGCCTGGCCCTGAACACTTCCAGGGATGTGGCATCCACTGTTCCCTGAGCAACTGGTTTCAGTGCCTCACCACTCTCACGGTAAACAATTTCTTCCAAGTATCAGATCAAGTCTACCCTCCTTCATTATCGTGTGGAGCCACTGGAAGAATTGAACCCTGTCTGTGTCTGGTAGATGTGAGGCTGGAACTGTGGCTTAAAGCTATAAAGTCCCATTCTCTGCTCTTTCTGCATGAAGTAATGCTTACACACCAGTGAGGTGGAGAATAAGTTAGGATGAAGGTGGAGTTTGTCCCATGCTGGGCAGGTATTCACCTTTCCTGAGGGCCAGCAGCGTTTCAGAGTACACTGGAACAAACACTCATCTAAAACAAAACCAAACCATAAACCCATGAAGCTGCAGTCCACCAGGAGAATGTGCCCAGGAGCAGTGCTGTGCTGTGCTGGGCTGGGCTCTGGGGATCCAGCCCCACAACCAGAGCACGGCAGTGCCCCTTCCTCTACAGCCTGGTGCCTGCTAGCAGGGTGAAGGCTGGCAGAGATTTCCAGGGGGGAATTTACAGAGCTGGCTTAAACAGCATTCATTATTTCCCAATGGCCACCCTGAAGACCTTCTCTGAAGCTAATTAATTGTCTGCAGCAG
Organism: Oxyruncus cristatus; assembly: GCA_013399855.1. Classification (NCBI taxonomy): domain Eukaryota; kingdom Metazoa; phylum Chordata; class Aves; order Passeriformes; family Cotingidae; genus Oxyruncus; species Oxyruncus cristatus. Next base: position 499,156 of record VXAY01002772.1, on the reverse strand, counting down.
CTGTCCTAATTTATCACAACTGCAATTAAAAATTTACTTTCAACGAAAGGCAAGAACAAAAGACCATGAGAGGGTGAGAGATTCTGAAGCAGGGACAGAAGTACCTCCAGGGCTGTGTCCAGAAGTACAGGGCAGCCCAGCTGCTGGCTGGCCTGAGTACCACCACGGCAGTCGTGGGCTGGAGGCAGCTGGTGGTGTTTGTAGGAAAGGTGCTCAGCCTCCCTGTGCTCACAGCTACCTTGCCTACAGCCCCTTTAGAGCAGCCTGCACCACATCACAGTGCTCCTCCTGTTAAAAGGGTTGTGGTAAAGCTCACACAGGTTATCCCTTGGCTCCTGGGGCCTTTTCATGGCAGGGAGCATTTACAGGCTCATAAACCACATTTGAGAGCCAATAAACTTTACAGGAGTGAAACATGATTCCACCCACAAAGGGTTGTTGCATCCAGAGGTTTTTCTCAGTGACCAAACGTGTGGTGGTCTGGGATTGTACCATGCATGGATCTGTCAGCAGAGACAAGCAGCACAGGCTGCCCTTGCCCTGGGGTTTAAGGAAAAGGAAGATGTTGTCTCTGTGAAGTGCAGGCACATCTGTGAAGGCAGCCACAGCAAGCAGTGAGATCTGCAGCAGCTCTGTGCTGTGGCTCAGTCTGTTGGGACCTAAGTATGCCATTTACTGTCTCTCTATTTGCATGTGCTGTGAGATGAAGAATGAGAGGATCATATGGAAGGCAAATATACTTTACAAAATTAAAAATAAACCCCAGCCCCCAGTTCAGCTGTTCTTTGGCATCTACTCCTACATAGTAGGAGCATCTCCTGTGACTCTCCATTAGTGACTGACGAGTTATTTTTCCCAAGGCCACTGTCCAGCATGATGCAGCATCTTCCCACACAGAGGTGGAGGCCAGCTGCCCCAGGATGCCAGTGGCTCTTCCTGCTCAGGGGCTGGCATGGCCAGTGATGAGTTGTGCCCATGGGAGGGAAATGCCACCAAGAAACCTGGCATCTCCTTCCCTCCCTTCATCCCCTTGAGCAGGGCTCTCTGCTCCTGCCCTGGATGGAAACCAGACACATGTCCTGATGGCCCCTTGGGTGGGTACTGACCATCCCCTTCCCATTTTGGGGCCACTGAAGCACTTGCTTTTTGCCCAGGGGACGCTCACTGAGGACACAGAAGGGTGCTGTTGCCATTGCCATGGTGTGTTCTATGCCCCACTTTTTGCTTTGCAGGGACACTGGGCTATGAGGTAGAATGGACCATCTCTGATGGGCAACCATAAAGTAATGCACTGAAATTGCATTTGTATTTCTACCTACATGTTAGCATGAATCTTGCTTTAGGAGCCTAATTAGTGTAAGCTATGAACTGAGGTGCTTGCGGTAGAAGCTGAAGTGGAAGCCAGCTCTGCAAGCACCAGAAGAAGTAAATTAGAATAACCTTGATGTGACCTAGTTTAATTTACACCTTCCTTGCATCATGAAGCTTTTCCAAACCCGCAGAGTGTCAGCCACACAAGTTTAGGCTGTTGATTAATAAAATTCATGGAACCTGTTATGCGAAGAAATCAGGAGAAGATGGCACTTCGTTAACTTATGTTCCCTGGGGATACGCAATATCCTTCTCCTGGGATTCTGGCTACATCCAGACTGCAGTTCCAAATAATGTACATTGTACAGGACTGTAGCCCCAGGGTAAGAAGTCCTCAAAAAATGTAACGGAGACTGGGACATTGGTGGATGCACAGCAAATTTTACCCCATAAATCTCCTGGGGTTTGCTGCCAGTCCTGCACTGTCCAGTGCTGAAGCCAGAAGAAAGGGGACGCTGTTGAGTTTTCGGAGTCCTTGGGGTCTCCTGGGTGAACTTTTGCCATTCCTGAAAGTGGCAGGTAAGAGAAGTTCAGTCATTCACTTTTTGTGTTAAAAGCTCTGGAAGTAAATCATGACAGATTTCCCAAGCATGCTGTCGACCAGGAACTGTAGGAATTAAGGGTAACAGGCAACTACAGTCGCGGTTGCTCTGTAGCCACTGCATTCCCATAATTTATCATGTTCATTCTCTTTTTCTTCTGATGTCATGAGACAACACAGCTTGTGCCCATGCGGCCACAGTCTTCTCTCCTGCACCCCCACAAACTATGCCGGTAGGATTTGTCTGTCTCTACCATGAGAAGGCTCTGGTCCATGCTGGTCCCTCGGCTATACCGGAGCACCAGCTAGAAAGGGGCTGGTGTGGCTAACAGGGACTTTATCCATGCTGATGGTTAAACTCTGTCCATGGCTACAGGACAGTGCTTGAAGTTGCTTCATCTCCTGTATACATAGGGACATATCACCCATATGTCTGGCATTAGCTCAAAACCAAATCTTGCCTTTATACCTGTGAAGGTGGCTTCCTGAGAAACAACTCAGGTTTAACCACAAGATACTGGACTTGATTTGAGACCTCCTGGGTGCAGTTTTAGTCCTAAATCATCCTGGAAATTGGAGCAGATGATGAACATCTGGCATTAAAATATATTGGTTCCTGACGAAGAACCTCCAGAAACAGAAATGGTTCATGATGATGATTCCAAAGCTGTCACAGTTGAGCGAACACTTGATAGATCCCCAACTGCAGGTCATTTTGGAGGAGTACCAGATCTTGAACGCAGTCTCATGTCTCTCAGGGAGTAGTACCTGAAGGAAATCTGCTTCTATTATATGTATCTCATGGCTTTGCTTGGGAGGCAGATAATTGTTCAGGCTGCGGCAAAGGATGCTTTTCCAGAAAGAAGAAAAAAAAAAACACCATGAAAGCTCTTTTTGGTTTTCTAACCTGGGCCACTCAAGGCCAGGCCTCATTCCTCAGTTACCTGCTTCACATCTTGATTCATTAGCTCTGTCATATCTGCCTTATCTGATCTGTCAGTCCCACTGCTTGGGATGACAGATTTCCCTCTGCATGGTAAAAAGCACTCAGGGGATTTATTTTTAGCTTGCATGGACTTCATCACCAAAAAGCCCACTGTGTATCTCATCTTTTCCTGTGTGAAGCATGTGGTGTTAGGAACAGCTCCTAATCTTGATCTTTCTCCCTACATTTTAGCACAGTGTCTTCAGTGGTTTCTGTGTTCTGGTTTGTTCCTCTGGGGCTGGGAGGGGGGAACTGGAATCCTGTCTTACCTATCCCTATTTCAAATTGTCACACCCATCTGAGGAAAAAAGCTCCAAGTCCTCCCACCTCTTTGGAAGGTGGAGATGTTAGTATGCTATAGCAGGAGAATATAAATGCATGTAAGAGACATTGACTGGGACCTGATGGTCTCTTGTTACACCAGCATAAACTGAGGGAGAAGGTCATGAATGCTGGGGATGTTACTGAAAGGGATTGATTTCTTCCATGTGGAGCTTCCATTCGCACACCAAAATTCAATCCCATTTTTTTTCAAAAGACCACATACATTACTACAGGGTCATATTACAAAACTGCAACTTTGTAGTTATGTGTTTGAATTCTCAGAGGGTTGTTTTTAAGTCTCGGTGGGCCTTCTTTTCCTCTAAAATATTCTTTTTCCAAACAATGTTTTTCCTATCACTGCATGTCCCTTTTCCTATCTCTGCATGTCCCTTTTCCTTCCCAGCTCCACTCCTTACCCCTAATATTGCTGCCTGGTAAAGCAAGCACTAGGGGCAGACCATGGGCAGGCACAAAGATTCTGACATTATTGTGATGTTTGCAGGAGTGTATTTACTTCAGTAAATTGAAAAGGGTCTCTGGGAAATGGAAGTTTTCTCTAACAGTGAGGAATTGGCTGCCTCAGCTGGTTGTTTCCTCAGTGCCTTTAGACTGGGACAAGACAGTTTAGTTCTGCTTTTAGGGTCATCCTTGTTACCATTCAAACAGACTAAGCCATGTGAAAATACACTAGGTAAAATAAAGTGCATCAAAGAGTTCTTTTCATGGTGGGTTTTAAGGTAGCAAAATCCCTGTAACTTAAAGCAAAACCTCTGTTTAGTTGTTAACAAATTACATCCATTTTTAAAAATTCAATACCTGTTCTTGATTAAGTTTCAAAGAACTGTGTGTACTGAATAACAAGATGAAATTGCATTAACATCCATAATTTAATTTCTCATCAGACTTCAAATGAATTTTCTACTCACGTGAAACAAATTTCAAAGTTGTTATGGTTCATCTTCCAAGAGTTCCTTCTTTTTGAGGTTAGTGTGAAAACATATTCCACAAGCCATGGGACGAGAAAAGTATGAAGTAATTCCCTTCAGCATCTTTCTTAAAAAGCCATAGAATTTTGACTTGTTTGTGAAAGAACATATGCCAAAAGGAAAAATCTTTTAGTTAACTTGAGCAAAAATGTTTATTTATATTATCCCTTTCACCTAAGTTGTTTCTGAAATATCTTACTAACAGGCTCAAAAAAGGTATTTTAAAGTAACACTACATTAGGTGAAATGTAACGTCATCAATGAAGTATTGCAAAAATATTGAAAGTGTCCAGAAATACAATTCAACAGTTTAGTGTTGGTCTGAACTTTAGTTGCCTGCAGAAAATTTAGAGAGGTTCAGTAAGGAGGGCCTTAGACACAATTTCATAGTATTAAACCTGGGCTTCCTTGGTTTTACCAAGTTTCCACCGAGTCTGTAACAACCCTTCTGTTGTTGTGCTGTCTTGCCCAAAACTAATAACTCTGTGGTTGTATTAAATTAAATCTCTTCTCTGTCAATTACCATCTTCAAAAAAAACCCCAAAAGTTTTTCGTTTTCAGCAATGTTCTGAGCTGCAAACAGATGACAGGAAAGATAAACAGTCTTAAACTACAATAATATACTGGGAAAGAGGAGAAAAAATTGCACCTTGTGTTTTGAAGGAAATAACATGGTGGGAAAGAAATACATAAAAGGAAATCACTTTGAACACAGTTGTAGGATTATCACTGCAATTTGCTAATATATTATTCAATAGCTTAGTCTCAAGGCAGTGCCCAAACCCATTAAGTCTGTAATTGGAATTTGTGGGTTGGTTGGGACCTATTTTGGCCCGTAAGTGTGAACTGTTCTTGTTCTATAGAGGAGATAAGATTATTTGAGAACTCCTAACAAGAGAACTCATTAAGATAATTCTAACTGTCTCTAAATAACCAAGAGAACTCATTAAGATAATTCTAGCTGGCTCTAAATAACCAAGGGTGTACCTGTTATTTTGCTAATAAATGTCATGACCATGAAGATTTCTATAAACTTCAGTGGAGCTGTGAGTCACAGAATGTTAAATTTTCATTATGAGCAGGTTTGTACCTCTTAAAGGAAATTATATGGTGAGTAAAATTTTGGCTTTGGCTACATCGTCAGCTTGTGCACATACAGCACGGGTCAGTCACTGGTGCTGCAAGGTGGTGGTGTGAAGAGGGAGCTGTTCAGCTGAGAGCCCAGGCTGGTGGTGCCACATGGAGTTGGATAACAGCCCTTTCAGGGGCACCTGGGAAACTCTTCAAATGCATTAGCACAGTGTAAATAATTTGCACACCAGATCCTTGAGACATAAAGGACAGCTTTTTCTAAGTCTTTAGGGTTTGCTTCACTTGAAGTCCCACCAAACCTGCTTGCTGCATGATCTTTTTTGTCTTGAAAGCCATATTTGGTTTTCTAGAAACATGCTGTGATTAACTACACATAAATAAACACAGAAATTCCCAACTTTCTGTTTTGCCAATCTGTTTTGGCTCCTCCCTCCCCTGGTAATGAGGATGGATTTAAGGAACACAGACACCAACTTTAGAGAGTAAGTATATAAATTTACTATAGTGTAAAATAGCGAAGAGTTACAAAAGAAGCAGTGGCTTATGAAAGGATACACTTAGCAACGCATCTAATAATTACTATAGAGAAAGTCTTGCAGTGATTCAGAGAGAGATAAATCACCGGTAACCCTAAGTAATTGTCATCATCCAGACCTCACACCAGCTAGGAAGGCCTCTATCACAGCCAAAGTATGAAGAACCTCTTCTTGGTAACTGGGAAGCTCTACGCAGTGCATCCACTTGTAGGTGAGGTGTCCATCTCTGCTGTGAGAGGTTCCAGCTTACACAGTGTTAAACAAAACAGCTTACATCATTCAATTGGTGTGGCAAAACAATCTGGCTTTCTTCCTCCATTGGTATTCCCCTTAGGCCTGGCCAAGGTCCAAAGGGAGACCAAGGGAGTCAATTTGGACGATCTAGTATCACATGCCCTATGGTCTTGACTAGTCACTAAATACGGAATTTACGGTTACATTGATATCTCAAATATGAACCAGCTGAGGTTCATGTGAGGCCTACTGTCTTTTGTGACATTGGCTGCAAGGAAAAGGCATATTTATAACACATACAGGCCTTATAATTATTGATAATATGCTGTGCTAACAAGCATAAATGTGTATTCTTAAAGCTTTACTAAGGATCATATAGCATCTTGGTAAATAAGCAACTACATGGCTAAATACAGTACTAGGTTGGAGAGTTCATCTTATAGGTCAGCTTTGGCTCAGGGTCGGTTCTTCAGGCTCCAGCATTACATTTCCTCATCCCTGTGGTGAACATTATTCACTCTGCTGCTGTGTAAATCCTGTTTAGGTGAATCTCACCCATTCCAGCTTTTAGACTTCCAGGCCACAACTACACTACTAAATTAAATGTGCCCATGGCAGCTTCTGTGAGATCAAGTGGCACAGGGCAGCCTGGATGTGCAGTTTTAACATCTCACCCCCAGAGTGGGGCTGCATCCACCATGCCTGGTCTGGCAACACTAACTTCCGTGATGGGGAACATGTTTGGGAGAACACTGCTTGGTTTGGGCCAGGCCCTGTCAGGAACTCCTAAAATAATGTCCACAAGGCATCCTCTGGAAGTGTCTTGATGCTCTTTTGATTTCCAAATAAAGCAACAGCATGCTAGTCTGAAAGAGGGTATTCTGGAGCAAGGTAAAAGTCAAAGAATAGTCAATTCTCCTCAGAATCTGAGGAGAAATGAGGCCCAGTGTTTCATCAATGATGTTTTCAGTTTCTGCTTAATGCAAGTCAGGTTTGGATGGTATTTAAGGCTTTCCTCCTGCCCCCCACCCCTCATGTTTTATATATTTGGGTATTTGCATATGTTTGTGCTTTTTTTGTTTGATTTGCTGCCTATCAGATGTTTTCTGATGTTTTCCATGTGACTGGAGAAGAAAAAGTATTTATGGCATTTTGTCTTTAATCTGTTACATTTTCATCACTGCACATCTTCCCTAGATGTTTTTGATTGGCTTAGCACACTACTCAAACATAAGAAAAAAATATATTTAATTCATAAAGATATGACAAAGAAGAGCTCATCTGGACATGGTGTAGGGCAGCCTGCTCTGGGTGATCCTGCTTGAGCAGGGGGGCTTGAACCAGGTGACCTCCAGAGGTCCCTTCCCACCTCAACCATTCTGTGAGTCTGTGAGGGGATGTGTATGTGGGGGGTCAAACTGCATTACCACTCCCCCAGGTTTGCCACGGCTGATAAAGGTCATGGATCAACACACTCTGGGGAGATGGCCATGGAAAGTGTTGAAAGCAGCCCAGTTCCCATCAGGCTCATCTCATGCTGATCCTAGGGCTGTTGTGGGTCAAATCCTGTCTTCCTGGTAGTGATACATGGCATCACTGCCTACTGATTGCCAAAAATGCAGCAGGATTTGGCCTCATTTGACAGCCTTGTGGGTGATTATGCTATATATACATTATTGTGTGAATAATGACTATTTCTCTGTGTTTTGTTTTACTCTGGAATGCAATCTGTTTCCAGTGCAATCTTCCAGTAACAGTATTCTTCTACATATGGACGTCCTATAAATACCTTGCTGCAAGTGTTTTCTGCAGTACAAATACATCAGACTTGTCAAGTCCCACTGGTATGCCAACAGGTTTGTGATCAGCAGAGACTTGATTTTAGTGGAGTTCAGATTCAGCACAGAGAAATATGGTAGCTTAAAGTGAACAGTGAGGAGTAGGATCGTCATTATTGTAATTGGGCTAAAGAGACAGAAGGACAATTGTGAGGCATGGAAGAATAGGACTGGTAGGTGTCTCAGGAGATCACCCCAGTCATTCCTGTTGGCTAAGGCAGGGTGAATCATACTTCTGTCAATCCTCACTTGATAGTCAAGCCTGTACCTGGCAGGATAATCCAGGCTCCAGTGCTGGATTCCACCATTGTCTCAGGCAGTGAAGTCCAGTGTCTCACTTCAGCCAGTCTAGTGCAAGCCTTCCTTCACACTATTTTTGAATTCCTTTACTTTCTTCTCATCAGGAATGCAAATGCCCCAAATAACAGCAACAACAACAACAATTTAACTCATTGTCACTGTTGGTTTTGTGTTTGAAGAATATTCCAAATGAGCTGTCTAACCTTGGTTTTCTTGCCTTTCCCCACAAATTGTGGTGGAGAACCCCGCTGCCTCAGCAGTCCTTCCCAGTCCCCTGGCCATCCCTGTCAGTATTTGGCACACCACAAGCCATAAGTCTTAGGGACAAATGTCACAGATGTCATTGCTCAAGCCATCTGGCTCCTCTCATCAGCACTGACAATGCTCTGCACCACGTGCTCCAGCCTTGGCAGTCGGGACCTGTTCTCTGTTGGCCATTACCAGAGGAAGCCTTGCGACAGGAGAAAAGGATGGGGAATTTTCACCACAAAACAATGAAAAAGACAAAAAACGGGGAGAGAGGACAAAAAGCATCTGAAGTTCAAACTGCCCAGAATGAGTTCCTCCATGATTACAAGTGGTCTAACTGGTCCTAGGGGAGCACCTGGCACCTTGGGCTGTTTTTCTCCTAAAGATGTGATTTTCTGGGGAAGGGAGGCAGCTTCAAGTGCCCTCTGTTGAGATCCTGTTTGGGAGTTGAAACTACGATCCTGCTGTTGTTGGCTACTCACTGCTAACTCATTCCTCCTAATGCTGGCTCAGTCATTGGTACCTCACAAACAGAACCAGTCTGGTCTTTTGAAAAACATAATTTCAGGTATTTTTTCTGGATAGATTCATGAAGTAAACCCCTCAAAGACCTTTCTTTGTTCCCATCTCTGCAGGTGATCATCTCTTTTAGTCTATGAACACGCTTCTACTCTCTGAGAGCAAGGTATATATGGTTCCAGCTGAGTGCACTATAACAGGTTTGTTTGACTCATGGTTTTGCATTTTTCCTTAGTACAGGCTGCAGAGATTTAATTTACTCAACCTTGGAAGTGGTTGCTTCGGACAGTGTCACGCACTCCCCAAGGCCAGGTATGAGCTGTCAGAGACCAGCCTCTGGCCAGGTTTGGCAACAAGAATCACCTCTTCAAAGTAGGTTTTGGGACCACCCTCTGGCCAGGTTTGGCAACAAGAATCACCTCTTCAAAGTAGGTTTTGGGACCACCCTCTTATATTATTGTTTATTTTCAGACAATTAGATTAACAACACGGGATAAGAGGAAATAGTCTCAAATTGTGTCAGGGAGGTTTAGATTGGTTATTAGAAAAAATTTATTCACTGAAAGGATTGTCAAGCATTGGAACAGACTGCCCAGATAAGTGCCTTAGTTACCTTCCCTGGAGGGATTTAAAAGACACATAGGTAAAACCTTAGGGATATGGTTTTGTGGTGGACTTGGCAGTGCTGGGCTAATGGTTGGACTCGATGATCTCAGAGGTATTTTCCAACCTAAATGAAATCAGTATGTTACAGGTATTCAAATGAGTTACGAAACATCTCAGAAAAGTTTATGTAATTTCCGTAAGGGCAAGTAATTTCTTGGCCTTGCCCTAAGTTTTCATGCAAGATAAACTTTTGTACCTGGTGTGGCCCTAAAGTAGAGTCTAAATGATCAGCCTTCCAGAAAATAAGCACTCATACAAGGACACTTGTGTAACCTCAACTGCTGTTCCCTACCACTTTTACCAAAACACCTTGATTACTAGAGTCATACTGGGTTCACACTGACAAGCAGATATCTTTACTAAATTCAGCTGCAGATGCAAGGCATCCTCACATTACTTCCCCTTTCTTCCTCTTTGCTTCATGCAGTTTCTCTTGTAAAACAGCTGTGCCAGCTGTGACCATTGCCACCGTGCTGCGGAGACGGCTCGGGGATGCTGCCCCAGCAGGCCACACTGCTCACGGTTTGCCAGCAGCTTCTGGAGATGTTCCTCAGGAAAACCACCATGTGAACATGTGTGGTGGTGCTCTGTGGTGCGTGCCCCTCACAGCCGCTTTGTTTTGTTGTTCTAGGGAAGCTATTGGAAATTACATTCATTGTAATGTATTCATCCCACTGAATTTAATTAGAAACCCTCAGCTTTAATTAAGTGTTTGTTTTGCAGTCCCAGTAGCTCTGTTTTGATAAGACTCTGTCATGCAAATCCTAAATGAAGCTGAGGAAGTAAATTACTGCATGTCAGAGCTCTTGAGCATTGATTAAAGACAATACAGTGTGAGATATAGTTGCTAAGAGTGGGAGGCAACTCAGTGCTTTTCTTCAAATATTTACCTCATGCTTTCCAGGAAATTTCCTGCACTATTAGTTCTCTGTGTCCTCAGACTCATTATTTGCTTTCCAGCATCCTTCTCCCATGACTTCTTCAGGGACTGATGGGGGTGCAGTGGGGACAGGGGCTGTTGTGCCATGCCACTGACCCCTCCATCCTTGCACCCAGAGAACACTCAGCACGGGAGGAGCAGGGACAAAACAAGGCCCCATGCCAAAACTGTAGGCCTCTTTTTCTCTCTCTTTTTCTCAGTCAACCCGCAATTTTTCCTTTTCAGGCAGAGTTTGGGTGCTTACACTGTAGCTCTGTAACTTGCCCGTGCATGGCCTACTCCATATATATATATAAAAAAGCTGCATATTCTGTAGCTCCTGCCTCTGTTAATGGTTTTCTCTACTTACCTACAAACCTTTATTGACTGAAGTGTAATTTGAAACTTAGCAGGGAAGTGTGTTCCAGTTATAATTAACGCATAGGGAACAGACATAAGAGAGAGTTTTCCCATAAAGTCTCACTAATATGTGAACTCTTGCTATAGGTTTTACATATAAAAGTACTCTCAGAAATGTCCCAGGCCTCTGGATTAAGACAGATTTTTATATTTGCACAACAAGCCAAAGCTAAGGCTAGTGAAGAAGGTCAGGCTGGATCTGGAGGGGCCAGGTATTGCTCTTCCCTTGGAAGTCCCTCTGTCTCTGAGTAGGTATATAAGCAGAGTGTGATTTGCTTTCTCTTCTTTCTCTTTTCTGTTCTAACCCCAGTCTTCCTACCTCCTACTCTCACCCTGTCCTCGAATTAAGATTTTGCTCTTGGAAGTTTTTCTGCTTTCCTTTTGTCCTTCCATTCTTCCAGCTTGAATTTTCCCAAGGTGATCTGCCTTCAGTAAACAGCTGCTGAGCTCAAGGACCTGCTGTTGTTCCTGGCAGACACATCCCATATAACCCATAGAAAGGCACTCTCCAGCCAAGCAATTTCCATAGTAAGAACTTCATGACATTGGAAGATCTAGATCTCCAAATCACAGAACAAAATCACAGAATATCCCAAGTTGGAAGGGACCTACAAAGATCATTGAGTCCAACTCCTGGCCCCTCACAGGACCATCCCCAAGATTTACACCATGTGCCTGAGAGCATTGTCCAAATGCTTCTTGAACCCCATCAGGCTTGATGCTGTGACCACTGCCCTGGGGAGCCTGTTCCAGTGCCCAAACACCCTCTGGGGGAAGAACCTTTTTCTAACATCCAACCTAAACCTCCCCTGATACAACTTCAGGCCATTCCCTCGAGTCCTGTCACTGGTCACCACAGAGAAGGTCAGTGCCTGCCCCTCCTCTCCCCCTCAGTCTCCTCTTCTCCAGGTTGAACAGACCAAGTGACCTCAGCTACTCTTTGTATGGCTTCCCCTCAAGGCCCTTCACCATATCTGTTGCCTTCTTTGGATGCTCTCTAATGGCTTAATATCTTTCTTATACTGTGGTGACCAAACCTGCACACAGAATTAAGACATTCATGCAAAAATGATAGTTTAATATGGAAAATTTTAATAGTATTTGCATTCTATGCTATAGCATTTAAAGAAATGCAAATTGCCTTCCTTAACTCTATTACATCATCTGGCCTCCAAAAATCCATCACGAGAAGCAGCCATGACAAACAGCCACAGAAGATCCCATGGTGGTTTGAAGCCTGCTGAATACACCACAGGCAGCAACAGAAGCTTTTGGAAGTCAGCTTTGGCTCCAGATTTAAAGTGTTCCTTGGCTATATAGTTCTCTGCAGTGCCGCTGGCCAGTCTCCCTATCCCCACTGGAAAGCAGCCTCATATGAGTTACAGGCAGGAGCCAAGTGGTAGCTCTTCCTATTGCAAATCATGGTGGGGAGGGAGAGTCTCCCTGCATGGGTAGTTGGGATGAACACATGGGCTGTGGACCATCCCCACCTCACCAAAACTCATGCCAGGAATGGGGCAGACCTGCTCGCCTTGGCTGTGCCTTCCCTCCTCACAAGGCCTCCTTGAGAAACAAGACACAGTTTGTCTCTATGGTAGAAAAAAAAAAGTGAGGGAGAATGCTTAAAAAAGTGGAAAGCAAAGACTACCACACAGCTGCTCTGCCAGCTCAAAAATGTTTCAGTGCTATGATAACAGCATCCATACAAGCGAAGCTTTTCCCTGCTGGAGCCTGAAACAACTGTGCAGCTGGTCTGGGGGAATGGAGGAAGGATGCAGGCATAGGCATGGGCATGGGCTTGGGCTTGGGCAGGAGGATCTCCTTCCTCCTCACAGCAAATGTGATGCTGCAAACCTCCACAGGGGAGGTTTTATGAGGTTGAAGTTTTATGAGGATGCACCTTGGTGCATTCCAGGGGCTGCAAATAACAGGAGCGGACCTTTGCTGGAAGGTAGATCAGGCTCCCTGCTACTAAATGAGAGCAGTGGAACTGCTAGAGGACCTATGTGGGTGCCATGGCACAACTAAAGAGTGTGCCACCTTAAGTGCCTAGAACAGTCATCTATTCTCACCTCTTTCCACTAATCTGGGGGATAAGTTCTTGGGCGTCACCCTTAGGAGAGACATGGGCTGTGTGGCACTGTGGTCCCAGAATCTGAAGCCCTCAATTTAATAGTGAGGGCTAGTAAGACCTTTCTAAATAATATTTGTTGTCTGGAGCTGACAAGTGATCTGAAAAAACCTGAAGCCTTATGTAACTCTGCCGGGGTAGATGAAAGTTCTCCCCTCACTCCAGCCTAAAGCAAATTGCTTGCAATTTACTTTCCTTTTGTCTTGACAAAGTTGCTGTTGTTAAAAGCAGATCTTAACCATGAAGAAGTAACTGTTGTTTTATTGTCTCCCCCTTCTCATGCTGCAGAGGCTGCGATGGGAGTTCACCAGCTTACTTTGGGATTCTGGGGCACTGGTAGCATTAGCCTGCCTCTACCTCCCCGTGCTGCCTTCTTCTGCTTGTCTGTGGGATACACTTTCCATAGCACTTCTTCCCATACACTTCAGATTCACTCTCCCAGCATTGTAGCAGTGATTTATGTGCTTCTATGCTAGCAGCCCACCCCAGTGTAGTGGTAGGATGACATAATGCTGGGTGACAGGAAGAGCTCTTAATCACTCCATGAAAAAAACATTTAACTGTTACCTGTCTCGCAATGAGGAGCAGTGCTTTTAAAGCCCTTGTGACAGTTCCATGCTTCAAGCCCAAAATCTTTTTTTTTTAAATCTCCTGTTATTGCATATGAGCCTTGATATTTGGTACAGGAATTAAAAATATTTATGTATCAGCTTTAAGTGAAAGAACATGTAGGGTGTTAATGCCCTTTTGAGTTCAGGTTTTGGCTCCCATTCTCAGTACCTGTTCTCTCTGCATGACCTGGATAAGAAAGAAGTCTCATTCTCCTTTAAAGTACACCCAGACACACCGACACTGAGAAGCTGCTTGCAGAAGTGAACTGACACGCTGCTTCTTTATGAATAGCCATTTCTCAAATGCATTCTGGAATAACTTCCTGTGTTAACTTTTATTCCAAAATAGTGTTTATACCAGTGAGTTATAACCAAACAGCTACAATACAGCAGGGCATCCTTTCCCCTCATGACAAGACTTAAATACACTTCCTTTCTATTCCCAGTGTGATTTATTTATTATCTGTCTAAATGTACAGCCCCCCTGCCCCTAGGCAGACACCTCATCTTCTTTTGTATCTTGAACACACAGCAGATGCTTAGGAAGTAACAAACTAATAGTGTAACAGCAATAGCTAGAATATAAATATATGTGGCTGTAATAAATGTTGTGGTAACAATATTAGATTTTTGTGGTTTACAGTTTCAACTTTGACCTTCAGAAAGTGACATTTATATGCGCTCTGGGAGTGTGATAATAATCTTGGTGCTCCAAAGTAGTTTTCCAGTTTGAAGGCTAATATAGAACAAATTAATTTCAGTTCTTAGATTAAGCATCTACCCTTCCCTAGATGGTAATGAGTCAAAGCTACTATAATAAAATTTAATGTCTGCTGTCCTGTGTGTGAGGTTTTTGCCTTAGCTCATATGCATTCAGTTGCTAGTAAAAATGTAAATCCAAAACTGTTGATTAAAGGTCTTCCCATACAAAACTTGCTCCTAATGTTGACCGTTCTGTGCACTCACAAAATATTTGTAACTGTAGTGTTTAAGCAGAAAAACAAAACCACAAAAACCCAATAAAAAACCCAAACAAAAAAAGTTTATTGCTCCATATCTCTGTTTGCAGAGACTCTACTTTTTCCCTCTTAAAATATTTACAAGGACATTTTCCATTCAGTATTTCCTGTGGAATGCTGCCCAAGAAGTTGTGTAGAACCCAGTGGGTGCTGGCTGCAGATGCTACTGGATTTGAGGAAGGTGGAAGGCAGGATAAATGCAAAGAAGGCTGATAGGTGCATTACTGGCTGAAAATGGAAGGTCCGTTTGAACACTGGTATTTTGTAGCCTCTGATCAGACAATACAGGTCTTGAGCAGCAGAACACTGTTAGAGGTGACAAAAGTGCCCTAATGGATTATCCAGCTGACTGTGTTAATAATCTGATGTTGGTTTCCAAGGAAGCCTGTCTTGCCTCAGTACAACACACTATCAGAAAGAGCATCATAAAATCATAGCTCTGTTCTGGAATGAAACAGAGGTGTTCTGTCTGGGGAAAAAATCAGAGGTGATGTCTTTGGCCCAGGAACTCTGTGGGGAAAGGATTGCTCCCAGAGGTGTGCAGAAACCAAGCTCCTATCACAAGAAGCACAGGTACTAAATTCCACATATGAGTATCTTCTAAGGTTGTCACATATTCACCCAGAGCCCTGGAATATTCAGATGTTAAACATGTAAATAACACACAAATACCTTACATCTAACTGAGCAAGCATCTGGAGATAAACTGGTTCCATACTCTGTAGGCATGCTGTTCATCATAAAAGTCAGCCAGTAGTTACACTTTGGAGGCTGGCAGGAGTTCACATGAATAAACATCAATCTGTCACTGATGCTCTTGTTATAATCTCATCCATGGATATACAGAGGGATGTGCTGAGAGACATCTTTAAAAATGATTGTCATGTGCCCATTTCTGCAACTCTTCCTATAATATTGAACAATTGTTATCTCATATTTTTAATAATATGTTTTGCAACTAATGGGACATTGAATTTTGTTTTTCAAGACCATAGAAACACCCAGAATTAATACAATCAAGCTGTTAACATTTGTCTTTACTACAAGACTGATGTCTTCCTTTTCTCAGTCTTCAGTAGCAAAACCAGTTGTTCTCCAGATACCCAACCCCCTGAGCCAGAAGACAGGGACAGGCAGCAGACTGAAGCCCTCACAATCCAGGGGGAAATAATCAGCAATGTGCTCAGGTAGCCAAGAACACCAGTGGCATCCTGGCTGGTAACAGAAATAGTGTGGCCAGCAGGACCAGGGCAGTGATTGTCCCTCTGTGCTTGGCGCTGGTGAGGCCACACCTCGAGTGCTGTGTCCAGTTTTGGGCTCCTCACTACAGGAAGGACGTTGAGGTGCTGGAGTAAGTCCAGAAAAAGGCAATGGAGCTGGTGAAGGGTCTCAAGCACCAGTCTTACAAGGAATGGTTGGAGGAAATGGTAGTGTTTGGCCTGCAGAAAAGGAGGTTCAGGGGGACAGTATCACCCTCCACAACTCCCTGAAAGGAGGTTATAGTCAGATGGGGATCAGTCTCTTCTCCCAGGTAACAAGTGATAGGACAAGAGGAAATGGTCCCAAACCAGGGAAGGTGTAGACTGGATACTGGGAAAAATTTATTAATGGAAAGTGTTGTTAAGCACTGGAACAGGCTGTCCAGGGAAGTTGTTGAGTCACTATCCTTGGAGTTATTCAAAAAACCTGTGGCTATGGCATTTGGGGACATGGTTTAGTGGTAGACTTGGCAGTGTTAGATTAACAGTTGTTCTCAATGATCTTAAAGGTCTTTTCAAACTTAAGTCATTCTATAATAGTAGGAAAAGATGCTACTTTGGATGGGGGGGTTGTCATTGTTTTTCTTATGTACTTCCCATTACAAAAAAATGAGTTTATCAGCATAAAGATATCAAGGGTATTTTATAGTCCTAAAGCAGAAGTTTAGCTACATTCATTAACACAAGTATCCTAGCCAGAGCAAACAGGGAAAGCCTAGTTTTTTGTTTACAAAGAGATAGATGCCCTTCAAATATTTACAAAGAATGAGGGCAAAATCAAGAGTAGTTGGCAGAAGGATTGGAAGCAGCAATGAATATCTCCATGAAAGCTTATTATTCTTGGGGTGAAGAAAAGACCTTGCAAGAATAGTCTATCCTAAAAATATGAATGTAACTACGAAGAAAAAAGAATTTAAATACAACAAATGCCAAAGAAGTTCTGGATCTGTAGTCACATTATTCAATGTTACCCTTTCAGTTTCTTTGGTTTAGGAAGATTATGTGCCTGAGGGAGAAGTCCTTGTGTTAGTAAACGTGAGTGAAAAACAGGTTAGGAATGTTCACACCTATCTGTGGACAAAGTGTGCTACACATTTTATTGAAAAAAGCATGGCAGTTCAGAAAAGAGGAGTGCCTATTTACCTCAGCCTGGCTGAGCAGGTTGAGTTTCCATGCCTGGGGATGAGAAGAGATGGCTCACCTGGGAAAAGTGTAGGTAGTTTAGGACAAGGCAGAGAGGAGGGGGGAGAATCAGCAAACAGGGAACTCACAGTATGTGAATGCAGGAGGGGACTTTGGGGAAAAGCAGACCCACAGTTCAGCCTCCGAGATGATGGAAAGGAAGGGACTTTCTTAGGGGACCATGTGGACAAAACCGCTGACGGACAGAAAACAGGATACTTTTTCCATGAGGCCAGAATGGACTGGGGGAGATTTGTTTTCTGGTCTTACTTATTCAACATTTTACTTCCAGGAATTCTGGTTATTAGTTTGCTGTTGGTTTTGTTTACAGGCAGCAACTGTTTGCCTGGTTCTAGTTTATTATTTTGCCTTGTGGTGAGCCATTCCCCCAGACGTCAGAGGCATTTCAGTGAGCCCCTTTGAAAGCGCAGGTGGGACAGGTCTGTCCTGAGCCGACACAAGGGCTCATTGTGCTGTTTTGGCCATGCCATGCTAACCTGTACACAGCTTGGCAACCCAGAGGCTGTGTCTGCCAGTTGTACTGTCGGAGTCTTACAGCTGTTTTTGCTTTCAAAGACTTTGCACCGTGAATAAAGGAAGTGAGAATTACCTGCTTCCCACTTCACATGCAGATTTTTCAGAGCTGTTTCTGTTTTGCTTTGAATGCGAGTGGAAGGTGCTTGGCCCTCTCACGTGGCTCAGGATGAGCTTTTTTGGACAGCAGTGCCCACTGGGGAAATGTCTGCATCTCATGGCTCTTTGTGCTCCCATGGGCATGAAGAGGTGACGGTCACAGCCTCCTTCAGTTCTGCCTCGTGACAGAGGAGTTGTCAGCGCATGTCATTTATCAGAGATTAATTTATATTGTTTGAGGATTGTTGGGCTTTTTCCTCAACTGACCTAGAGGGAGAGCTTCATCTTCCCCCTCTTGAATTAAGGACAGAA
Source organism: Oxyruncus cristatus (assembly GCA_013399855.1). Lineage (NCBI taxonomy): Eukaryota > Metazoa > Chordata > Aves > Passeriformes > Cotingidae > Oxyruncus > Oxyruncus cristatus. The sequence goes on along the minus strand of VXAY01002772.1, from coordinate 481,029 downwards.
AGGATATTCCTAAACATGCAGGCTTTGAGATTAGCTTTGCCTCAGTACACCGATCACAGTCTTACTACTCCCAGATCCTCATCGCTTCAGTGGTTAAAAACTCAATTTCCATCCTGGAACTATTTGAGACCAATTTATAACCATTTGTTCCTGTTCCAAAGCTGTCTTCCAGTTTGAATAGCTCTTTTCACTCCCTGGTATTCCCCTTCCTGGAGGGATATTTATAAAAAGCTATCCTATCACCTTTCAGCTTTTGCTTAGTTATAGGCTGAGCAAGGACATCTCTCCTAATCTCCCCTGACAATTCTGGTAACACTTTTCCTGCACCTCTTCCTGTTTGAACTCTTCTTCTTGGATATGGCTGATGAGACTGATCAGCAGCAGCTTATTATCTGAGCTGCTGTAGATTGAGGAGAGCTTGATTTAACATCTGTCTGCTAGAGTTGTCTATTTGCTTTGAACCCTGATGTGCATGGAACAACAAGAATGCGATGGCAATAAACAGCCCCACTCACCGCTCTGAGGCAGATACACCCATCTCGGTTATTGGATAGGGGAAAGAAGAAAAAAAGATATAACACTGCTGACACAAGCAGAACTTCATAGAAACATCTTGGAGCCATCGGATCTTGCAAAAAAATGATCAGAAATCCTCACCCTGATGAGCAACCCTTGTGTAATGCACTTGATAAGCAAACAGGATGTACAGGCCTGTCTCATCTGCCTCGAAGACCCAGAGCTCAGAAAATGCAGCTCTTAACGCAGGACAACTCCAGCATATCTTCCTCTGTGTGGGTCAGCAGCATAAGGCAGTCTTCCTAGGTTAATAACTGGTAAGGCAAAGATCTGTCACAGAGCAGTCCAGACTTGTTTCCCAGTGGCAAGACTGCAAATGCCAGAACTCCTGTCAGCATTATTGGGCTCTGCCCCTGTATAGTGGCTCACTGTGCTCTGATCCAAATGGAAAGCTGCAAAGATTCAAGAAAGACCAAAGCACCCTTTGCCATAGACACATGCTTTTGGAAAGCCCTCAAGCTGTCACACATGGAGCTCTGAAGGTACACTGTGGCCAGATGCTCACCACAGCCCAATATCGTATGATCTGACACCTCCTTTCCTGCTGCTTGGCCCTGCTGCCCCATGCCCAACTACCCGTCCTTTTATGCAAACCTTCTGCTCCAACACGACAAAGGCTCTGGCTGTCTCTGGGCAGGATGGCAGTTTGTGGAGGGTCAGGCACCTTCCCTCCCCTGCAGGGGCTGCTCAGGGTAACACATCAGAAAGCCAGAAATGCGGAGAAAAGTGCCCTGTGCCCCCCCCAGTGCACAGCAGCACCCATTCTTCCAGCATCATTCCTGCTGCCTGCAGGAGGTGATGGTGCTAATTAGGACTTTCCAGCATGACAGTACCACTGCTCAGCCTTTACAAAACTGTTTCACAGGTTGACACAGTGAATGATTTATTGCCAAGAGACAGAATGAGGGGAGAGAAGCGTCTGTGGGTGGCGAATGGAGGAGGCAAGGGGAAGGATGGTAGAGAATGGCTTTTGGGAGTCCTGCCTGCAGGAACAGGCTGCTCTGTAGTCCTACTTCAGGCAAACAGCAAAATGAAGGCATAACTCTGATTGTATTTGTAGAAAAAGCCAGCAAGACAGAATTTTACTGGACATCATGTTGGACACATTTGGAGTGGGAAGTCCAGCAGCAAAAAGTTTCTACTGGACATGTAGAAAAATATTCAGCAGCATGGTTAGGGGCTCATGCAGTACTCCTTGTGTTATCCCGAGCAACACCCCTGCAAACTGGTGTGCCTGCTGTGCAGGGTAGCTTTTTCCTTCTGCAGCTGGTTTTGTTGACTTTTTCCCTACCTGTCTTAACCTCTACTCTTTGCAGCTCTTGGTCACACCTCACCCTGATTGCTAAAGATAAAAGGCTGTTTCACATGAGCCTGTGCAGGTTCCATGTGGTTTTTTTCCCTTCTGGTTGCTGTTTCAGACAGAGTGAACATGAAGCCTTGGCGGGAATTTCAGTAGAATTAAAATGCTGATAGAAAATGTTCATTGGGTTCTGGGCAAATCTAGAAGCAGGATCTACTGGAAGGTTTCAATCTGCTCATGAATAGCGCCTGCTGCTGAAATGGGGATTCTTCTCTGCACTACAGTGAAGGTGACTGGTAATGGTGAAGACGGGGAAGTGGGTGTTTTTGGTGTGTAGTAACAGCTTTTATTAAAAACGTTGTATAGACTGGGGTTAAACCTGAAATGGTCACCTGAACCAAAGCCACGGATGTTGCCTTCATTAGTATTTCAACCCAATCCCCAGCAGTGTGTGGCTAATCCCAACTGAGGTATGAATCCCTTTTCTTAACATTGTAGCAGAGGCAGGTGGTTTTCAGGTATTTTTTCCTTATTATAGCTATCTGATACTTGATATCGGGTTTTTAGATTTATTTATTCTGAAAAAGAAATGGTAAATTTAAATATGAGATTTTACTTGTTCCCACTGTTTTTCATTAAATCTTTGACTGAACTCTTGCTATAATCAACATAGGAACCATCTTTGGGATTGATCCAGCTGTTTTTTATGAAAACAGCTTTGTGTTTCCAGGCCAAAGTATGAAGTGATCCTGAGTCATGCTAAGAAGTCTAAACTGCCATCATTTTAATAAGATTTCAAGGCATTCAGGACTTTACCAAGATTAGTAAATGACATAAGAAACATTCACTTTTATTATAAAATTTCATAAAACTGCAATAATTCCTTACAGTGATTTCCTAACAAAAACACCCAGGAGTTCTTTTGTGCTCAAATCCCAGCATTTCAATATTACTGATGCTGTAAGTCCTGTCTGCCCCAATTTAAATGTAAGAAAAATATCAGATTTTACCTTGACATCTTGGAACTTCCAAGCACAATCTCCTAGGGAAGGTGAAGCGCTCTAGAGTTTCTACAAGGCTTATATCTTAGTCATTCCCCCTCTCCCCACAGCAGCAGTTGTAAAGAGCACGTGTTACTAGATGTCCAGACACATGAGATTAGTTTCTGACATATGTAAATGGGGCTGATCTCTCAATCTCACAGATTATTCTGGAGAAGGCTTGGGCCCTTAGTGATTAGTGGGCATTTTACAGCACAAAAAACTGTCTGCAAGTCGTATCAAAATATCACTTAGGCAAAAATGTTATTAAAGTGACATATCTATTAATTTTGATATTTTAGTATAAACTTCCCTGTATCTACAAGGGTTGTCATTCTGATATTTTGTATTCTAAAATCTGGCAAATTGAAAAGCAAAGTATTTGAATGTTGTTTTGATTTTAAATTTCTAGTAACATTTTAACAGAAAAAATAAAAATAATATCCTTTCTGAATGGCTATAAAGCAGAATTACGATGGACTTTCCATGTATCTTCCCTTTGCTAGTAGTATAGGTAGATTCTAAAACCTACTGAAAAGTTCACCATTTTTGTATTTGAGTTTTGGGTAGGCACACCTATTCACGTCTGCTAAAGGAGAAGGTAGAGCACATCCATGTAGGCATGGATCGCTTCTCCTGGAAGGAAGGATGATCTGACAGTATGAGTGTCTCCAAAATGATTATTGTAGCTTCTTATCTCCACTCCACCTCAATAACAATCATGAAGCGGTAACCAAGGGTGTGCCAGTTTAGGCTTTAGAGAGGTAAACTACTGCTGTCCCAGAAGTTACCAACCATGAGCTGGGCATGCACATATGTAGGAATGCACATCAGTAAGAATTATGAAGTAATTTCTGTCGTTTATAAATATTCGTACTAATAGAACTGGAACTGATCTAGCTCCTAATGGGGAAAAAAAAGATACAGGACGGTAAGTAAAATTCTGCACTAAAGAGTTTAAAAAAAGTCTTCATATCATCATGCCAACACATAAATTCATGGGACACCTTCGTCTACAATACTTCTTCCAGTTCTCATAGTCTTGATGAAAAAAACATGCCAAAAACTTCCAGGTGTTTCCAATGGAGATGGTGAAAAATATTTAAAAGGCTGGAGAAATTTCTATGGAACTAAATGGAACTTCTCAAATGTGAGTTTGACAAGAAGGCCATAGTAAGCATGCATGGAAGATCATAAGGAGGGGAAAACTGCACTCAACCTTCATGAAAAGGAATGTGACAATGCATCATATATCCAAAAAATTGATGAGAAATACAGGGCTGGCTCTATGTTAGTAGCATTGCACTGTTAATGAAGAGTGTCTGTAGCTGGTTTACATAGCTTTAGGTAGAGCCTTGGGTGTATGGACAATAGATTAGGAGGGAAGTGAGAAGGGGGAGCAAAGTTCTGGTGTATCCCTTTGCTCTCTTGTTTTCCTCCTAAACGAAGCTTTGGTTATGTTCTTGAATAGCTGTTATGAAGTCATAGGAAAGGCTATGTTCGCCTGTTTTGACATATATGTTCATTCATTCTAAGCTCTTGGATGTCTTGTCCTCGTACCAACTCCTGCAGCACTAGAAGTGTCCCTTCCAGCAGGGTATCCCTGGCTGACCATTTGAGAGACCGTATCTGATGCTGACCTCTTTCTGGAGGTTAATGAACTAGATGAACCAGTAGAAGGATTTGTGTGATGAAATGATAAAAAAGAAGCAGAGATATTGTAAAAGTGAAAGCCTTTGATAAAAACAAATATATTTCAAGCAGGTTTGCTTCTGTTCCTAATTGCAGCTAAGCCCAACGAGCTCTCTGGGTGCACGTGTGCTTGGGCACGCAGGCGTGTAACATTCACTCTGCATCAAGCAAATTGCCTTGGCAGCACCCTGACAGCTGTGGTCCTCATGCCTCTGGGGCTAGGTAAGAGAACTGTTCTGTACGACAGCATCAAGGGTAGACTTCTGTTAGTTACCACTAAAAATATCAATGGCTGCCCATAGGTAGTGGTTGTATCCAGTCACACATGACTTTTGTATTCAGCTGTTTTTTCCTGGAGTGAATACTGTCTGGATTCTAAAATTATGTATGTTTCATATTATCTAAGTTTCTGTGCATGGGTCTCTGAACTGTAACTTACTCTTTTCTGAAGTGTGATTCTGTCATTCTTTCCCATAATGAGAAAGCTTCTGAACAAAAATGATAAAACAAAACTTTTTGAAGCCAACTCAAAAAATAATTTTTATTTCCACGTTCAGTCTCTGCACATCCCAATGTATGAATAATGTAAAAGCAGCATAGTATTAACAGCTGTGGGCAGGAATGCAAAAGCAGAGCTTGCAGCCAAGGAAAGCTACTGACTGACCCAGAGCTCTGACAAATTCTTAGTTTTCCTGAGCCTTAGAGATACATTTCTTTAAAAAAAAGACCACCTCCTGCCATGCTAAATACTAAATAAACCATCAAGTCTGTCTCTTGCAACCTCTCATGTGGCACCATGCTCATGTGCATCCCCAGGTGTAACAGAAGTTGGAGCCCAGGCAGCTGTGGGACAAGTGGTGCTCAGAATCACAAACCCTTTTGCCTCCACGCTAAACATCTCCTTTTCTTCAGCTCCCCAGATACACCTTCCTACCCACCAGGACTTCTCTTTTCTTAATAATTCACTTCACCCAGCACTGAGGCCTGTAGGATGTTTGCTCCCATTGCACTTCTGCTTCTCCACTCCTGTTTGTAAAGAACATACCTGGAGAAGGGAGAAATTTAGTCCTCAGTGCCTCTCTCTCTTCCTTCCCGTCTTTCTCTGACCTCCCACTGCCTCCTGCTTTTCCCTATAACAAGACCATTGGACTGAAAAGCATCCACTGGTTTGATCTCTGCCCTAGTGCCTCCCAGTAGCATGGAGCAACGGGATGAGATGTGCTCTGGCTGTGGGACCTGCAACTGCCTGGCTCCTTGCCTTTTCTCTGGCACTCCTGAGTGCTGACAGGGAGCTTGTTTCCATATCTGTGGTCTCCAGGGCCAGGCGGGGAGCTGCACTTAGCTGGCAATGACAAAGCAGTACCTGCAAAGTAGTATCTTTTTTGAAAAGTTTATTAACATCTTCCTATATAGAGTATTTTAAGCTACAGTAGCTGCCAAGTCACTCTCAAAGCAGTTTAACCTTCAGTGTGGATAGGGATTGTGGATTTCAATTTAAAGGGTCTCAAATACCATTTTCTCCCTATTTTCTGTCACAGAGCTCCACTACCCCACACACTGATAGTCATTGTTTTGACACTGCTGAATACAGAGAAAAAAAAGGCAAATTATTATTTCTGATTGTTTTTTTAAAAAGGATTTTAGGGCAGGAGAGGGAACGCAAGGAAAAGCTTCCTTTTGCTGTTTGGTAGTGTGCCCCCATGGCAAAGAATAAAGATGTTACCAGGATTTTGCAAAGCATGTCTGATCATGGGGCAGAGAGATTGAGAGGAGAATATTATTAATACACATAACATGAAAAAAACTCAAATCACAGTTCCTCACTTAAGCATAGAGAAGACTGATGAATATCTTACCCAAAACTGAGAATATGATCAGACTAAATCTGTCTGAATACACAGTTCATGAAGAAGAAAACTGCATCCCAGGAAGCCAAACAGCAGAGTACAGGTCTGCCTGAGCACGCACTATTTTTAAGCGGCAGAAGACTCTACAGGTATTAATGAGTTCATTATCTATGGTCACTTCATATGGCTTGTTGTCCAGCTGGGAAGAAATGTGAAAATTGTTTTTGGGAAGAGCAGAGTATCTTCTCTGACTGCCAGGGCCTCTCTCTCAGAGCAGAGATGGGGCAATTCTCTGCATGGAGAGGCAATGTGACTCCTCTCCACTTGCCCTGTGACACTGAGACAAACCAGGATGAAGATGGGCTCCATTTATACCCCAGCAGGAGCCACACTCTCTCTTCTGTACAGTAGAATCAATTTGGTGCATGGGCTGAGCAATCAAATTTAGATGATGAACATAAGGGATGCTCTCTTCTGTGTGACACTTGATCAGAACTGAAAGATGGTGGGAAGGAGTGAATGGCAGTGTATTCAATAGCTTATTGCACTTCTCCTTTGGGTGACTTTCTTGTTAACCCACATAAGTGTCACTCCATCATTCAGCTCTTATTCCTAAGGCACCTACCAAAACCATTTATTTCTCTATTAAATCAATAAAGAATTGTGAAAACTGTAGTCTGGAAGCTTTTTGTTCCTTAATGACAGGCAGGAGTCACTGATTCATAGGAATCAGTGTACTACAGACAGGAAGAGTTTGTATATATCAAATCTGCAGCTATTCTTGGAGCCAAAGACCTCTAAATTGTCTCATAAGCTCTTAACTGCAGAGATTTAGTGCGTAGTGAGAAATAACGTATTTTTCTTTCATGGTCCAGGCTTTTACCCTGGCTGAAGTGGCACTTGGTGACACACCCATACTGTGCAGTAGTATAGTAATTTAAGCTGTTCTTAGTGTCCTCAAGCCTTTTCAGAGCCTGGGGTTTTGTTTTTCTCTAATATAATATGTTGAAGAACCCCACCTTGGGTAACTACCTGCAGGTGCGACAGGCCAAGTCTCTACTGATAACTACTGTGGAACAGAGCTGGAGTTGTGGTGGAAAACATTACCCTTTCTCTGACTCAGATGCTCATCGCACCTGTGGCCCCTTCCCAGGATTTCAGCTCCCAGCATATGCAAACACACCATGGTTCTTTCTCTCAAATATCATCTATTTTTGTCATCCAAATGTTACCTCTCTCAGTTTGTGTTTCATCCGGTGGTCACTAATGAAATAGTTAATTATGATGATTCTTGGCAGCACTCAGTGCCCTTCTGGGGTTAATGGCTTCATCTCACAGAGATGTGGTGTTAGTTATCTCCATTTGTGCTTTTACACCAATCTTTAATAATCCATTCAAGAAACCCTATTTTTTACACAATTGTTACAACATGGAGTAAGGAATATTTTTACCTGAGCACAACTCTTGGAGAATCCTGTATGTAAACGAGATGTTGATGAAAAGGTTTTCTTCCCATGGCTCCTGTTCATACAAGAGAATCAGATTTTTTCAGACACTGTTTGGAAAAAGTACTCCGGTTTTATTGACCCCCCAAATTCCCACTTTCACTTGGAGTATTCTGCATCAGACTAACATTACAGGGCTATAACAGGGCAATATATTCAAATATCATCTGAGGTAAGTGGGACACCATGAGCTGGGACAACAGCTAACACATGGTGTTTATCTAGTTAACTATTTATTTCATTATTACATCCTTAAAGGCAGATGCTGATGTGCTGTGAATCCAAATGCCTATAGCACAAATTACAGATATTCAGCATTTCACAAGATTGCTCTTTGTGACTGACAGATACAAAATGCAGTTTTGTCTTCACACTGTTGATTGCTGTCTCTTTTTGAGTGCCAAAATGTACAGCAGGCCAGTAAGTGCAGCAAGCAGAAGGCATTTGGCCAGTCTGCGATGGGGAAAGGTTGGTAGCATAGAACAGACATTGCTGAGAGGTCTACAGAATCACAGAATCAGCCAAACACTTTTTGAACTCTGTCAGGCTTGGTGCTGTGACCACTGCCCTGGGGAGCCTGTTCTAGTGCCCAAACACCCTCTGGGTAAAGAACCTTTTTCTAATGTCCAACCTAAACCTCCCCTAACACAACTTCAGGCCATTCCCTCGAGTCCTGTCACTGGTCACCACAGAGAAGAGATCAGTGCCTGTCCCCCCTCTCTCCTCAGGAGGAAATTGTAGACTGCAATGAGTCTCCTCCAGGCTGAACAGACCAAGTGACCTCAGCTGCTCCTCATACGGCTTCCCCTCAAGGCCCTTTCACCATCTTCATTGCCCTCCTTTGGACACTCTCTAATGGCTTTGTATCTTTCCTATATTGTGGTGTCCAAAACTGCCACAATATTCAAGGTGAGGCCCCACCAGTGCAGAGCAGAGTGGGACAATCCCCTCCCTTGACCGGCTGGGGATGCTTTGCCTGATCCCCCCAGGACATGGTTGGCCCTCCTGGCTGCCAGGGCACTGCTGACTTGTATTCAACTTCCGTCAACCAGGATACCCCCAGGTCCCTTCGTGTGGCACTGCTTTCCAGCACCTCATTCCCCAGTCTGTACTGGGGGTTGCCCCATCCCAGGTGCAGAATCCGGCACTTTCCCTTGTTGAACTTCGTATTGACTTCCCAGTCCTCTGATTTGTTGAGGTCTCTCTGCAGGGCGTCCCTTCCTTCAAGGGAGTCAACAACTCCTGTCATCTGCAAACTTGCTCAGTATCCCTTCCAGTCCTGCATCCAAGTCTTTCATGAACATTTTGAGGAGCACAGGGCCTAAGATGGAGCCCTGCAGAACCCCACTAGTGACAGGTGGCCAGTCTGATGTTACCTCCATTCAGCTGTACCCTTCCTTAGCTGTGTGATATTCAGCAGCAATCTTTTTTTGTGCCTGCTGACATGAGGGACAGATGATGAGGTTCACTTGTACAGTCACCCAGCAGCAGGAGCAGGGCCCATGTCTCCAGCCTGTGCTCCACGCTCTTTTGCCAGCAGCCTGCCTAGGCTCATTCCCTTGCTTGTAATGGACTATTTGCATAATTCTTCTGCATGTTTTAATGTGTACTGTGATGGCCTAGTGCTTATGGTTGGATGAAATGTAACAGGGCCAAAACAGCACACACAATTTTGAATCTGTCTGTGACAGAAGACAGAGAGTGTTTCCTTGCAATGGATGATCAAGTTGGGTAAATTGAAGCATTGGAACAATTACTAAAAATTTTTATTTTCTGTTCTGACAGTGGCTCCATCTTGGCATGCCTAAGGGAGAGTAGTGTTGAAGAGAGGTGGAGGGTGTCAATAACACTGGAAAGAAGAATTTAAACTAGGTAATTCTGATGGTGCATTGAGTTGTTGTTGCATCATAGGAAATTCTCAGAGGAGTGGAAAAAGCTTGAATATGGCAAAAAAACCCCCAAACCACAAAACCCAGGGAGAAAACTCACATGTCAGGATGTGTCATGAAGCCATGATCACTCTGAGGGTCTTGTTTAAAGATGGAAAGCTGTGTAGGGTTGGGGAAAACAAGGAGGAAAACCCTGGAGCTGAATATATGTGTCTCCAACTCTGGAAAATATTTTGTCAGTCTTCCAAGTGAAGTAGGTAATTTAAATCTTTATTTCTCCATAACATTAATCTATTGCTAAGAATGATTTTCAGTGAAGGTAACAACATAGGATTTTATATCCAAGGAGTGGTGAAGCTTAGGTAGAAGAACTGGTCTAGTTTCATGTTGCCCACCACTCTTGTGCAAGGTCAAGGGTATTTCAGAGTGAGAAGTTTTCTCTAACAACCAGCACAGGTCAGTGTGGAAGCTAATAATTTGTAGAGTCACTTCTGAAGAATGTTTTCCAGTGACTAGCATGAACTAGACTCTCTCTGACATTAGCAAAACAGTGAGAACTGTTCCTTACCTCTGAAACTCCTTCTTACCAGTTTGTGGATGAAAGTCATCAAAACATGCTGTAGTCAATAAAATCAATGGATTATTCATAACCACATCAAGAATTTATCTTGAGCCTCCAATATTTTAAGAACCTAAACATGTTTTGTCACTAATTAGAGTCATATTTCATTTTAGTAACTGACATGACTGATCCGTGAAAATGTGTACACAGTTACTTAGTAAGGGTGATAATATCTTACTAGAGTCTAGGGTTTGTTCATATAAGTAAAATCTAATTTTGGAGACTTAGTCTTAAAAATAACTGTGTAAAATATATTTTCAGACCATTACTTCTTACAATATCAAATAAGGGACTTTCCAGAGTAGACCAAAGTTTCTTCCAGGGAATTTATGAGATCACATGTTATGGTGTATTAATAATGTGGTGTGCAGATGAAGATTACAGTATAAATAATCTCCCATATCATATGTAGATCTTGGTACATTAGCTGAAGGAAGGTTGTACTCCATTTGTAGTTCTTGTGGGGCTCCAAGACCCTTTCTTGATGTTTTATTAGAGACATTGCTAGTGCATTACACAGTGGATCTTGCACTGTTTCTCATGTTCTTCTAATGGTGCAACAACATGTTGGACTGAAGGTACAGGAGGAGCAAAGTATATGTGGATCAGAGCTTCACAGCACGCAACTGCAAACAGCGAGCTCTTGTGAGACTGGATAACTCCCTGTCAAGACTGCAGTTCAGTTAATGCAAATTCAGAGAGTCAGTTGTTTCATTGATCATTTTAATTTTGTCAGCCTTTGCTGTAAGCAACATCCCTAATGTACGGGATAGACCCTTACAAAGACCGTGATGGGCTGCTCCAGTGTGATCCAATGGAGAGTACGGCAGTGCTTTGCAGATGAGTTGGGTTCCTCATACGTGTGCATGTGCTTTGTGCTTTCTTTGAGCAGCCTTAGTATGGCAAGTGTGGACAGTAGTCCTGTCATGACACATTTTTCCCTTTGCAAGGGGAGCGCGTGGGGCTGTTACTCCAAGAGAGCAAATCTGTGTTAGTTTTAAAGCATCTTTCTGAATGCTGCGAAAGCTCTCATGGCCTTCTCAGCATGAAGTTCCTATCACTCAGGAGCTGTCGGGGCCACTGCCTCTTCAGCTGGAAGTAATTTAAGCAAGCAAATGGGAGATGTGTGCCCAGACTGTGTAGAAACTTTTTTTTCTATTTTTAAATGACAGCCATTTCTCTCTTTCTGACAGGGCAAGTTCAGAAGTGAGGCCCCTCCTGTGAATGCATCCTCAGGGGTCTCCAGTGGGGCCTGGGAAGTTCTCTCAGGCTGCTGATGGGCTCCTACAGGGTTTCAAGCACTCAGTGGGAGTACAAGGAAGAATATCACTCACTGAGATCAAAGGAGTAGTGTCTGCTTACAGCCTGGCTCCACCTGGCCCACCAGCCAGGAGCCTCCGAGGACAGCCCTGCTTGCCCAAAGCTCTCTGAAAAGCAACTGCTTCTGCTGTAGTTTTAAAACCAGGATTTTTATCTTCATATGTCTTTTTTCTGTGCTGTATAATATGTAGGAAAACAGCTGCATTAGTGACAATGGATGTAAAGTAAAGTGCTAAAAAGAGGAGCCCTCTGCAGCGTGCCACCTCTCCCATTCCACTCCTGCCTGCCCCAGCTTGGAGCATGGAAGAATATTAAAAAGCATCCGTGTCTCCTGGGAGAAGCACATGGATGCACCAGCCACCGTGAAATCCTACATATTTCTCTGTGTGGGCGTTGAGAGCCCTGCATAACTGGCCACTGAGAGGTCACCATAGCCTGCAGCAGGCTGAGAGGCAGGCAGGAGGAGGTTGGCTCCCCATCCAGCTGTGATGGGCACTGAAGGTTTTCCATCCTATCAGGATGGGAATGTGAGTGACAGTTGCATTTTTCTTTCATTCAGAACCTGTTAGTCCTGCATTTTAATTTGTTTTCTTCACAATGAAGGGAAAACAAAGCTTTGATGAAATGTGACTCTGTCAAATAGCCCTGCCCCCTGCTTGTGCTGGTGGAGATCCCTCTCATTTAGCAACGCAAAGCTGAACATTGTCTTTGCAAAAGAGGTACAACAGGGAAGGGTAGGGGGGCACAAAATGAAGTGCTCTGGACTGCAGTTCAGATAACATCATATGCTTCTGGAGGTGTGAGGTGCCAATGATATGGTGTGGATGCCTGGGTTGCCCATGTCCTTCTCGTGGCCAGAGACCTTATCTAGGGACATGGTAGACACCATGAATATCTGAGCAGTGTGAAAAACTCCAGCAGGATGTTGTGTTGGTGACACAAGCAAAAAGGAGACCAAAGGGGAAGAACTTGCCACCTTTAGCTGTAAAATGTGACACAAATTTCCCATTTTTCGATGTGGCTGTTGACTTGGTGGATAGCTTTGCTCATTATGCCTGGTGGCACATGGAGGTTTCTTGTAGGCTGGGATGCAGCAGAGTGTTTGCCAAGTGCACACAGCACGCAAGACCCGTTGGAATACACATCTTGTTTGTTTGGAACATAGTGAAAAAGCCTGCAAAAACCATCACAGGTTGTTTGGAGAGCTTATTAATAACTTCCTTTACTCTCAGAAATTCTACATTTCCTTCTCCTGGGTCATTTTCATTACCCATATATCATTAGCTGATTGAGGTGTCAGGATTAATCAGGCAATTGCAATTGCAAGGTGACCTGAGTGGTACTTAAGGAGAACATTGGCCATGGTCACGTGGTAGAGACGGTTTATGCTGACTGGGAGCATTCTCCAGCCCAACCCATGGAGATGGGACCTAGTAGAGTGGAAATCCTTCGCTTATGGATAAGCATTTTCCCTTTCCAACTCCCTTGCTGACAAAATAGATAGAAAAATATTCAGATCCTGATCCTGACATGATGTCCCAGTCATGATGAGGGTCCTGTGCTGTGGCTTCTGCTTACACAGAGGGGCTTCAGCCATCCACCTTTGCATATATTTTAAACATCCCTCTTTTTTTTTGAGGTTTTTACCTTGCTATCTTTTCTGACTTTACAGTTTTGAATAAAAAGTTGTGAAGAAATCATTCAAAGGAGGGTTGCCAGAAATGCCCAACCTAACTTTGTACAGGATCTTTTCAGACCAGACTCCTCTGAACAGCTGGTAAATGGAGTGGGGTTCCCACTGAACAGCCCCACATTCACATTGATATTTCATCCCAGGCCTTGTATAAATAAACATCCAGTGGAGGTGTCTCTAATGAATTATAGTTATTTCCAAATGAAAAATCTGTCTCAAGAACTGATTTCTACTGTGATTAGCTGAAAGCCCATTAAATAGTGAAATGATGGCCTTTAAATTACAGTGTGTGTTGTGGCAGACCTGCTAATAAGGTAGATTTTCCGTGGACTGAAATTTCCCTTTTTACTGGGTTTGTGCTCTGCCTCTGTCCTTGCCTGTCTCGAGCAGCAGGCTCCAGGGGCTTTTCTGAAACCTTCATTAAAAAGTGCTTTATGAAAGCCCTCTGATCTCAGCAGCAGGCAGGAGAGACCACAGCTGTATAACCTTGCCATTTGTACAGAGCAGGGGGTAAGCACTTCTCCCTAATGTCCACTCCTTTTAATACTTTAAATAGCTCTCCTTGACACATGGCAATGAAAATGGCTTACTGACATGTTTCTCTTAGCCCTGTGGCTATAAAGTCTGTTCTCTAAAGACAAATAGATGTGGAGACCATTTGGCTTAAACCCCCCTTAAGCAAGTGAATAAAATTAATCAGTTGTCTTTTAACTCTGATTCATTTTTCCTTTAATTCAATTTACGAAAATGTGCGGGCAGAGTCTGAGCCTCTGGGTATATTACCATTAATAAAACACAATTAAGCAAATGTTATTATGTTGCCAGCAACAAAAGGAATGCCCCCGAGTATAAAGCTTCCCCTTGCTATAATAAATATGCAGATACAAGAACTGTGTCTGCAACCCATTGCTTAAGCTGTCTTATAAACCTAAAATACCCACTTTGCTTAATGCAAAGGAGATAGGAACAGGCTGAAAGTTAGCACACCAAAGCATTGTTTCCCGAAGAGGACAAATGAGGGTGACAGGTAGGAATGTTTTGCCTTTTGTAATAAAATGTAAAGGTTTGGTCTTGATTGATAACTGTGAGATGCAGAGCATTTGACTGAGACCTGTGAGAATGATCATATTTTCTCATCGCTTCTAGAGTGTGCCAGAATCAAAACTCCACTCCCAGCAAGAAGAACAGTGGAACAAAAACTAATGAGGTAAGGAATCAGGCATACTAATAATCAAAAAGAAAAACGGATTTTTTTGGGGTGAAAACTGACCCACCTAATGTAACAAAAATATGTAAATACATATACACACACACACACACACACACACACACAGACACACACACATGTATTTTGCATGGTTTGGAAGAACCCCTGATAACTTCAGACATATATATATATACATATATATATATAAGAAAGTTAATTTCTCATGCTAATGAAGACTTTGCAGCTACAGTATAAGTATGCACATGCTTTTTGGGATTTGGAAGGACTCTGATTTATCAAACTCAACAGTGGAGCAGATTCATAACTATACCAATACCAAGACTTTAGGTAGTGACACTCCTCTTCAAAGAACTGAATTAATCGTTGTCAGGTAACTGTTAAAAATATCAACCAAATGTAAACATCTGGTCAACAGCATTAAAGTTGTTTCTTTGACATTTTCTTCTGTATTCATAAGTGTATACTTGAAAAGACGGGTTCAGAGCTTGTGTTGAGCAAGGAATGTTTTCCCAGTTTTTTGACCTCAAATACTGAGGTTCTCCATTATTTGTTCCTTTCTTGTGCTCTTTTCCTCATTACTTCCTCTGCCAAGTTAGGATAAACATTTATGCTAATCCACAGGAAGACTTTGAGCCCATTTATTGTTTCATCAAGAAAAAAGTGATTCATTGTTCCTGAAGAGGCACTAGGGACTCTGTTTTGCCAGGATGGAATCCCTAACGGCATTCAATTATGATTCTTCAATGAACTAGTCCTTTGGGGAAATTAAAATCCATTTGAAAGAGACATGGTGCATTTTCCCTTATGACCAGTGTGGGCCAAGTTGTAGGGTGTATGGGTTCTGCTGCCTGCAGCCATCACTGCTGAGGGCTGTCATGGTCTCCTGGTGCTTTGTTGGACCGAGGTGGGAGGGATACATCCTTCTGCAAAGAAGCAATGCCTGTTATGCAGAGGATAAACTGACCAGGGTAGATGCAAATCTGGTCATAATGCTGCTGGTTTGGGCACATTCCATTGCCTGACCAGGTGGAGCTGCAGGGCTGGAGGCAAGAGCCCAGACAGGGTCTTCTTGCCTCCAGCCCCACATTTGTCCTTTGCTGGGGTGAAATGGGACCTCAGCACAAGGAAAAGGTCAACTCCTTATGGGCAACTCTGGCCTTTGCTAGGTCCTGGTTCTCTTCTGATGCAGTTGTTTGTAGAAAGGCCAGAGTTGAGGACTGATCAGTGACATGAACAGCATCAGCAACAAAAGGGAGGTGAACTCAGAGGAGGACAGGAAAGGAAATGGAAAAGTCATTCGGGTCCTGCAATGCCTGGAGAAGTAATGGCCACAGACTGCTGACTTGGACTGGGAGGGTGTGTTTAGTTAACATGCAAGGCAAGAAGGAGTATAAGGAGTTGGAGAAATAATCCAAAAGCAGTTCAGTAAAGATGTATGAGCAATCCAGGGAAAGCCTGAGCAATACTGGAGCTGTTTATCTATAGAAGACTGGTACATGATAGCCATTTCCAAGTACACCAGAAGTTGCTAAAAGATTGTGTATTGTTCTTTATGTCTGCTCCATTACAGCAAGCAGGATTGGAGCAAGGGAGGTTTCCTGCGAGAAGAAATTCTTTACGTGAGGGTGGTGAGGTGCTGAACAGGTTGCCCAGAGAAGTTGTGGCCGCCCCATTTGTGAAAGTGTTCAAGGGAAGGCTGGTTGGGGCTTTGTGCAACCTGGTCTAGTTGAAGATATCCCTGCCTGTGGCTGATGGAGGTTGGAAGTAGATGATCTTCAAGGTTGCTCCGAAGTCAAACCACTCCATTCTATTCTAAGTTAGAGTTTTCCCCACGTTTTCTAATTGTTGGGAGAGTCAGACAACTGAGCAGAGTGCCAAGGAAAGTTATCTACTGCTTAGTTTTGGAAAACAGATAAAGTGTTATTGATAGTAAAGGTTTATATATAATTTATCCTGACCTCGTGCTTAGGGGTGGACTGAGACCAGCAAAACTAAATGACTCCATGAGCCAATTCCAGCCCTATTTGCTGAGATTTCTACCTTGTAAACTCCAGTGTAGGTCTGACCTAACTGGAATGTTTTTGTCATTAAGCAAAACAAAAGGCTTACAGATGTGAATAGCAAATTAACTGCAAATTAAACCTTTAAGTAATTTTGCATGGTCTTTTCACATTGTATTTATACTATATGAATATTATTTTAGTTCACTGCATATAAATAACAAGTTGAGAATTGATGCCCTTAATTGAAACCATCTCTACTTGTCTATGAGAGAGATTAACATTCTGAACAGACTCTTTGTGATCCACTGGGGTTATTGGAGGATTTCTTTGCATTGTTGCTAGGCAGCTTCCTCCATGCCAGCAGACAGAGACTGCTGGGTAGGTCATGGCTAATTAAAAAAATCTCTATATTTTTGAGTATATAGCAGCCCAAGTTTTCAGTGCTTGCTGCTTGGGACAAGGCCAATTTAATTGGTATGAAGACTCATGAGACAAAATAATAGCAACTGTGCTGTGTTCTGAAATAATTTGTTGTTTACAGTCCCCTGAATCCACAGGGTGAATGAAGTGGCAAATATCTGAATATTATCTATTTGTAAGAAAAGAGCATTGATGTGAACTATTCTGACATTAGCTTTGTTCAGGCAATTTCAAAGAATCAGGTATCACATTCAAATAGAAGAATAATAAATATAAGAGAATTTAACATGCAATAATCATGAATTTTTAAAGGCATGTAAATTATTTTATTTCTACAGTGCCATTAGCCATTAAAAAGCCATTCCAAGTTATTATCAACTCCACAATACCGTTAATTTTTGAAGACTAGCCAGCAGACTAGGTAAAAGTGCCCCTGCAGAATGAGATGAGGAGGTTTTATAGCAAGACAGAGTAGTGCTAGGTGCTGGAGGTGAGCAAAGGTAGCAGCTGTGCCTGGGCTGTCCCTGGGCAGGGGAGGTGTGGGAAGCTGCTGCCTCCCTGCAGCCCTGGCACTGAACATCACTAGAAACCATCTTGTGCAGGGAGACAAGGCTGCACCATTCAGTAGATTTAGAGCCTTGGGTAGCTTTTCTTCAGATGGCTTACACAGGTTACCAGTACATGCAGCTAGCAAATATTAGAGAAGAGCCTTTGTATGAATGAAATGTGCATAGGATCAGATTGCTCTGACCCCCATTCAGCCTCAAGAGAGCATTAGAAACTTATAATTTCTGAAAAGAGGAATATAGGTCAAAGATTAAATCTTTATTTAATCTCTTAGGAAAAAAATATTGAATGACAGGCTGAAGCACAGGGATTATGGAAGCTGAGGACACCTGATACAGATACAGAGATTTATCGGAGGGAATAGATTTAATAGGTGCTTGGATTTTCTTTTTCTTTGGAGGGATTGCTTCTAATCTGGATCTACTTCAAGGAAATGAATAGACTGAAAGAAGCTTTAAACTGCTTCTGCATCTAGGAAAGAATTAGATTTGTAGGGATCTTTGTCGAAACTTTGAACTTTTTATAGATGCCTTTTACATAAGATAGGTGAATAGTCTTACAGGGAAACTTTGAACTGACAACAGAAGTTGTCACCCTCTTCTCTGCTTTAAAACCTTATTTAACTAGTTGATTTTCCTGTGCCCTATCCCTTCCTCCCTAAGCATACTGCATTTCTTTTACCTGTTCATATAAAACACAGTTTGAAGGAGACACTGGGGCTTATCCCAATTGCATGACAGTGGGTCTTTGTGACTGGCACCACTTCCAGGAGTGCAGGTCTGGAGTGGTGACCCTTCTCTCCTTGGCAAAGGTATATATTTTTACTGTTGTGTCTGCCACTGGCTTCTGAGAGAAGAAAGTTCAGTCTCTATTAACACAGGAAATCTGTGGGGAAGCAGATTTAGTTTCTGTTAGTTTCTTGGGAATGCCTGCCTAATGCTTTTTAAAAAAAGGATTTGTGTGAACGGTGTCTGTAGAGAAGTGGTACATTCAGTTCCAATCCTGGACTGGCCATGACTAACATAAGGACAACTTGAACAGTGGCTGACACATAGAAGCTGAGTGTGATGAAACTGAGTGTGGTGAAGCTCATGATGAAGACATGGTGCCTAGATGAGACATAGGAATAGCTATAATCAGTGGAACAAAGGTTTCATGTATATTTGAGCTAAAAAAATCAGTACATCCTTGTTTGATCAGTGGTTTTTTTTGAGGAGTGGTGTATGTCAGGAGTGGGTTTTTTTGAGGAGTGGTGTATCTCACTGTTTATGAGCAGCCTTCTCTCTCGCCACAGTGCTGCTGTAAACTGAATGTGGCATGTGGCAGTGCTCCTGCAACCAGGGTGGAGGAATTTGCCCTGGAAGCCCACCGAATAATTTAGAAGCCATTGCATTCTGAAGGAGCACAATTATAGGGCTTGAGGGATGCTCTGACAGCACCTCCAGGATTTCATACAGAATGGCTGTGGTGGCTGTGGCCCCCTGGATCCTCCCGCCCTCCTTTTGCAAACTGTGGTAGCAGCGTAGGAGCTGGCAGACATGGGGACCAAGGAAAGGTTCATTCAGAAAGCCTGGGCTCTGCTAGGGGGAAGTTTGGGCTGATTTCTGTGCTACACAGTACCTCACCACATATCCACGATGGGGAAAGGAAGGGCAGATGGAGTGGACAAGTATAACGGAAAAGATCTGTGCTGGGTCAGGATTCTGTATGTCTGTTCGATTGTCAGAAGTGCTGAACATATACAGTTCCTCTTGCCATGAAGAGACTGTACTTATAGCCACTATTTTTAACACCCAAGGAAAAAGCATTCTGGTGATGGCATATTACATTTTCTGCATTCCTACAAGCGAATTTCATATGCCTCCACCAGCGTAGGTAATCTACTTAGTGTTTATGTTATTTATTCCTTTGAATTCTGCTTAAAATGGCACCTATAATTGCTTTCCAGTGTTCCTCATCTCCTTCCCAAATACTGCTTCTTTCTCTCCTGTTGTTCCTATGGAAAAAAGCAAACAACCTCATTTTGTGCTGAGGTTATTGACTCTGGATTCCTGCAAAACTTCTTTCTTAGTGATGAGACTAAGACCTGGGAGCTGGAGGCTGGTTTATTGACATGGCATCCCTAAGGCACTTGAGATTTTTCATGTAGAAGGATTTTTAAAAATAAATTTATAAATCTTCCCAGTATTGAATTACTGCAGAAAGTGCTCTCAAGTTCATTTTAGGGCAGCCTCTGAAGATCTCAATCTCCTGGCAGGGATCTTTCACATCCACTTATCAGGTCAGTCTCTAATATTTTGGCACTGCAGTGACTCTCCTCCACATGCTCAACACTGCATGCTGTGCACTTATTCTTCAGAAAATGTTTCTGAAGGAGAGTCGGGTGGAACTTTCTCCAGCCTCTGAGGATGGTGCCCAGAAATACCTCTGACCTCAGCAGTGCTGCAGGCAGTGCTGGAACTGCCCTGGTAGTGCCCTTGGCATGCAGAAAAGGAGGAGGAACACAGTTTTGACTAATTCTATGAGTGAAATGGATCCAGCACTGCAACCCTGTTACTAAAGGGGTGTTTAATGTCCTTAAAATCTCAATAAGAGGTAAAGAGTAACCTGATTATGTTATGACACAATTTAATTACAAGAGAAGCAGAGGTTTGTGCAAATTGGAGATCAGCTCTCATTTTATGCCCTTGCCTGTGTTTACAAAGATGCACCTGGTGGTGTTTTATACCCGGACTGATCGTTTCTTCTCCAGTCATTAGCACATATTGCAGCACCAACCTGTTTGCTGACAGCCGGGGACGTGCGTGGACTGTCAGCCCAGACTGGCCAGGGAGGATTTCCACATGCAGTGGCATATGTGTGTGTGCAGCCCAAAGGCTCGTTCAGCAGTCTGAATGATTGGGTGATCTGGTGATCTGGACGACCCTTTTCAGCCCCAGCATATCCTTGGTTTTGATCTTTGGTGGCTTGTGAGGCAGCAGTATGATAAATACGTGCCCACCAGCTATCATGGCAAGCGAGCTTTCAAAAATAATATTTCTTTGCAATGGTATGTTCAAAATCAAACATCAGAACTCAGTTTTCTATAATTACACGAGTTTATGGAGCTGTCATCACCACGTCAAGACAGCTAAGAAATCAACGTTTGGCTTTTATTTCTAAAAAATAAAAAAAGTCTTTTAAGGAGAATGGTGCCTTTCAAGTACTTAAAAAGAAACAGAACATGGCCAGGGTAGAATGGGCTGGCAGTTATTTTAATGACCTGATTTATATTTAATTAATTACTGTTAAGAATGAATACACTCTGTTCATATTTTGTATGAATTAAATCCATTTCTCTGCCTTAGGGTTTAACCCTTTGCAAATATATAGTTGGAATATATTAATTACAAATTTTGTGGTATTATAACTGGTGAAGGAGAAGTCTGAGCATTTTCTGCATTGAAACATGACTGAAAAACTTTAATGACTCTTGTCACATCATAAAATGGGAGCCCATTTCCTCTTGTTTATTATTATTGTTAATAACATTATTACATTTTATTAAAAATATTTATTCTCATTCTATATTAATATATTTATGGATTTATTATTCCACCTGTATTTGCACTTGGTGATAGCAGCAGTAGGAGTGTGAATGCTAGAGATAATAAATAATTGTCCACTGAACTCCTAATTTTATTTATTAAAAAAAAAATGCTTTTGCCACATCAATGAACACTTTGATGAAGGTTTTTTTCCTAATTTTCTTTTTTTTTTTTTTTTTAAATTTTGCTGAGGGGATCATATTATTTAGAATAGCTTGCTCTGTATTGAAAAAGTTTAACTTGTTGAATCAGATCAAACAGAAAAAAAAATCATCTCTCCATTGTAATGAGGGTCATAATCTGAGTCTGATACCCCCCCCTTGCCCCTGTTATCAGGGCTTGTTGGTTAGTGGTACCTCTCTCAGTAATTATACTGCCGACTTTTCCCTCTGGTTTTTCCTTCTAAAAAGCCACCAGAGTGGAATTTACAGAACAATGAGATGCCATGTTTGTGAAACTCATTCCAGGAAGGATATCTTTGTGAAAAAATGTAGCAACTGGAGTCCCTCAGCTTGGCGTAGCTTACTGGTTGTGCTAAGTGGTGGGGTTTGTACCCACAAGGATCAGAAAGCCTCCAGATCCTTAATGATAGTGATGTGTGAAGAAAGAGGAAAAAAACCCAAACAGAGAAAAAAAAAAAGGTACACTTACACCAACAAGATCCTCAATTAGAGGAAAGCCTTTGGATCAGGTGGTTTAATAAGATGGCAGGCATGTGGGGAAAACCAGAGGGTATCTTTTCCATTCTCCTTTCTCTCCCCACTTCCTGCCTGTTTCTTGCTGTTACGTGCTTCTGCCTGCCTCTGAGATGGAAGATGCAGTGCGAGACAGTTTTGGAGATGCCGGTACTACTTCCCTCTCTCAACCCTTGCCCAAAGGCTGCAGCACCACAGCACAGCATAACCATCCATTGTCCTCTTGGGGCCTTCAAACCTACATCCTCCCTGCCCATCAGCTCTGCACTGCTCCAGTGCACTGCTGAGAAGGACATGGCTTGTACTACAGAGCCCAGAGAGAAGAAGGTCCTTTCTGGGTCTTCTCCTTCCCAAATGAGGTCTTGCTCACTGGGGCAGGAATGGAGAACGTGCTGCAGGTGGGCATTGGGCTGACCTCACTGATGCTGCAGGAGCAGTGGTGCTTCACAGTTCTCTGCAGTTTGGTATCACGTCTCCATGGAGTCTTAGTTTTGCCATGGTTCCTCCCATAAGCTCTGCCATTAATTCCCACACCAAGGGATGTGGAGGAGGATGGGCAAAGGTTGGGTTTCACAGGCACACAGCTGAGTCTTAAGAAATGTGAGTGCATTATACCACAGCAGACAGTTCATAGTGATGCTAACAGTGAATCATAGAATCATCAAGGTTGGAAGGGACCTTTAGGATCATCAAGTCCAACTGTCAACCCAGCATTACCACTGTATCCCCTAAACCACTAAATCATATCATCCAGTGCCAGGTCCAGACACCTCTTAAAAACCTCCAGAGAGAGGTGATTCCACCACCTCCCTGGGCAACCTATTCCAATGCCTGACCACCCTCACAGTGACATTTTTTTTTCTAACATCTGGTCTGAATCTCTCCTGTCTCAGTTTAAGGCCCTTGGCTCTAGTCCACTCACTTCAGGCATAATAGAAGAGACAGACATCCATCTCACTACAACCTCCTTTCAGGTAGTTGTAAAGAGCTTCCTCTTTTTAAGAATAAACAAACCCAGCTCCCTCTGCCACTCCTCATAATTTTTCTGCTTATTTTTCTTGCTGCTTTTTCTTACTAGATGTTACATCACACTCTATGGAGGTGCCTGACTTAAAGACAGACTTTAATATGCTACCAGAAATTACTGTTTCCATGAAAAGGAGAGACCTGTGAAGAGATGTTTTAGCAGAAGAGCAATCAAGCAGTAGAACAGTGGAGTGAGGGAGAAGGCAGAAGGGAACTGAATGGAAGAGAGAATCTGAGATAAGAAGGGACAGAGAAATACTTGTAGCGCTGTAGAAGTTATGGCATGTTTCTGTTGCTGCAAACTGCAGTGATGCTAACATGCTGCTTCAATCCCCAAAGAAAGTGTGGCAATGAACCACAGACTTTGAGTTTGCTAATACTGTAGACAAGGGCTCCAGCATAATTCCTGCAAGCAAAGCTCCTTAAGAGTAAGTAATTAAAGTGAGGAAATGAGAGGACTTAAAGTAAAATGTCAGCACAGGGAGTTATTTTAAGAAAGTTCTTCATTAAGGGAGTGCACTTTATAATGTAAAAAAGGCATTTTTTCCAGCAAAAAAGCATGTTTGCAAATGTACCAAGAGGAGTACATGTTCCCATTTCCTTAACTTGGGCAGGAGAATGATTGGAGAGCAATGCCTGCTGCCCTGGGCCCCAGCCCCTCCTTTCCTGCAGGAACTTTTTTGCAAGTTTACTAGAGTTGGCTTTTCAAAATTACCTCTGAAATTTCGGCTGCAAGATGTCAGATAACACAATCTAATTTCCTAGAAATGCAGATCCACTGTGCCTGTGATCTGTAGTGTCAAGAATAGCCATGAAATCTGGAGTGTCCACTGAACTGAAATCCAGCTGAAGTCAGGGGTTGTGGTTAGGTTTCATAGCATTGGAGGTTAACATCAGTCTTTTAATATTGATTCCCAGAATTGCTGTCATTTACTTGAAAAAAGAAAGTTTAAAAAAAACCCAAGCCCCAACCCCATCAGATTTTTCCCAACCCAATCATATTTTTCACTACAATCTGCTCTGGGTTTCTCTTACAGCTTTATTTGTTAATGTTTGTTTGCACCCTTGCAATATTTAGGAGACAAAGTGCCTTGTAAACAATAACGACAGTAACAGTGGAGTCATTTGATGTTCAAGTATCGCAAAACATTCTGCCAAACAATAAGTAGGAAATCATTTAATTACCAACTCTAACCAACTGCTGCAACCTACAGGAAGATTATTTGTCTCTTGTTATCCAGAGTCTCCTTCTCATGGGTCTTGTTATTGCATACCATTAAACAGAATTGGTACTGGGGCCCCAAATTGTCTTTAACCAGGACATCATATCCCTGTATCCTGGGTTGTGTTTGATTTGAGTAGTGCGATGCTCCTGGGCCAAACTTCTTGGTGCAGTTTCAGTGGAATACTGCTTTCCTTATGTTTAACCCTGATTTATCACAAAGTGTCAGGGATGCTGCAGTCCCTTGATGCTCATTGGCAGGATGAATGTGGTGGGAGGACAACAGATCTCTTATCTAATAAAGCCTAATGTAATATATGAATTTTAAAAAAGCTAGCAGATTACAGCATGTTAATTTAGAAAAACATGCATGATCCTTAGCTTCCTCTAAGAAGAGAGAAATGGGAAATGTGCTAAGATGACAGGTACTTTTTCAAGAAGTAAATAAACTGATTAAAGTAGGTCACTTATGCAAGGAAGGAATTAGACACTGGAAGTACTTTTTTTTCTAATTGTGAGTTGTGTAATGATATGTAATGGGTGCTGCTGCTAGATATAGAATCATGGCTAGAAGTATCTCTAATAATTGTTTTATATACAGTTACCATGGAGACTTGTCTTAATTTAGTGTGACTGGTATATGAATTTTAAGGTTTTATAGAGGCTTGCTAGACACAGGCAGGGCTGAGTCCTTGGCTGAGGCCAAAGCCGATGGGATGCTGAACCTGCGCACCCAGAGCAGTGAGGGACCTGGACAGGCGAGTGGCATGGCTTGGACAGGGACGAGGGCTGAGTGCCTGAGCAGCTCCCAGGTTAAGCCACTTGTCATGCAAATCTTTCCCCAAGGCTGATCCCAGGTTACAGATGCACCACATCAGAGCTGTCCATGAGCACAGGCAGCCAAACCCCATTTCGGGTAGTGGACATGGTTGCAGAGTCTCTGCTTTTGCTTATGCAAGATCTGAAACCAGTACATACTGTCAGCAGACACCCTTACACCTGTAGGCTTTTAAACTCTCATGCTCTGCTTGAGTGAAAGCTGGCCATCCTGTCCTCTCCCCGCTGGGAAAAGAGACGTTTTCTGCCATATGCACACTGAAAAGACAGAACTAAAATAAAGTCTGAGATTTGGAGACAGTCAACTGGTGAGTGCCCTGTTGGAAGGAATGGATCAGGGACGGGTTCTGGATTGTCTGGATTTCATGGGAGGGAAAAATCAGGATTGAGATGGAGAAGAAAAGGAGGAAAAGACACAGAAAATAAAGTATAATTAAACTGACTGCCAAGGAAGAAGGCAGTGAGTCCTTGGAGGATTTGCCTGAAGCTCCTGGACTATAGAGGTGGTGAGGAATGGCACTTCCAGGGCAGGTTCCAGTGGGTCTGGTACCTGCACACCTGTGCAGTCTTCAAACAGAAACAATGAGTGATTTGTGGCTAAATACAAGATCTGTGTGACAGTCTGATTCCACAGGCTTCTGGAGGAGATGAACCTCTGATTTGGTGGGTGTGGTGGGCTGCCTGTTCGGTGTCTGTGCTGTTCAGAGGTATCGCTGCCACACCCGGAGTTGTTACTGAAGACGGGCTGAGAGGACCAGTCTTTGCAAAAGGGTAAGCGAGACATAAATAGTTTGTCTTCAGCCAGCACAAAGGGCCTTCCTGAAACAAAAGAAAGAGGCATGAGTTGTTTCATGACCTAAGCATTTTGGTGAATAATGGATTTATTGTTTTGGATCTGCTGCCATCCACCTGGCCCCAACAAAAAACTAACAGCCTACCAGCTGGAAAATGTAATTCCTTTCAAATTTAGAGAGATTTCCAACCCACCCTGCCCATTTATTATCAGAAAGAAAACCTGAAAGATCACTTTGGACTGATTTGAACAACATCACTCAGTCAAAAACTAAATTCTTCATTTCCATTTTAAATGACTGACTTCCATGCCATAACTTAGAAGTTAATTTTAGAGGGAAAACTGGCATTTTGAATGAAGTCAACTTTATAATTAATAAAAAGAGACATTACATCCTAGAAATGCTGAAATTAAATGTTCTGATACTCAGCCTCTTTGTGTCACTGGTTAGTTTTTTTTCTCTCCTACCCTTAATTCCCTATGCAGTTGAATTTATTGAAATCTTTCTTCATGCTCTAACTGTACTGCAACACATCACTCCTTTGAGTGCCCAAATAGTGGAGTGTTACTGCTATCATATGACAAAGGTATCTCTGTTTCTCATTTGTTACTGACTACAGAGGATAAAACAACAGTTAGTCCTAAAATTGGGCAAATTCGGTTCTTGCTGTGTAGTCACTCTGTATCTACATTGCTTATATTGTATCAAAATTTGAATTTTTAACATTGTGCCTTGGTATCTGCCTTTAACAGAGAAGGTGAAAAAAAATCAGGTAAAGGCGATGCTAATCATGTAAAAGTAGCAGTGGAGAACTGTAGCAATTATTTTCCACATAAAATTGAAGAGAATTTAGAAGTAGTGTCTTGTAGTATTTCGGCACTGTACACAAAAATTAGAAAAAATAAATAAACTCACCAAAACAGGAGGAGAGATGATGAAAGATTCTGTGACATGCTAGGAGATGTTGGAAGTTGCCCACAAGATGTTTATTCCTGGTGGAGAAAAACCTCTGAAGAAAAACAGAACTGAAGATAAAGACAGCTTTAAAACGCAGCTGGACTACTGGACAACAAACAACTTTTTACCTCAGAGACTACTTTTCATATCACAATAGTATTATGTTTATTCAATTTATTAACAATGTTGTTAGAAGAAAATCTTACTTTAATATGTATCCTGCAGTTTAAATCAGTGTTAGCTTCTTTTCTATTTGCTGAATGTAACCCTTTTGCTTATTGGCTCTTTGTAGTTAAAATTTATAGCTTTCCCTCACTTTGTATCTTCCCTTTCCCTAATAGGGTAAGTTTTATCACAGTTTACCCAAATATAGACACATCCCTGCATGTACCTCCCTTGAAACCTCCCAAATTCCAAGCATTCCATGCCCTACCAGATAAAAGCCAGGCGATCCTTTCAATAAAAGTCCATTTTGTCCATTTTGTGCACCAGATCTATTTTGTCTTCACCTGTAGGTGATTTTTATGCAAAGTGGACCTTACCACGGTCTATTATTAAGGGGGTCACAGCTCCCCCCCCATAAGGAGATACTTCGAAAACAAAATCAGTTGTCCATCCAAATTAAACTTATCATTTATTAACAGGAAAGAATGGATTTATAGTTGAATCCCATGAGTTTCATGATCTGCATTTAATTACCTAATCTCTCTTTGTCACCTGTATTCACTCTGTGCTCAAGAGAAATTTCATTAAATATTTACCTGATTTGAAGAAATGCTTTAGGACTGGATTAAAAATTTTGTAAATAGAGATGTGACTATTGAGGAAGAGGTATTATGATCAGCTCTGACAAACTCACTACTGACTTTAAGATATCTCAGGGCTTCATTTTTGAGGAAGATTTTTACTAGAGAAGATTAAACTGGGCACTTTTAATCCTTAGTCCTAATTCATGAGTGTCTCCTAATTATTGTTATTTGCATTGAGAAGTTGTTATTTGCTTCCCACCTTTAAATTCACTTCAGAAAATGCCTCAAGACATGAGCTAGGATAACACTGACCACAAATGACGTGAATTCATTGCGGTAAATTTATCACATCTACAAAAATCAAATTTGGAATTAATACAAAGTACTAGTAAATATGCTGCAATGGGAAAAGCAGATGTGGCAGAGGTAGAGGAACATTTAGATACCTTTCAGATGTAGAACATCATGCTACTGAGGCCTTCCCAAAAACGTTTGGATAAAGGTCAGGCAAAAATGGTGAGGCAGAAGGATGAGAGAGACCAACAGAAGTTAAACACTATTGTAAAACTTTGGAAAGGAAGATTGCTGCATAAGGAGCCCAGGAATGAAGGAATAGAGCAAGCCTCAAGGAGCTGGATACCTTGTTTGAAGGCTGCTTCAGAGTAGGCAGGGAGGTACTGATCCAGCTGGGTCTTCGTGAGCAGGTATGTAAATGTCAGCTTGGAGTGAGTGCATGCCTTTATCAGAAGGGGAAGGAGACTGGGGTAGAACAAACATTCTGTAAAATTAGCCAAAAAAAATTCCCCAAAATCAAAATGTTTTCCTTCCTGGAAAAGGAAACCCTGAAAATATGTCAGGCAGCATCCACCCCAGGGAAACAACAGTGTTGTAAAGTACAGCCTCATGAGCAATGTTGGATCTTGCATGATTCCATAGAACTTCATCTTCCAAGGTGAAGAATGATCTTGATAAGTTGTGTTGATATGGCAGTCCTAGTCTCCGTTGAAAGCCAAATATTGAGAGTGGCAATGGGGAGAGTAGGGAAAAACATCGTGAGCAGCAACAGAGTCCAGACTAGAATTTTTAGAGCAGATTATACCACAGGCAAGCATCTGGTTTTGGGGCTCGGTTTTTTTGGCAGAGTGGGGAAGACAACCGGCGCTCTGGGCATGCTGTGAAGGTGCAGTGCAGTGCAGTGCAGCAGTGCCAAAAGTGCCCTCTGCAGATCGGACAGAGAGTGACCAAAGGGAGATGAGGTGCCGCCTTTGGCACTGCAAGCCGTGGCAGCAGCCGCGCTAACCAGCCACAGACAGCACAGGCAGCTGCCCGCAGGTGTGTGCACGCTGCCAAGGCTTGGCAGCCCATCCCAAACCCAGCGGTGCCAGATTGCAGGGATTTGTCAGAGTCTCTGGAATTTGATTCACTTGTTTAAATTCATCCTTAGGATAAATCCACCAGTCTCAGCTGGGTTATATAAGAGCTCAGCTTGGCTGGGCATCTGAGGAAATCTCACTTGCAGAAGTAATTCAGACTGGCTTCTATGTGAGCAGTTTGCAGTTTCTTGTTGATTGAAAACTGGCTGAGAAATTGTAAACAATGTGTAGTGATTAACAGCAGTGAAACAAGCCACAAAGAATGACCAAAGGGACTGGAGTTGCATCTTCCTCTGCATCTTTAATCGTAATTAAAACCAAACACTGCAAGGATAGTAACATCAAATTTCCACACAATAATCAGTTGTATTGCATTACCCTACTAACAGAATAATAAAAAGACGAAAAGGTGGGTCAAAAATTAAACAGGATTCACATATGACATTAGTAAACTGGCACCTGGGGAAAGCAGTTTGAAATACTTATTCTGGGAGACAGAGAAAACTTAGGAATGAGTCATTCACCAAACACTTTCTTGCAGGGCAATAGGAATCTGCAACTGATGCTGACAGAAATCCCACATGATTTTGGACATATATATATATATATATACACACATACATACACACACGCACACACAGCTCGTATGGAAACAAAGGCACTTTTCCTGCAGGACTAGGCAAGTGCAAGTGCATGTGAATGGACCCACCTTAGATATTGGATATTCCTTGGAAACTGCTGGCTAGCTGAGTATGAATTAGTTTGCTCACAGTACCTTTGCTATGATAAACATCAAACAAAATTAAGACAAATTCTGAGAGAGCTTTGCCTGAATGAGGATAAGCAGTTTGACAAGGCAGTGCATCTTTCCTGATCTGCTTCCCTGGCAGTCAGCAGTGTTTCCATGCCTTAGGACCAGAACAATGTGCAATGCACATAGACATGCCTCCCATGTTCCCTGCAATGAGGTTTGGCAGTCCTCAAGCAGATTTCTGAGGCACTAGGAGTGCAGCCTGCCCTGAGGCAAGATTCCTCACTACTCCTGTGGTCTGCAGCTGTAGGAGAGCAAGCCTGGAGTCCTGTCACTAGGTCAGCATGGTCTCTGCCTCTTCAGATCATAGAATCACAGAATGGTTTAGGGATTAAAGGAACCTCTAAAGGACATCTAGTTCGACCCTACTGCCGCGGGCAGGGACACCTTCAACTAGATCAGGTTGCTCAGAGCCTGGCCCAACCTGACCTTGAAGGTTTCCTGGGAAGGGGAATTTACCATCTACCATTGGACAACCAGTGTCTCACCATCCTGATCATAAAAAACTTCTTCCTTATATCTACTCTGAATTTGCTGTCTTTTATTTTAAAACCAATAGCCCTTGTCCTATCACAAGAGGCCCTGCTAAAAAGTCTTTCCCCATCTTTCTTATAAGCCCCCTTCAGGTACGGAAGACTGCTCTAAGGTCTCCCCAGAGCCTTCTCTTCTCTGGGCTGAACAACCCCAGTGCCTCAGCCTAGCTTCGTAAGAGCAGGGGGATGGAGTTGAGACCCTCAGTGGTGCCCGTGAGTATCAGGGATTCTAGGGGTCAGGAGCAGATGCAAAAGGGCTGCTTTCTTTAGGAAGACTAAAAGCTTCTCTTTGACCAGGGGCTTTAGCTGCATGCTCAGGGGTGGGAGCTCATCCCAAAGAGGAAGGGAGAGGGAGCTTGGTGCATGTTTCCTTTCCTGCCACCAACGAAAGAAACCAACTCTACAATGCATCCCTTGCTGCACTGGGCTGTAATTCTCTGCCTTTTCCACTCCACAGCATAGATGGTGGAGATGGGCCAGGCCTGAGTGTGGGCTCTGCACAAACTTGTTCTAAAGGCACAACGTAGGCAGCACAGAGGCACGACTGTAGAAGACTGTGTTGAATGAGAAACTGCATCTGTGTGTAAGTCCATGTACATCTGGTTTTAAAGCCCTGTGTGGCCACAGGCTGTGTTCCAGAGTATCACTGCTTTTTCTGATTTTCTGCTGTGATGTGGCTAGAGCACTGTGAAAGGTGCAACAAGTGCTAATGCAGCACTGCTTGGTATTGGCCAGGTGTGTTGTGTGAAAGCTGAAGACTGCTCTAGTGGTGTCCTTAAGCTGGTTGAGGACCAGTTGAGAGAAGAAATCTTGGACTGGAGCAGGAGAGCCTACGCAGTACATGAATGATGGCTGCAGCGGAGTTGTGCTCAGTGGGTGAGCTGGTGTTTCCTGGCATCTTTTCTGCCATCCTGACTGTGTGTCCCTAGCCACAGGTAAACCATTGCATAATCCTGAGTGAGTTTATTTGAAGAACAACTTGTGAAAGGTCAAAATTAAAATGGAAAGTAAAGGGTAAAGGTGGCAGAAATCCAAGCACTCATTCCTAGCACTGGCTGCTGGGAGTGGGTGGAAGTTTGTCCTCTGAGCCACGCTGCTTCGTGATTCAGTGCCTGCATTTTCTCTCGACATCTGGTACCAGGCTTCTGACTTGATATGGCACTGCAGCACATGCTTCACAAAGTTATTATTTGCCTCTTTTTCTTCTCCCTCCCTAATGTGAAATCCTTCTTTAGCTTTCCTTTTCATTGCAATGGATGGAAATACACAGCCATGTGCAAATGCCATCCATGCAGCAGCATAAGACGTGATGTGAATTGTTGGTACTTATCCAGTCCCTGTAAGAATGTATTAGTTGCTGACTGCTGTTGGCAGGAAAGGAGGAAAAGGAGGAAAGGAGGAAAAATCATAGAATGACTGGGTTGGAAAAGACCTTAAAGATCATCTAGTTCCAACCCTCCTGCCATGAGCACGGACATCCTCTACTAGACCAAGTTGCTCAGGGCTCCATCCAACTTGTCTTTGACAGGCATTGCAAGGATGCTCAGGAGACTGAAGAATTACACTGTCAAAGGAGAGGAGGAGCTGGGAGGGGTTTGTAGAGGTAAAGAAAGAGAGGATGGGGAGCAGGAGAGAGTGGGACAATGAGATGGAGGGAGGGATGGATGCAGATAAGTCAGATTGCCAGCAAGAGCAGGAGGGCTCGTACAAACTTTGAGGGCTGATGAGGCAAGGTTGGGAGGTGGGATGGGATGGGCACCTTAATGCTATGGGGACAAAAATAGAAGAGTTCTTAAGGACCAAAGGGATGTTTGGTGGTCATGCTCTGCGACTGGGGAGGTTCCACCTTGGCCACTAATGGGAGAAAGAGCAGATGAGGATAAACATTGTACTGGCAAGATCCTTGGTACATGTTTTCCCTTTTCCTGTGTTGAAGGTTGAGGGTCCCTTCTCAGTGTCCCTGGTGGGGTTCAGGGAGCAGGTCCTTCTTGTGAACCCCTTCAGATCCTGCAGAAGTGCTGGAATGTGCTTAGCAAGGTGCTGCTTTGCCCCAGTCCCAGTGTGCCGCTGCTGTGCTGGCACTGCTGCCACGTTCCGGCAGAAATGTGCCAGTTGGGAGTGCAAACAGCTAAATTGAATCTTGATAAATTAAAGGGTTAATGGCTTTTCAAACAACACAATAAATGTTGTAAAATGAGCAGTAATGCCGTGCTTTTGTGACCTCCAAAATAAATTAAATAAATTGCTTTTACACCCACCTGTGGAACAAGGCTTGATTATTTACAACTCTCTTCTTTTTCACTAAATACTATGAAAGGCGTGAATAGAGCTTTTGTTTGACGAAGAGATAGCCAACCTGTGAGAAACATTTGCTAAATACTGAGGCCTAAGAAGATTCATTTTTTCGAAGTCTGTGGTACTCATGCACTGGAATGAATGGTTTTCAGGTCTAATGAACATGTAAGGTTTCCCACTGGTGGAAGGATGCTGAGCTGTGCTGCTGGTGGAGTGTGTGTATGTTTGAGGCCAATCTCCCTGTGGTGTCCTGGCAATGTGCTGGGCATGGCACCATGGAAAAGTGCTGTGCAGAGTATCAGTTGGAAATGGGAGTGCTAAAAAATTGCTGTACTCAAACCAGCACTAGCAAGCAGACTCTCTTCATTTGTTGTAAAGCCATATACATATATAGAGATATATATATATATATAACTGTACATGGTCTCAGCTTCTCTTTCCCCATGCAGGCCTCCTTGTCTTACATTTCCAATTTACCTGTTCCACTGAGAACAACAGACCCTTTGCAGCAGCTGCCCAGAACACACCCGACCCCTCAGGCTCAGCTGGGTGTTAATAGGCCTGTGAGGTAGGAGGATGTTCCTGTCCTCACACCAATGATTGGGGTGTGATAACTCCCCTCCAGGGAGTCCACCTCCACACCCAGCCTGAGGGGGTCCCATCTGCTAATGAGCCATCAAGGATTCCAAAAATATCCCATGACTCACAGCCACTCACTGTGGAACTCCCTGCCCTGGGGGAGGTACTGGGCATTCCTGCCTGAACCTGAGGGAATGTAATCTTAAGGATTTGGGACTTCTGGTACGACTCATGGGATCCAGAGGAGGACCAGAACCTCAACAGCACTGTGACCACCGCTCTCAAAGGGACTGTGACCACCACTCACAACCGGATTGTGACCATCACTCGCACCAACAGGTTTTTCCTCTCCTTTTACTCTTGGACTCAGGGTGGGGGACCACGTGGGGCTCGGCACAGAGGCCAACGAACACCATTCTGTTCATGCCCGAGGGTGCCGGGTTATACATCTGGGTTTTTGTGGGTTAGAACCAACTGTTCATCTGAATAACTGTATTTATTGTATAATTTTTATTAAATTGTAGTTCTGACTTATAATCTCTTCTGAGTTGTGTTCATTTCTCCTGACGGTTTACCTTTAAACCAGCACAGAGCTATTTGGTAACCTTGTGCTCTTCAGAGCTATTGAGGTAACTGTATTTCTGGGGGTGGCTATGCAGGGGAAACGAAGTAAAATATGTTGCGGGGATGAGGGTACCTTGGCTGTTGTGATACATAAGGGATGATTTAGGGTTAGTGATCACCATGTTGCCTTAGTGATGGCTTCCTTAGCTTTTTGTTAGTGTTCAGAAGAATTTGGATTGGGTCTTCACATGGGGCTTCTAGCAAAGAGCATACTGTACCTCAAATCCAACAGTAGGATATGGACACAGTCACCCATATTTATCTTTTGCTGAGTACTTCTGGTTGCTTCACGTTGTGCTGGTTTTGGCTGGAATAGAGTTCATTTTCTTCACAGTGACTGGTATGGGGCTGTGTTTTGGATTTCTGCTGAAAACTATGTTGAAAACAGATGGATGTTTTTATCATTGCTGAGTCAAGGTCTTTTCTGCTTCTCATCCCACCAGTGACGCGGCTAAGGGTGCACAAGGAATTGTGAAGGGAATCATCTGGGACAACTGACCCCAGCTGACAAAAGGGATATTCCACACCATATGGCACCACGCTCAGCATACAAAGCTGGGGAAAGAAGATGGAAGGGGGAGGTTGTTCAGAGTGATGGCATTTTTCTTCTCAAGTCACCATTACGCATGATGGAGCCCTGCTTTCCTGAGGATGGCTGAACACATGCCCATGGAAAGTGGTGAATGAATGCCATGATTTTATTTGGATGTGTGCGTGGCTTTTGCTTTCCTTATTAAACTGTCTTTATCTCAGCCTACGAGTGTTCTCACTTTTACTCTTCTGATTCTCGTCCCCATCCCACCAGCAGGAATGAGCGAGCAGTGGTGTGAGGCTGAGTTGCCTGCTGGGGTTAAACAATGACACATGTGAATCTTGCTCAGTTTAATTCATAAAAACTTCCGTTCATTGTTGTCTTGGATGGCAACTTGACAATGCAATGTGCAAAACTGATAATTCTTGTGTTTATTTTGTCTTTAAGGACTTGTCCAAACCAACAAACAGCATCTGCCACTTTCTGTGCCTGCCTGAGCAGTGGTTACCTGTAACATGGCCTTGCTGGCTCCTTCAGATGTGTGGCTATACCTTGATAATGAACACAAGTTTCAAACAGAAAACAAGCTATTTTCTCTGCCCTTATTTTCCTTTATGCTAAGGAGTTATTAGCCCTTTGTGATGTTGGAGAGCAAGGAAATCAGCAGAAATCATCTTTATTCCTTCTGTGTTCAGAACATCTCCTCATTTTGCAACTCCTCCCCCAGATGTGATGTGCTCGTGGGCTGAGAGACCCCATGGAGAGATGAGCACCTTCTGGCAACTGGGGACATGGCTGAGGGTTGTATGGGGGCCTGGCCAAGCTCTCTCACAGTTCATGCCCCAAACTGAGCTCTGCTGTTGGGTTCCCACGCAACACCCTACTGCCCTCTCCCCTTGAAAACGCAGAAATCAAAGTGTAGGTGTTGGCTGTGGAGAATTCATTAGCTTGAACCTCCTTTCTTCAAGAGGGGCACAGTACCCCTCCCAGCCCAGGAGAAATGATCAGGCATAGCTGAGGTGGATGCTGGTGCCAGAGATGAAAGAGCCCGGTAGATTCCTCCTGCAGCCTAGATGGCCAAAGCATGGGTTGAGCTTTAAACTACTCAGAAAAATCTATGTGGTGGTGTAACACACCAGCCAATGTCCCTTTTTCCAATATATCACCTTACTCTGACCTCCAGCTCTATCTCAGGTACTGAGAATACACTGACTTGGAGCACAGAGTCTGGTGTGGGCAATTTGTTGGAAAGGCAGAGCCTGGCGCCAGGATCCCGGCTGTGGGGTGCAGGAGGGTCCCGGCTCCAGGGGAGAAGCAGAAGCAACTTCGGTGCCTGCAGAGTGTTGTATCAGAGTTTGCTTTGCTTATAAAACACCCGGGTCTTGGCTATTGTTAAGTAAGGAACATTTTTCAGAAAGACTTAGTTTGTTTTAAGCTTTTAATTGACTGCTGTTTATGAGATTATACATGACTGAAGGAAAAAAAAGAATAAAAAATGCTCCAGGTTCACCCTCCATAGCATGGAAATATGTCTAGACTGTTTACAAGTGCTGCTTGTTTTGCATTCAGAGCCCGGATCTTTGACTTCCTTTTGGACTACTCTCCACTGGAAATGAGTATTTGCTGCCAAAACAGTCCACCTTTTCCTGAAAGATTCGGTATTAATAGTTTTGACAGAACATCTTGTTCCTGTGTGATACAGGAGTCAGTCTAGCAGTTGGTCCTGAACAGGGGGGTACGAAATGCGGTTGCATAACTTTTATTTTGGGATGAAATATCTGCAGTTTAACAGAAAAAAGTCTGAGCTTATGCCAGTATGCATCTCCTGAAGTTAGGAGGAAGGCGTTGGTGTTAATGGTGTAGCAAATTACCGTGCTTGCCTTTGTTTAAGGAAACAAGTGATTTTCACTAAAATGCAGTGCATGACTGGCAGTATTTCAGGAATGCAGCTGCGGTCCTTTGGGTCCCAAGAGAGGGCTTTTCTCATCCCTCCCCCGATGCCCTGCCTGTGTACGCACCCCCAGTGCTGGCTCCCTGCTGCCCATGCCACCTGCCTCCCAGCCATGGGATGGGGACCAACCAGGGACCAGAGTGTGCCCGAGATGGAGAACCTTCACACACCCCTTTGCTGAACTATCTTCAAGCTTAGATGCTCTTGACCTAGCACACATAATAGGAGCAATTCCAGATTTGGCTAAAAGCTCCTTTGCAAAGGCTCATGACATCTTCAAATTTATTCTTTCTTGGTTTGCATTGTTTGATTTTGGTTGCCATTTTTAATTAGCAGTCACTGCAGCCATGTCAGAGGGAATGAATGATCTTTGAGAAGGATTATTTGTTTCTTATGGTAGGTACAAAAAAGGGTAATTTGTATTCTTGCAAGATTTTTCCCAAGCAGAACTCAGTAATTAATGCTGCAGACTGTAGCATACTAAGTGAGACACCATTTGGTAACACCAACAGCTCCTGGATGCTTTCAGGCAATTTTACTTTGCTCTGTATCTGTGATTCCTGGATGGCTGTATACAATTATTGCCATATATTATTTGATTTTTTTACAGCAATTAAACGATATTGTAATTTATTCTGCTGGGCAAAGAATTCTCTGCTTTTACACAAAATGCTGTATGTGTTTGTATATATCAGAAACATAACCTCTTTCCTCTCCTGCATTTTACAACACATTTTACAAACAAAAGATGAAGCGTAATTGTAGAAAAAAACATTTAGTAATGGCTTTAGTGGAATATAATTTTTACCAATCCCTGTGACTGCTAAAAATTTCATAATGTCCTTTTTAACACTGCTGGTTAAATTTACCTGAATTAAACTAAATTGACCAATTGAGCAATTCATGCGGGCTTTGAACTGCTTCTGGTATGTCTCATGGAAAACTGATTTTTAGTTTTTGTAGAATTTCATGATTTTTGTTACTCTTTTTTGTTTTTAAGATATACTCACTACCTCAGTGCCATTGCCAGTTTGGGACTGGGCTTCTGTTCTACTAGGAAAAATAAGTTACTAATTCAAACAGAAACTTATTTTGTACCATTTGACTGAGCAAAGCCAAAAAGGAGATACCTGGCATATTTAAACCTAAGAACAAAAACTTGTTTCAACAACAGAAAGATGTAATCCTTTCTTCGTATCTTGAATTTTTATTAAGAGAGAACCTTTTCTAAAGAAAGAAAGGCTGATATTTAAGTAAAATAATAATAAAAAAAAGCATCAAGGGCATTTGATAAGGGGTATGAAGTCAATAAGGGGTGAAGGTAGGGGAAAACTGCACTCGGTTCTGCTGGTAGCTCTCAAGTTGTTGCGTTGACTTTGACCTTGTCTTTGAAGAAGAGGACAACTGGAGATGAACACACACAGAGCAGTGTAGCTGCAGGAGGACTATGGAGGCTGCAGCATTCCAGCACAAATGTCCATTGCCCCACAGTTTGCTGCTTGGGTCCTTATTCTGGAGGCCACCTATCCAAAAGATTTGCCAACTGATTTGTAGAAATTCAGAATGAATTCAGAATGAACTGCAGGAGTGGCAAATTTTTCTGGTCAAAATAGGCCAGTAAAAGCGTATTTCTCCGAGACTGCAGTGTAAATCAGAAGATGGAAAGCAGGGAGAAATCTCTTACTAAGAATTCATGAAGGGGAAAAGAAAAGCTCTTACATTTAGTGTTTTAAAAGCAGATGACAGCACGTAGTCACTCCCAAGGGTGTGTTGGAGACCTGCTGATGAAAAGAGCTGCAACCCTGAATTTTCACATTTTCTTTCTCACACCTGAAGTATATTTTCTATAGTGTGCAGCACCAAGCAGAAAAGAATAGCAGTTTGGGATTTGCAGTTTTTCATAAACTAGATCTATGTTTGTAGACCTCTATAGATTTGTCTTACCTTTTCTGTCTCAGCAAATAGCTTCTGAGCAGTGCAGTGCCAGTGTAGCCAAATGGTTTGCACAACACCGTGAGCATCCTGCTCCCAGGGATCAGAGCACATCTTACTGCTGATTTCACTGATTTCTCTGGCTGAGACCAGAGAGTAAACAGCAGGATAAAGTGATCTGTTAGATAAAAATGGTACCTCTTCTCATCATGGGAACAAAGTCTCCAAAGGATTTCATTGACTGCAGTGAGTGCATTTTCTGCTGGGTCATGGAGCACCTTCTCTCTTGGCTAGCAGTGAGAGTTGCCTCACAGTCCATGTTTGGGGGTGATGCAAGCTCTAGGGTGCTTGCTCTCACCCCACCTCAGGTCCCTGAGGGGACTGAGTGTCTGTCTCAGACAACACTGACAGAGAAATATTTCTTCCCGATCCATGCAGCAGCCGGCAGTGAGGGAACGAGGGAAAGTTCCTGGTGGGGGTGAGGGAAGGTGGGTGGCAGCCCACCGGCAAACAACAGTGCTGTAGGTGGCTGCAGTGGGTGGAAATCTTTTCCACACCAGTACTGCTGGGGAATTGCATATTGTCTGCTTTAGTTTTTAGAACTATTCTTGATATTAAATGCTGAATTGTGAAAGCACCTGTAAAACATGAGAATCTGTCTTTTCTTTGTTTTCAATAATTTTCAGAAACATCAAAGTAGTTTTTGGTAGAACCCTATCCTATTGCAAGTGTCCTGGCAATATCTCTCTCCTCTTTAGCTAAGTTGTTTTCCACAAAGTCAAATTCAAGCAGAATTTTCCCTTACTCCTGAATGGCCTAATTTATTTTTATTCATTTTATAAACAAAGAAATGAAGAAAGCTAGCAAAACTATAAGCATGTGACAGACAGAAGGAAACAAAGAGGGTATTTATTAGTTAACCAACATAGGAACAGGTAGGAGGATGATCACTTTATTCTTAGAAGTCAATGTTTCAGCATAACTGTAGCTAAAAATCTTTGCTGTCTGCATCCCCAATGCACAAGTAGCTCTGCAATATATCTACTAGGAAATACTGTAAGCAGTGTTTAAAACAATATTTATATCTGTGAAATTAGACAGAAGATTAGTCTGGACTTTATTATAATTATGAAAAATATATGCTATTTCTGGTCTCAGTCTGGAGGGAGGTATCCTTTGATACCTTATCTGCATGGTTCCACTCAGGTGAGTGTGAGATGCAATTTGGCCAGACATCCCAGCCTGCAGGGCAGTGCAAGGGTCCAAGGCCACAGGCACTGCTTGGTGACAGTGATAAAGCTCACCCTCAGTCCTGAACTGTCTGCAGAGGAAATTGTTTCCCAGCTCAGGAACAAGAAAACCAAGCAACTGAACATTCATTTTGGATTCATGATCTCTGTGAGAAGTTTCAAACTTCCAGCTGCTTTCCTAAAGTTGAGAGAGGAAGAAAACACACAAACAAATGCTGAAATTTCTCTTGTGGTGGAAACACGATGTGGTGGTGTGCCTGCTACAGGAGAGATCCCTTTTCCTGGGCACTGAGCAGTGCAAGGACATAAGGGATACAGAGGGAAAGAACCTGTTTTGGTTGCTGATCTCCATGCTAAATTTAGTACTGCACTCGGTATTGCAATACCTTGCCTGTCTTGTTAATTTAAAATTTAATTTGAAATTATTATGGGCGCTTCGGTTTGGGGATAAAATCTACCCACTCCTTGCTGGTGTCTCTGTCTTGCCAGAAGCATTGGGCTCCTGTCTGAAACCAGTGAAGTGGGAGCTGAGCTGCTGCCACCTTGCCATGGATGTGCTCCGTGACAGCAGGGGCACACGGATGCCTTTTTCACTAACCCCATGCAGCTGAGGGCACTCACATGTGGGATGGAGGTGTGTGGAGCTGATATGTATCCCCCCATACTCTAAACTCTCGTGTTAAAGGTAAAACTTGTCTCAGACACACAGTGATCTTGCATAAAAGCCAATGCAAAGATGCTTCCACGCTGTGTGGAAGAGACATGCATGTCTGGTGTGCACATCCAGAGTAGACGGATGACCCTCCATATGATAAAGACTCAGAGGTTCTGGCTGGCCCCAGACTGAGATGAGCAACAGGGTGAAGCAACCACTAGACAATAAAAGTAAGCCTGTCTTGTATCTTCAGTAGAAATAGGAACGTATTAGTGTCAGTGTGCTGAGACCTTCGAGAGCTTGTCTGAAATTCCAGGGGCTGTTTCCATCTGTAGGTCAGGGGAGTAAGAGTGGAGGGAACCAGGCTGAATGCTCATTCACACCAAAGCCAGGGGGTGACAGGGACATTGACATTGATGCTTTCTGTTAATAGGCCAGGGATGACAGCGAACAACAATTATTTGGGTAAGCATAAGGCTGACCCAAGACTTGTGTATGAGCTGCTGTAAATAAAATAGACATTAGAGGGATGTTGGTAAGTATCAGAGAAAGTAGCCTAAATTGTTAAGAATGCAACAGGGTTTTTTGCAAGATATTAGCTGCAATGCCAGGGAGGAGACTTGCTAAGTTGGTCCCTTTCACTTTATGTTTCTAAATTTCAAGTTATTCATATATTTACACACTAATTATGTGTATATATTTGCATGTACTACCATACAGTATGTGATTGCATGACCCGCCTTCCCTCTATATGTAAATGTGTGTGTGGATATATGCATTTGTCTCTGAAGAGTGGAGGAGAAATGAAGGATACTGCAATTGAAAATGTTTATATGTTTATAATTAACACAATTAACATAATTAATTATAATTAACAAAAATGTATCTCTGTATCTGCTTCATTGAGTGTCTTTTAACAGTAATAAATTTTCATTTTTTTGGTCACACTCTCTAGGTGTCAAGAAGGAAAGGTGACCAAATCATGCATTACTTTTAAACAGTGCCCACTGGCAAGCACTGCTGAGTACTCTGGTTTTGCATCTGTCAGCCTCTGTAAGCTATAGATGCTGTAACCAGTCATTAGTCTAATGGGACACTCTCATTTCATCATCCAATCTCTTTTTGAGTTATTTTCTCTTTTATTTGCACATTTACTCCTATAGCAGGAGTGCATGCTCTTTCTGAAGTGTGAGTACATCCCTCAGTACTAGTTGCAGAAGTGTTGGTGAGGAAAGGAGGCTCCTCTGACTCCAAGCTGAGTTTTCTCTCACAGATGTTTCATGAACAATCCTTCTGTTTCTGTAGCAGGTGCTGGAAACTCAAAAATTGGCAGAGAACCCTATTCTAGCTCATGTCTTTAGCTGACTGGTGAAAAATGCAGTGTGTTGGATGTTTGTCTTGTGTTCTTTCAGATACAGTTTGAAAACATACTTCTTGATGAGGTGCTGAACCCCCTCTCTGATTACTGTTTTATCCAGGATCCTTTGCCTATGGGTGTGCTGCTGAGAGCCTTGTGGGGAATCACAGCACCTCTTGTACAGTATCAGCACTGTGCAAGAAAGCACTGCAGGTCTGTAGGTGTCCTGCCTGCTTCTGAGCAATTACTGCCCTAAGAAAGCCATTGCATCCTTCTCTGCTGCCACACAAAGCACAGAGGGAGGTGAAGCCGAGTGTTTTGCCTCATTGACCAGACGTAATAATCCTAGGTCAGCAAAATGTTGAACAGTATCTCTCATCTGTGTGAACAGGTCTGTTAACTAACGAGCTGCGTGCGAAAACCCACTGACAGGATTTAAAGCTTAAAAATGGAAGTAGCAGTGTTTGGAAAAAATGAAGCCAAGGTGGTACTTCCCTGTTTGGAGGAGAACAGAGAAGAGAGGATGTGAAAGAAATAACCTTGCAGTGAATCCCTCACTTTCTGTAATTGCAACTAACTCAGTTTTTCATAGATTTAACAGTTGCAGATCTGAAATTTGATACGTATCATACTCATCT
Organism: Oxyruncus cristatus; assembly: GCA_013399855.1. Lineage (NCBI taxonomy): Eukaryota > Metazoa > Chordata > Aves > Passeriformes > Cotingidae > Oxyruncus > Oxyruncus cristatus. Next base: position 438,930 of record VXAY01002772.1, on the reverse strand, counting down.
GCTAAAAGTAGATTGGAATCAAGTTTGCATCCCTGCAAGTAGGCATTGCGTGCTTACACATTAGTTTTTCCTAGATAGATGAAAAAAGGGTCACTTCTGAATGGTTGTGTGGTTCACATAATGTTTGGATATATTTGTTTCTATTACAACACTGTCAATGTTTCCATTATTTTTATTCCTCGGGTGTTGTGTTACTGCTATGCTGCTATTTCCCATTTTGTCAGCTCTTTCCTGGAGGAGGTTTCTCTGGAGTCTATTTATCTTTCAATTAGCAATGTTTTCCTTTCAGCCCTACTGATTAATTTATTTTGCCTAAGCATAAACCAAGCTGGATATGCAGCATGGCAAAAGTAGGAGTAAACCAGCAAAGACGCTTCAGAATATTTTTGAGCTTTTTTATCTTGGATACTTTCCTGGATTCTACTTAAAAGCCTTTTGTTAAGCGTTCCCAAGGGTAGGATGCTGGTTTTGTAAATTTGTGGATCTTGCACCTTACAATACATGCTGCAGTGGTACCTCCTGTCAGAGAGCTGTGCAGGGTCACTGCAACTCCATCAGTATGTGTTCCTTCGCCGTTTCCCTAATAAGGATATTAATTGCAGTGTGGCCATGGGTCAGTTCTTAAAATAGATTTTGATATCTAGATGTGTGGCTATGAAAACCCTGTAAGTTCCCACACACCTCATGCAGGTGGGACTAGGGTACAGAGGAGGTTCAGGGAGCACATACCCCAGTCTTTAGCTATTAGCACCCTGTTTTCCATGCTCAGCCCCAGGCAGAGGGGGGCAGAGCTGTGCACAGCTGCACACAGGAGCTCATTTGTTTTGATACTGCGTGTTTTGACTGCCTCGACCCTCTAAGTGACCCTTCACTTGTTGACCCAACCAAGTCCTTCAGTCAGAACTAGTGCAGGGGACAGGTTTCAAGCCTTGCAGGGCTTCTCTGATTTGGGAAGATCTGTCATCTTAAAAAATCAATGTTTTCCATTGCAAAAAGAGCTTTGAAAATGCAGACCGATTGATTAGGGACAGCAGTCCGTGGGATCTCTCAGCATCCTATTTTTCTTAGGCTGTCCTGACAAAGTGTCTGTGTGCACTCTTAGCTCCCACAGCCACTCTTTGCCCTTCTTCCAGGTCTTGTCTGGGGCATGATTTCAATATCCTAACTTGGAATAAGAAGAAGAGGAAGAAGTAGTCATTAGGTTGTCCCAAAGATGCCTTGCCAGCTTCTCTTACCCATCTCTTCTTTGAACTGCTCTGGGCAGTTACAACGTTTCTGAGTCTCCTTCAGATGTTGTGCAGCCTGTGCAGAGCAGCAGTGTGCTGGAGGGTGGGGGACATGCAGGGCTCTGCTGGGGCTCTGCTGGAAGTGTGCTGGGGCTGCCACACCCTGCTGGGCACACTCCAAGGCCAAGTTTGATAACGATACAGATATTGCTGGGGGAGTGAAGGTCTCAACTGAGTCCTGTGGGAAGCCTTTGTGAAGCTGAAGTTGCGTGCTTTGCCTTTGATACACTGGAACACAGCATCTCCTCTTTTAAATGCAGGTCAGTGCAAAGGCAAAACCTGTTGCTCTCCTGTAACTCCATGAGTAACAATCCTGTATCCATGCCTGCTCTGTCATGCTCCCAGGAGCCTGGATCCTGGGATCCCTGATGTGATCTTTGGCCACTGTACAGTTTGTTATTTTTTACTTACGGTCAGTATCTTCACTCCCCCACAAAACATGAAATGTATCTTCACATGAGCAAGGCCCTTCTGGGTCAGACAGACATTGGAGTCTGTGCTGCTAGAACAGTGGACAAAGTAAATTGTGGCCTGAAAATTGCTCTTTGCAGGGACATCAAAGCTATCGCAGTTCCACCTGTCCACATAGTTCCAGTGCAATCACTAGCATTTGTCATCACCTTTATTTCCATCCAGATTTACTATAAATAGCGGTGCTCCTTTCTAGAGCAATTTGTACTACTCCTCATCTCGGCTTCAAAGGCATTTTGAGTAAACAACCTTATTTTAACAAAGCAGATGGAAACCTTTTTATAGCTGTCAAGGCACTGTCAGTGTATGCACCCCTCAGCCAGCTCTGTTCTGCAGTACCGCTCTCTGCTGTCACAGGGAAATGTCCGAAGTTACTAGTGTTGGCTATAACCCATCCCACTTCAGGTAAGGTGGATTATCTAGGTCATAATATTGCTGAATTAGTTTTAGAGCTACTCCAGAGGTACTATTGAGCAAATTATATTGATTTCTCTGACTTCTTGTCAGGAGTTGTTATCCGAAACCTGAAAGTAAAGGAAAGCAACCAGACTTCCTTGAGAAAGGCACTGGAAAACACCAGTGCTCAAGGATCGTGTACATGCCAGCCTTGTGATGGTGCCTCTGTGCTGGCCTGGCCATTTCATCTTCCCTTCTATGGGACAATGCTTGCCTCACACTGGAGCCTCAGCAGTGGCACTCAGACAGTTGCTGCTTTTAAGGAATTGTCCTCTTGCAGTGGGATGTTCAGCACAAGTACCACAGGAGGTGACAGTGTCTCTTTTTTGCTGTTTCCTCCATCCCCATGGGCAGCTTCAGGTTTCTGAACCTCTTCTCCATTCCTGTAGAACCGCATCCTGGTCTTCAACAAAAAGCATCTCTTGCTGGGTGGACGCTTTATAAACATGTCTGGGTGGGTTATTTTAGTTACTCCCTGTCGCATTGCACAGGTCCTTCCTAGGTAGCTGACGTAATTTCTAGAAAAAAAGGCCCAGAAGAGAATACTCCACATACTTCTATATTAAGTGAAACATGATCACGGAGTTATCCCCAAAGCCCTTGTCCTGGAATTCTCCCTCTTGCCCAGCCTGAAGTCCCTTTGGCACCCAGGAAATGCTTGGGTACCATTCTGAAATCACAAGATGGGTTTGTATAATTACACATCAGCACCTACTTAAGGGCTGTTTTGAAAGGAAATTTGAAAAGAAAGGGAATTGTATGGTACTCGATTCATGAGCAGTATGGAAATGAAGGGGTGGGTTGAGAACAAGTCACTGCAGCTGCAGGGATTGGGGGTCTCTTCGAGCTACTCTGGCCATGCTTGCTTCCCCTGAGTATGTTAATTAGATGAAATGTTATTATGTGGTGTCTAATCAAACCCCTCTTTTATCAAATTTCATTTACAGGAGATACAACTGACATGCACGTTCACTCTCATTAAGCTCCTCTAGCAATTTTTCTACTTCAAACCCTACAAGAGAATGGACGTGCATCCCTGTCATTTCTCAGTGTGGCCTGAGCTGCAGGGAAGAACCTTCTGTTTCTGGGGCCAGGCTTTTGAATGCAAGTTAGTCATATGACCTGCACTTGTTTGAAGTGAAAAGACAAAGAGGAAGATGAATAAAACATTGCTGTTTTGTCATGTGAATTTACTTGAGGTAATTTCAATGTTAGCTTTCTTGCCCATCACAGGAGCACTCATGAATTCCCAGATTTGTCAGGAAAATGAAACTTTTTTCATTGCTGATTACCCCCCTGGTGTGAACTGCATAATTTCTTACTCAGAAGAAGTTTATTGTAGCCATTTATTTTCTGATTAAACTGGTGTAAATAAAACAATTACACTGAAATGATTGAATTTGCTCTTTAACGGATGAAACACAGATGCAGAATACACAGTCCATTAAAAAAATGTTCTTACTTCCAATCAAATTTTCAAGAGAAAATTATCAAGATAAATATAATTTTTTTGCCCTCTGTGTGGGGAGAAAAACATAACAAGGCCATATGCTGAATATGCATCCACAATTTATGGGGAATTCATGCAAGCTAATGAGCTTCTGCTCTATGCTAAGAGATGTGGGGTTGTCCCTTTATTCCCACTGAGAGGCTTTTAGTGTTCATGCTAACTATTCCCACTGAAAAGGAACCTCAGGGAAGTCAAGCCACAAATAACAACATAGATGCTGCAAGGGTTGTATTTCTTCTGTTTTGGGTGAAATAAGGAAATGAGAGCTGGTTGCTCCAGGGCTGGGTACATGAGCAGATCTATCCACTGTAGGGTTGCGGTGAGCAAGCAGAAACCTAACTCATTCTGAGCACCCAATTACAGGTCTGCTTTACTTCTGTGATGAAGGCTTATATGGCTTGGCTCTTCTTCTTTTGATGTCAACTTAATTCTCATTGGCATTTTATTGTAGCTCAGGGCAACAGACATCAGTTCCTTGCAGGAAGATAAACAGCAAGAAGCCACACTCACTCCTGTGCAGAACCTAAATCAATGGCTGCTTTGCAATTGTGGTTAGCCTAAAGATGCCATCTTCTTGTTTCTTAATGAGTAGTTTTCTTGTGGTGGGCAGAAATACAGAATCCCTTAATACATCTGAATCCCCCTTCAGTAAATTAAGCCATGAAACTGACTGTTCGTGACAAGTTTCTGGGTAGGTGAGAAGCTGGTGACATTTTCTCTGCCTGTTAACTATGTGAAACATCTTCTCATCTTAAATTTTGCCCAAGTGTTTATTGGTCTCTGGAGACTGCAGCTTATGGTGAGCTTTCCAGAGAGCAGTGTTAATGCCTCCCTGGTGTTGAAGGTTCATAAGTAATCAATTCAGCCATGAATTATCTGTTGGTCACATGGGGCTGATTAGTGTGAAAGTACTGAAATTATACAGCAGAGACAAAACATACTTCTTGCCTTTCCGTTTCAGTGGTAGGATATTTTGGGTTTTCCACCTGCTCATCAGATGACATGGAAACAAACAGCCATTTACCCTCTGTCTTGCTCTTGCTCTCTTTCTCCCTGCTCTACAGCAAAAATGTAACTTGATTTCTTGCTTTGAGACCTAGAAAAGCCATTTCCAAGTGAAGGAAAATGCTCAAATGTTGTTTTGCCATTACTAGGCATATCACTATTTTTCTAATAGCTGTAATCAGCTCTTGTACTGCTAAAGAAGTTGTACACAAAATGTGAGATAACGTATGACATATTTAAGTACTGTCTTGTGTCAGGGTCCATCAACCTGCCAGCACCCTGAGAGACCAGCATTGCAAGAAACGATTAGACTAAGGAGTTTTCAACTATTATTGCTTATATTGTCTATATATATATGATTGCTCTACCTGTATTGCAAAAAGTAAAGCTGGAGAGTCAAACCAGACCTTTACAGATGCTGTATTAAATGGAATTATTTTCATCAAACCTCATGAAGGCCAATGCATTTAAATGTGCAAATATGCAAAATGCAGGAAAGGAACTGATGGCCATCAGGGAATACACAGCTCCCTGTAGGTCGTGGGCTTTTCTGGATGCAGGGCAAGATCCTTCCTTCCTTCCCTGACTTTTATACCTGTCTGACTCTGGGGTTGGTTGCAAACACCTTGCTTTAGTTACAGCAGCAGCAAAAGCCTTTCCCTAGACTGCCCAAAGGGCTACAGGGAGGGCTGTGCAGATATAATAAGAAAGAGAAGAATAACTTATTAATTTTGGCCAATTAACTTAGCTGTTATGTGGGCTCTGTCCATTAGGCAATTAAAATAATAGATTTAAGCATTTGATGCAAACTCTTACATAAAAAGAACATACATATTGGCTGTTTTTTTCCAAATGGAGTAGTAATAGAGGCTGAAACTGAGGTCAGTTCTATTGCTCCAGCTCCCAAATCCTACTCCTGCCCCATACTCTTCACCCTGAAAGATGCTTTACTTTTTTTTCTGTCTGAGATATATGCCTAAGTCTTCTCCCTCACCTGCTTGACCTCCTGCTCTCTGACTGCAAAATGCTGCCTTTATTTAAGGGATTTTTCACCTGCCTGTGAGGGATCTGTGTTGTCGCAGCAATTCCTTGGTTTGGTTACTGGACCCCACAAGACGATTTAGGTGGGATGAAGACTTGCTCTCACAAATCACGGTCTCAGCTATAACAGGCACAGGCCTCGTTTAGAGCCATGTTTACCTAAAAGTGGCAAGGATTGCTCATTTGTAGGAGGTGAATTTGAGCTACCCACCTGCCTACACTGGCAAAAGTTTTTCAGACATATTGTCAGACATTTTAGTTTTTCAGACATACTGTCCCTTTCTTTCTTATTCCATCCTCTTCCCCTTGCACTTAACACATTTGCAGCCATCCTTCCTCAAGTCTCTTCTCCAGAGACAGCTTCTCCTGCACACCCGCTCCCTGTAAGCAACCACGGGCTCTGGAAGTGCTGGTCCAGCCTGCACATCTTCCTCTTGGCCACCCATGCTCAAACCACCCTCCCCACCTGCCTGCAGTCACCCCACTCCTCCCACCCTTCACACCTTCTCCTCCACCCCATCTCTGCTGGGCAGTTTACTTACTTTACATCTTGCTCATTTTTGTTTCAAACCCCTCTGTAAACAGACTTCCCCATTGCAGGGTGCGGCATCGCAGGCTGAATACATTTTCACCTTCCATGAAACAATACTGAAAGCTCTACCCCTTTCCTCTCCAAATCAGTCACCAAGTCCCAGCTGTATATCCTCCACAAGCACACCACCAGCACTCCTCCTCCGCCCCCGGAGAGGCAGGCTGCCGAAACCGGGAATAATAACGCAAGAAAAGTAGGTCATCTGCTGTCTGAGAATATGGAATACAAAACTCAGCCACCGAGTGCTGCATGAGTACAAAGAAGTTAAATCAACTATCAAATCGAACTGATACGGAGCAGAAGTTTCCCTGAATTTTGATACAGAAGGCTTTTCTCCGCAGTTGTCTGGCAGTGCTGCTGCTGGCAGGGCTGTGCTGCCCGCGGCTCTGCCTGCTGCAGGCAGCTCCAGCGGCTCCTTCTGCGCTCTGCTGACTGGACGCAGCAGCAAGCATTATATCACGGATCGGGTCTGAAGGCACACAATTATACTGCATCTTGCTGGTTTTCAGCATTGCCAAGTGTTTGTTTGTTTTTTTTTTTAAATACCGTTTGCTGCTCTTTGCCTCTTAATTTTGATAGGGAGCATTCTGTAGTGTAACATTTTAAATGCGGCCAGAAGCCACTGAATTTTCCTACACAGAAACGGGGACAGGAAAGGGGAGGGAACATGCTATACACACAAATTGCAGTCCTTCTGTTTCAGCACCATCTCTCCTGGGTTGATATGCCTCTAAGAAATGAGAAAAACCATGAAATAGTCAGAAGTGGAATAATCTGTTCACTAAGAAGGAATCTTTCTAGCTTCCATAACTTGGCAGGGATTTATGTCCTTAAGCTTGAAGCTTTATTGAGGTGCATGTGCAAAGAGATGGAGAAAACTGTGTTGCCTTTGACAAGGCTACAATTTTACAATCAGGCAGAGACAGTACAATGTCATCAAGTCTGGCCAAAGAGCCTCACTAATGTTGAAACAGATTATTATTAGTGAATCTGTGAGCACTTCTCCACTGTTAGCCTGCTGCAAACCTGCAGCATTTAAGGGACTTTGGAGATGGATTTCCACACTGTGTGATCAGCGTCTGCCTTTCTCAGCATGTTGCTCTCTGCCTGTTCTCCTTTCTGGCTGCTGCTCTTCTCCAGGCAGAGCAGCTGCATTTCCCCACACCTCATCTTTGTGCCTCACTCATGCTCTGCAACCTTTTTCTTTACAGTGTCCCCTGCGTTTTTTTCTGGTTTGTACCAGACCCATCTTATTTTTTGAAATGCACACTTTTTCCCTTTCATTGAGCTAAACTCTGAGGAATAAAGGAGATGGTGCAGTGTTGTAACAGCTGAGGAGACGTGAACAGTGTAAATGATCAGACATGAAAGAGGAAGAGAAGCCGTTGGCCTTATTTTCTTGCTTTCATCAAGACTGCACAGAGTGTCTTTGGCTTTGTATTTTCCCTGGGAATTGTGTAGAGAAATGTTAGCAGCGTGAGTGAAGTTACAGTTCTTCTGTACAAAGCAAGAGCTACTGAAAGGAAAATTAATGTTTCTAGCATCAAATATTTTGCTGGAAGGTCAGTAATTCACAATTCTTAATTTTTTATTTTAATTCTAAAGAAATGTAAGCACAAGGCATACTCTTAAGTAGAAACCATCATGATGCAGGAATAATACAATTCCCTGTGTCTTCAGAGATGGTCAATATGTTGTTCATTGCAGGTTGCCATAGAGATACAGTATTATTTTCTTAGCTGAGTGATGTGCACTGAATTCTAATACTTTTATAGAAGTGGCATAAGTTAATAAAATTCTTTATGTTTCAAAAAAAGCTCTTCTTTCTCATCCTTCAAATAACGTTTAAAATCAAGGGTTTGTCTAATGCCCGGTTTCCTTCAGTTTGACTGAAGCGTGGTGACAGAATAACATAATTACATCTATGCAGCTGTGTTTAAATGTTCTGACACACATTTTGATTTTGCTTGTGAGGAATGATGTTGCACAAGGGTGCACTGGATTCACTATAATGGGAGCAAGAGAAAAAGGAGGAATGGAAGTGGTGGAGAAAACAAACCAATAGCTTCCCAGACCAAAAGTGCTTGCAGTTCCTTCCACATGGCCTGAGACTGCCAGCTTTGAAACTGTTTCCTGAAATTATGAGTGAGTGTAAATAAAATCTGCTGCTGCTGGAGTGGAGGGTCCAGGAGCAGGTGCAGCAGTGTCGCTGGGCCCCTGTGGTGGCACATACAATATGGCAGCCAGCAGGGATGAGGCCAAGATACAAAATTCCACCACGACTGCAGATGTCAAGCCGTGTACCCTTACCTCAATAAATAAGGAAGGCAGGAAAGGCTTTTGATTTGTCAGAGCCAGAGCTGTGGTTTAGATACATTTCTGGTAACAAACGTGTGTGAGAGGAAGGTGCAGAAAGCTCAAGCTGCTGAAGGCACATCTCTGTCTGGTTTTGTTTGGTTGGTGGGGAAGATAAGTTTTGTTTGCTGAAATGAAGCACACTGGCAGAACATTAAGAGGCTACAGGTAGCTGTTGCTGAACTTATGATCCCCCCATCTGCTCAGCGCTTGTGGAAATGTTGCTCATGGAAGTTCTCTGGACCATTTTGCACCACAGCCACCATGGTTACCTGTGTCTGCAGCTGCCTGGGGCAGCAGGCCTCGAGCTAAACAGTATTAAATACTGATATTTAATTTGCCAAGAGTAATTAGAAGAGGAATCAAATGAATTTTTAGGTAACATCGAAGTCACCGCCAGAGCTGGAAATGCCAAAACATTTCTTGGCAAGAAAAATCTGTACATCACCAAGAAACATTTTCTCCTAAAATCATCAGTTGGAGGTTGTTGGCCCATGTCCTGTGTTCTGCAGGGGTGGAGGATGCTGCAGGGAAAGGTGTGCTGGGGCTTCCTGCTGGGCAAATGGCCAGTGGGACCCCCTCATGGCAGCCTGTGATGTTGGCACTCGAGCACTTGTACATCCATCCCGAGGCCACCTTGCTGTGTGGAGGCTGTGCCCTCTGCCAGGGCAGTGCCACCCCGCAGCCCCGGGGCTGCCACAGGGTGGGGAGCACACACACACACCTGGCCAGTGTCCTCACTGCATTCTGCATGCCTTGGGGCGTGATGACAGGGGGGACAGATTAGTGTGGCGAAGAGGTAGTTTCCAGAGAGGGATGTGCCAGCACAGGAGTAAGCTGAATTCTCCCTTTGGATCCTGTGAAGTGGAAGGCTGCTGGTGTCTCCTAATGGCTAATGTTCCAGGGGAAGGCTGGTGCATGTTGGTGTTTATAAGGCAACTAAATGGCTCTGGCTGAGCCTTCCTTGAAAGGCAGTCATGGCTGACCTTGCTAAAAGGCAACATAAAGGAGGGAGGTTTCAGAGGGAGGTTCTTTGTTGAACTCCAGGTTTATAATTTTAAAATTGGCATGCCCTGCATAAGCACTATCCACCCTCTAAATTCCAACTGTTAAATTTTCCAGAAGGTGTTTCCCAGTGCAATATTTTTAAGTTTTATAAGTTTAGCCTGCAGCTGTTCCCTCCAGTTGCCATGTTTCCTTGAGAAAAACCTGTTTGTGGCTGCTGCCAGGTGCCAGGGGAGCAACCTGCCCTCACTGCCAACACTGCCTTCCCTGTGGCTCTGAAACCAACTGTTCTTGATCCAGGGTAGGTGGCTCAAAGGACATGGCACCTCTCACTGCTCCCTCCTCTGGGACTTGCACGAGTGGCCCCAGGGACCCCATGGGAGTGCCCTCACCCCATGTGTTGGCCAGCTCAGCAGCTCTCACGCCATGGTCTCCCACTGGCTCTGAGCTGCTGGGGATGGAATGTGCTGCAGCAGGAAGGACAGTGCAGGACCCTCCACTCAGCAGCACCCTCATGGTAGGGACATCCCCTGGGTGCTCCTGAGGATCCTAGGGTCCCTTATTATCGATCTTCTGGTCTTCTGGGGAATGCTGCTCTGTGACCCTCTTCATGTGAGTGTTTGATGTGCCATACCATCACCCCTGACCTTCCCTTCCCTGCCACGTGTCCAGGACAGCAGTGCTTTGAGCCCTGGGTGCTGGGCTAGCTGGGAGAACTACGGAGGATGCAGCTGGGGACCACAGTTGGATGGAGGCTCTGCATTGGAGATACAGATTTACCCCAAGTTAGGAAAGCATGTACTCCTCCTCTGGCCATTTTCAAAACAGTTCATGGACAGAGTTTGCTTCAGCAGAGCACTGCCTCTTTTGTTAGCAGCAGGTGTATCAGGAGTCTTAACGTGTGAGAGGCAAACAGCCAGAATATGAAGGTGAAGCACTCTGCTGAGGGGCGTGCTGCCGTATTACACGATGGTGAGCAGGCTGAGGGGTGTTCTACCGAGCCAGCCTAGCAAAGAGCCTGCAGCCCTTTCAGCCCTGAAGGGAAGCAGCACCTCCACATGCCGGTAACATCTGGGCAGGTGTCTGATCTGGAGTCCAGAGCCTACCCTTTGAAGGCTCTCTGAAACTCACGCTTTGTGCAGTTTTTACTGTGTGTAATTAGAGTAAGATAGAAAAGTTAGACACAACCCAGTGTGGCGGATATGGGATTTCCTATATATGGCTAGTAAATGCTTCTGCCATGGAGTGTGATGCTCTGCATGCTTTGGGAAGACTGGGAGTGTCCCACATCAGACTGTGCCACAACCAGCTATTGCTACAGGCCATGGGCTTTAAGTGCTTTGCCTTGCTCTTACATATCTCTGCAAAGCCACCTGTGCCATGTGTGCCAGACAGCAAGCGAAGGTGACAACCACAGTGTTGAGTGGCATTTGTGTGAGACTGGACGTTATCCATGAGAGGTTTTCCTTCTTCCAGGACACAACAGCGCAGGGTGCTAAGTTCGCACTTTCTCTGAAACTGAGATGACGTTAACATAGTTTAGCATAGTTTTTTGATATGAATAAGTTTTTTAAATTTGGCAAGTATTTGATTTAATACTGAATGACAGATGACATCAGAACTGGACTACACTAGCTGCTGTACAACTGCCTGGGTAAGAGCCAGGTCATTCACTGCAGGTTAAAGACAGCGAGTCCAAAAAGAGGAGAAAGTAAGTGTATTTTATTCAAGGTCACACAAACGTTTTGGGTATCATACCTCCCTCTCCTGTGTGCCAGCCTAGTGCTTTCTTTCCCGAGTCAAAGTTTCTTTCTAATAGATGAGCAGACACAGTCTGTGCCCTTACCTGAAGTTCAGAATACACATATGATGTAAAGAAAATCTCTAGTCCTATCTGCAATAGGATGTCAGTGGAGAAGTTGGGGTTGGTTTTTGTATCTAAGTGTTCTTCTCACTGTGTTAGAACTGCTGACATTTGTTCAAGTGTTTACATGCTGACTTACACTTCTCCTGGTATTTATTAAATTCAATTGTTCTACAAATGTTTATTAAAATCAAAGTATTTTAGGAATGCAAACTCAGGCTTACAAGGCCTGCATGATCTAGCGATGTGTTCTACTCTTTTGCATAAGTCAGAGCTGTACTTTCCCCCCACTGGAGCATCTGAAACATCCAGCAGGAGATAGACAAGCACAAGGCATGCTGCTTCTGAGGAGCTTTAATATGGAAAGAGGTCCATGGTGAAGGGCAGCCCACAGGTAGGACACCCCCATTCACTCTTGGACACATAAGCCCCATGGACCAATTTGATTTTTTTTTTCAAATGAACCTTTCTTTGTCACTCTTCTTTCACTGTACTGAGTGCCCTCACTTCTCACCCACACTGAAAGCCCCAGGCAGGTTTCTTCACTGGGCCGTTTCATGGTGGATGGATGTTGTAAAGTGCATGTTACAACCCGGGGTCTGTGTCAGGCACAGGGACCCACAGCTTGCCCCTGCCTGCTGTGCAGTGGGGCCAACGAAGCCCAGCAAGGTCTGTGCTGCTGGGAGCTTTCTGCAGGCTGCAAGGATCAGGCAGAAGGTTAGCTCTGACTTTTTTAAGCTGCCTTAGCAGCATTTGCTTCCCTCTCCAGTGCACGTCAATAAAATCAGTCAGGCCTTGTGTCTGACCTAAATCTGTGTGACTGCTACAGAACTGGTACCTGCTTGCATCAAACGAGGGCCTGCACTGCTGCATCCAGTGGAAGGGTCCTAGATTTGCTGAGAAGCCCAAGCACTTGGCACTTCGGATGCCTGTGGATAGGATACAGAAAGCTTAAATCCTGGCATGGCTGAAACTTGGCACCTCAGCTGCAGAGAGAGACCTGACTTCCTGCTCTCCCAGTCTGTGCCCCCCTCTGAAAACCCTTCCCTGGTTTGGGAAGTTTGCACACCTGAAGATGTCCATGCTGGCCCAGCAGTGCCCCCACTGGGGAGGTGGGCACCTCTCCCAACTGAGGTTTCATTGCTGCTGGGCACGTGCCACCGGAGCTGTGGTTAAGCCCACTGGGGAAATCCAGATGAGCTTAAACATATCTGTCTTTTGCCAATGGGTTCAATGGGTAGAGCAATGACCCAGGGAACAGAAAGCCTGGGTTTGACGTTCAAAAGTCTTAATAAGCCAAAAGCCTTGCCAGTAGGTAAGCGGGATAAGATCTCTGTAATTGCATTCCTCCTTGTAGATCCAGCCACACATATACTGCAAAGCAAGACTAACCTTCCCCAGTCCTAGGGCAAAACTGACAAGTTCATATCAGTAATCTGGGTGGCTGTTTCTAAACACAACTAAAATCTGGGTTGGCCTGTGGGTTTGCCTCCCAAACCAGGGAGCAACATAGCTGAAACTCTTGTGGGGTCTTGAAATTGCCTAACCCTTTCCACTAAAACATCATAGTTTCTCTTTCTTTTGACTTTGCCAATTTTCAACTGTTTAGGCCAAAATTTTGCATACCAGGTGTTTGCCTCAGGCTTAGAAAATCTGGAAAATTTCAGCTGAAAGACTGTGTTCGTCTTGTGCAGGGATGAAGTAGTGGGAGCATTCAGGTCAGCTACCCTGATCCAAGAAACTCTGGAAGGGTTTTCTCTGTGTGGTTCCTAGATCCTGGGTCTAGGATCCAGGTCTCTATCTCTGCCATCCCACCATGTGTCAGGGAGTAGCTTTCTGCCTTCCCCAGTACAAGGACTCAAATGAGAACCAGTCTGTGCACACACTCTTATTCCAGTAGCTGAAATAGCTGAGATTTCCCAAGTGTAGTGGACACCTGCCTAATTCGGAGGCTGGACAATGATTGAGTATGTGCTGCCCTTGGCACTCCCAGTACCCTGAAACAAAGGAGGAGAAGCTGCTTTTTCTTTCCCAGCCATGATGCAGTGCCAGAAGGAAAGCACTGGTCTTGGAGGAGGTGCAGGAGATGGCAAGCAGCAGGTCAGAGCAGTGCATTGATTTTGCTTCAAGGACTGCCAGAAAAAACACTATTGTTCCTTATCCTGCCATTTGCACCTGGGGAAGCATGGGCTGTGCCCTTCAAGGGAGAAATCAGAAAGTGCAGACAGTGCAACCCGAGTTGCTACCGCCCAGTTGTGCCCAACCAGCAGCAACCAGCCCAGGTCCTGCTTGACTCTTCACTCTGGTCACTGCCCTCCCACTTCCCTGTATGCTGGAGAAGGTGGATAACTGCTTCCAGGTGGCAGCAAGGTGCCAGCTTTAAGCCTTCAGATGCCAGAGAGCAGCACAGGTAGCACCCAGCCACCTTCACTCCTCCTTCCATGTTGTGACCAGTTGACCTGCCCCTTGCCCATGCACCCCATCAGCAGTAACCCTGCTCAGTGTGGGCAATTACCCAGAGCAGTGCTGGGGATGTGGGAGAGAGTTATTTCCTAATATAGATTAAAAATACCATTACCAAGTCAACTGGACAGTCTGCTAGCATGGCAATAAGCTTTGTCTTGTTCTTTCTATTTTTCTTTCCTGTTTCCCCATGACTGTATCTCGGCGGAAATCCTGAATGCTGGGTTTTGGAAAACTCCAGTACTGCATCCAGCCAGAAACAGATGCAGATATGACTGTGGCAGTTATGTACAGTCATCAAGGGTTCAACCCAAATGCCCCCCACCAGAAAGCGGCAAAGATGCAGATTGCATCGGAAGATACTGAGAAGATGCAGCACCAATGGAAAACTGATGTCCAAATTCTTTGTGTAGGCACATGCATCCCTGAATGTGCTTCTGATTCCTTCTACTTTATGGAAGGGTGCTGAGTACTGTGTCAAACTAAGCTCGGGAAAAAACTGAAGGAGGGATCATTAGAGTGCCCAAGGGCTTGTTCTCAAGGCTGTATGTGCTCTTGCCTTCTCTGTGTCTTTGTGATCTCTTGTCAGCTTCTTAGGCCGTGCTGTCGGTCCAGCCTTGCTCATTTCACACGTTCATCGTTTATCCAATTATTGCATTACTGGGAGTGAGGAAGTGCAAGAGGCTCTTTTCTACTCACTGCTAAGAGAGAATTCCAGGAAAAGTGTGTGAGTGAATGTATGTGTGTGTGTATGTGAATATAGATTGCTCAGAACATTCTCTAGAGCTATATGGTAAATTAAAGAATATGCTGAGTAGGTAAGAGTGGGTAGGAAGGGTTTCTTCCTAGAAAGACTATATTTAGGGAAAATAAGTTGCATTAATTAAAACACATTGATAATTTTTGGTTGTTTTTTTTTTTGGCTGAGTTCCTTACACTTTTTAACTTGTTTCTACTCTTGCAAAATGACTCTCCAGCCCAGAAAACTTCTTTAATCAATTAATTTTTTTCACCGAATCACAGAATATGCCGAGCTGTAAGGGACCCACAAGCATCATTGAGTCCAACCCTTAGCCCTGCACAGGACCATCCCCAAGATTTACACCATATGCCTGAGAGTATTGTCCAAACACTTTTTGAACTCCGTCAGGCTTGGTGCTGTGACCACTGCCCTGGGGAGCCTGTTCCAGTGCCCAACCACCCTCTGGGTAAAGAACCTTTTTCTAATATCCAACCTAAACCTCTCCTGACAAAACTTNTGCCCCTCCTCTTCCCTTCATGAGGAAGTTCTAACTGCAACGAGGTGTCCCCTCAGTCTCCTCTTCTCCAGGCTGAACAGACCAAGTGCCTTCAGCTTCTCCTCATATGGCTTCCCCTCAAGGCCCTTCACCATATCTGTTGCCCTTCTTTGGATGTTCTCTAATAGCTTAATATCTTTCCTATATAGTGGTGTCCAAAACTGCCCACAATATTCAAGGTGAGACTGCCCCAGTGCAGAGCAGAGTGGGACAATCCCCTCCCTTGACCGGCTGGGGATGCTTTGCCTGATGCCCCCCAGGACAGGGTTGGCCCTCCTGGCTGCCAGGGCACTGCTGACTCGTATTCAACTTGCCACCGACCAGGATACCCCCAGGTCCCTTCATGTGGCACTGCTTTCCAGCGCGTCATTCCCCAGTCTGTACGTACGTCTGGGGTTGCCCCATCCCAGGTGCAGAATCCGGCACTTTCCCTTATGGAACTTCGTGTGGTTGCTGATTGCCCAGTCCTTTGATTTTTCCAGGTTTCTCTGCAGGACCTCCTCGCCTTTGAGGAGTCAACAGCTCCTGTGACTTTTGTATCATCTGCAAACTTGCTCAGTATCCCAGATTCAGTCCTGCATCCAAGTAATTTATGAAGATGTTGAAGAGAACATGGAGGAGAGATCCTGGAGAATTCCTGGTACAATCCTGTCATTTTTCCTAGTGCTGACCACACTTCAGAGCTAAGGCATCATTCCTCATGTCCCACTGTAACACTCACCTGCCTCAGCACTCCCTCTCACTTGCTCTTTACGTCACTGTGATCCTCAATTTTGGGTCCAAAAGGTGTTAGGGAATGGTAAAAAATAAAGAAGCTCATTGATTTCTTGACTGCACTTTGATAGCAGTGCTGAACACCAGAGCTGAAATCACTTTACAAACACAATTTCTCTGCTATGTATTGGCCATTGCTGCTGGTGGGCCAGTGGAGTGTCAAGTCATTTTAGCAACTTTTGCTTTGAATCAGTTTCTAAATTGTTTCACTTTTAGGTCTCAGGGCCCTGTTCTCATCTGGGCTGTGCTATTAATAGTGCCTGCTTGGGGCTGGAGGAGGTTTTGATCACCACCACATTCACATAATGACAAACAGAGCCGAGGAGGTGCAAAGCAACAAACCCAGGAGCTGCATCTCCTTCCCTGGGGCTTTCTCCTGTCCTGCTGCCTCTGCCTTGCTTTAGCACCACTCCTCTGGTCAAACCCTGAAGCTGAGGTGCCCTCTCCAGAGATAAACCTGCATCCCCTCTGTGTTCTGCCACTCCAGAAACTACAGCTTCTTTGAAACTGTCCATGGAGACAAGCTCCTTCTGTGCCCACCGCCCACTCCCACTGTGCCTTACTGGGATTGACAAAATCCATCTCCGCTAGTGCATTTTTCCTCAGGGTTGGGACTTTTTATGTTAGTAGCTGATGACTGGAAGAGCTAACATGCACATCTGGGACTCTACTGCCTTCTAGGCTCAGATTACAGGCTCCTTATGCTGCTCTCTTTTGACCTCAGAGACATTTTACCAGGCTCACAGCTTGGGAAGTTTGACACTGCGCTGACCAAAGTTGTATGGCCAGGGAACTGGAACACTAAAACTTGGTGGTTAGTAGTAGAGTAACTTGGTGGTTACTCCCACCTGTAGGATTGTAAGTATTCCTGGAAACACATTAAAGACAAAGGTCAGCTAGGTGAGATGTCCAGATCTTTCAAATGTGTAAGAGACAAATCCTGGCAGGATTTTCCAGTGATCCTTTTTAAGACCTCTAACTGAGCACAGCCCTGCACTTGTGTTTGTGGAGGGAACACCCTTGGGGTGACTGAGGATCAAAGTGGGGAGATGGAGCATTTTCTTGTTTGCAATACAGAGGTAGTGTAACCTGTAGTGTGATGTGAGCAGGCAAAGGGGAAGATGACCTTTTGGTTTTGTTTTTCTTCCAGCTGCCTGCAGTGACTATTTTTCATTTCCATCTTACGGTCTGCTCACTTCTATCTGAAAAGAAATTGAAAGCATATAACTGAAGAGCTGGCTGCTAGCTAGGTGAAGTGTTTATGCCTGTCATCCCAGAAGAAATAACTCATCTTAAAAAACTAAACCTGAAATGCTCTGTGACAAATTATATTGTAGAAAAAACCCATATATTTTTATAGAGACCAATTTTTTATAACCCAGAGTTAAAAGTAATGTTTATTAAAATTATTTTATTAAAAATAATTTAGATTATGGTCTGATTTGTGGGTGACAGTGAGAATTTGCAGCTGTGGGAATTAAATACCACAGGCCAAAAATTATACTTGCCAAAAAACTAATCTGAAGCAATGATATATATAACGAGGCCAGAATAAGGCTGGGATGAAAACCAGATTTTGTGTCTGATGACATTTTTAGGCTTCTGTCTTTTCCAGTAGAGAAGAGACCAGTGAGTGCAATAACAACTGGTAGCTCTCTCCTGGAAATTTTAAAGTATTGTCGAGCTCTGAAGCTCTTAAATGAGATTTGTTACATCCACCAGAGTAACGTACAGTGGATCCTCTGCTAAGGCTTTACATGTCTGTGGTCTTCAGTGGAAGATTTCTTCAGTTACAAAGTCATCAAATTGTTAATAGAGACAAAATGCTACCCAGTCAGAAGCAAACACAAACTATCTTAGCTATTGTTGAAAGAATTATTTGAAAACATGTAATTTATCAGTTAAGGACTATTTTGTTTTGGGTGGTTGAGCATGTACAGCATGGTTCCTGATTCAGCAGGAAGATCGATATCAGGATGTCGTTTTGGAAAATAGATCAGGTGAAAGCAGTAGGCCTCATTTTAAAGCAGAAATTGCAAATATGGTACAGGTTAATGTGACCAAGTACTGGACACTGCTATAAAAATAAGGAATTTGGGCTAAAGCTGTGTCTTGTCAGAGCTTTGGGATACATTGAGAGAATAATGTTGTTGCTTCAAGACTTGTAAAATGCTTCAAGACCAGGCAAATGTTGAGAGGGTCCTGTTAAACTCTCATAATTTCCAACACCGAAACTGTAAATTGCAGAGGTGAAGTTGAATTCCGTCTGATGAGCTTCCTTTGATCTAAAAATAGCCCGTCTAGAGCCTCAGGCACCCATCACCATGCTGCTGCATCTCCTGTCGTCGATGGATGCTGGAAGGGAAAGATAACACATCAGTGCTGGGGGAGAGGAGACCCCTCTTCCCACTTACCAAGCAGACAACACGAACCTGCGGCTCCGCCCTTCTGCCCTCCACAGGGAAACCCAACACCAGGTTTAGCTGACAACAGCAGTTGGTGTCAGAAGGCATTTTCTGTGGTATTGCAAGATCCCAGCTGTGTGTCATGACGAGTCACTTCCCAAAAGAGTCCTAGGTCAGAACAGAAATATAGGGAGTCTTCTGAAATGGTTTTCTGATGTGAACAGATGGGGCTGACGGTGAGCCTTTTCACTGTAAGGCTCCCTGAGGATCCCCCATGGGAGTGCCCAGGGGCTAGCCAGGCTGTGCACTCACCAGCAACAGGTCCCACAGACAGCACTGTATCCTCTTCTGGACCACTGAGAATAGGAACAAGTGGAAGCTTCCACAGGACATGAGAAATGTCCTTTCATGGACGTCTGGAGTCAGAGCAAGGTCTTGCACTGCATCTCAACTCCATGTCATTAGGAGCCCTGCCCATGAAATTTGCATCATTTTCCATTTGTGAGGAAGACAGCTTCTGGGCAAGACTGGATTTCACCTCGTGCTGAAACCTTGTTCCACTGATTATTCTTTGCCATCTAGAAAATACCGGACAGCTTCCTTAATGATTTCTTTGGTTATTCTGTGTTTTGTGACAGGTCATTTCTCCCACCTTCAAACCAGGTCACAGGTCTGTGACCTCACAGCAGCTGGGCCACAAGTCCTGCATTTTTTTTCCTGTAGGTAAAATACCTGTACTGATTTTACTATATGCCTTGTTCTGACAAGATTTCCATGGCCACTGAGCTGTCCTGTGGATGGCTTTTTTTTTTAGCACATCTGATTTTGTTCTCATATCACTGTTGAAATTGTTGATGATGGAATTTGCATTAAAACAATTTGCGAAGAACACCAGCCCAGCTATGAGTCAGCATGTGGGTGCCAGGGCATTTATTTCTGATTCAGTCCTGCTGTGTGAGACTGGTGCTTGGGATTGTATTTTCTAACACCTATGAATGTTGTTTTCCTTGACATCTTCAGTAAGTGGACCGGAACACTCTTAGACTTAGGGAGAGGAAATCTGTATGAACTATTTTTTCTTCCGCACTGCTGCAAAAGGATCCTTCCCCCTTGTGTCAGTTTTACTCAAAGCCCTGGCAAGAGAAAACTTTGCTATTGTTCCTCAGAGGCAGCTGCTAATGCTGAAATAAAATAATCAAAACCAAAAGATAAATATATGCTGTATTTGCTAATTTGGTGCATAGGAATTATGGCAGCAGCCCATTTTTGAGTGTGTGCCTTTAGCTGAATGGCACAGTACTGCACCAGTGCTCTTTTCTCTATTTCATCCCTGCGAAGCCCTCAAAGGTTTTTTTCTTTAACCTTTTTGTAAATTAAGATGCCAATAATGTTTTTTTTTCTCTAGTCAAGTGTGTCCTTTTTACTTCTGCCAGTATTTCTGTCAAGACACACTTACAAGCTGGTAAATTTGCTTCATGTACTTGTGCTCTGCACTCCATCCCTGATAGCTGCTTGTCAGTTGCCTGTGTTTGGGAGTTCAGTCCCTATGCCCTCTGCTAAATATCAGGCACATCTAAGCAATTGCTTTTGGAACCAGGATGTTTAGATGTTGAGAGCTTTACATCAGTGTTCATAATTATGGTGTGCTAAGTGCTTATTTTCAATAAAATTTGTTTTAATATCACAATTTTGATTGTTTAAGATACAATGCTTGAAACAGATAACAAGATTTTTATATATATATTTGGGTTCCCCCAGTTTATTAAATACATTCATTGCAGTTGATGTCATTGAATCATCTTTGCTTTAAGCCTTGCTTTTTAAAAAGAGCAAACACATCAAGCATTAACTAAACATGAAATACTTTGTCCCAAAGAGGGATCATCACCGATAAGGATTAAATAGAACCAAAGCTCTACAACACAAAAGTCTTCAATACCATAATTGTCATTAATGCCACATAATACCTTCTTTTGGCTTAGGATTCTATTAATGCAGAATAGGCTGTGACCAGTGGCATTCCTATGCCTGACCCCCCTGGCAGAGCCAAATTTGTGTCTCATCAGTGAGTCACCTGCTCTGCAGCGGCTCTGAGGAAGTAAGTCTACAGGGTCCATTTGCACTTTGAATTAGAAAGCCACAACCTGCTCTGCCTTGTGTGAACACCTATAGCAGGAGCAGGCTTCTATGTGATCCACCAGCATGCAGATCCCACTGAGCAGTGAGTCTATACACTGGCTTCATGAACATTATTTAACCAATTTATTGTGTTTGCATGGATATATAAGTCTTGACAGGAGAGATGTGAGACCCCTCATCACTTCTGTTTGACTTGTGGCAGTAGCAAAGAGCTGCAGCAGTTATCTCCAGGCTGAGATGATTGACTAGAAGTGATTTTTCACCAGGTGACATTTGCAATAATTACATGGTGCTTTGCTTGCCTGGGAGGAAATAATCAGCACGACGTTCAAAAGGCTCTGCGGAAAGTGGCTCTTGTAAAAACAATTATTTGAACCTCCTACTACGACGGCTCCCGGTACAGTGAGGAAATGGGGGGAGTGTACTGTGCGTACAGGAGCTGCTGATGGCTGCTGGAAAGACAAGAACCAGGCAGGAGAAGTGGTAAACTCGAGGCAAATCAGATTTCCTTCTGAAATCCTGCATCTTTTCAACCTCCGCTTCTCCCTGAAAGGCTGCAGGTGGTGGAAAAATCAAAGTGAGTGGCTGGGGGATCAGGTTTACTGCAGAGGCTGGAGCAAGGCTGTGGATCTGACCCCTTGCTACAGTCTATAGAAGAAAATTTTTTGAGTACCCACGTATCCCAGATTTCCAGTAGAATGTGAGACAAGTAGTTACCTCACATGCTTTCTGCCCTGAGGACTGGACTTTCCCCATACTCCCCTCTGGCTCTGAAAAATGACCCATTTGTACCATGGTGAAACTGAGGAGCTTTCTGGGAAGCTAGGGGTGGGTGATTAGTGTGGACAGCATCCCCTATCATGTCCTGGGACACAGCCTGGTCACTTATGTGCAGCATCCCCGCTCCAGCCTGCAGTAACATGTTGGACCCAGTGCATGTTTCCTCCCTTCTCCCATGCCAGTGACCCTGAGGGGTGTTTTATCCCCTGGGTGCCATGGGGAAGCCAACGTTTCCAGCAGGTGAAGGGACTGGGGCAGGAGGAGGACACCTGGGACTTCCCCTGAAGCCTGCAGCCTCACAGTGCAGCTCAGGACCCTCCTGCCACCCCTATGGGTGCCTGGTGTGCCTGGCATGGGGTGAGCTGCTCTCAAATGCAGTGTGTGGCAGACACCTTCCTCCCACCATGCACTCCTAATGGGCCAGCAGGGCCATTGCCATGGCTTGAAGAGGGCAACCATTGGTTTCCATAGCACAATGTGAATTCCTGGCACTTCAGTGCAGAATCAAAACCTTTGCCTTGCAAGGCAACTGCTACATGACTACTTTCCTACAGCCCTAATGGCTTTTTCAGCCCTGGCCAATGAAGCTTTGCTCCAGCAGAGCTACAGACCCAGGATGAAGCCCCAGGTGTGTCTCCTCTCCCCAAGGCTGTGATGATGGTCCCAGCTGAAAACTGAGCCCGAGTTGTCTGTCAGGGCACCATCCTTCCAGGTCACTTGGTTGGGATTTCAACAGGCATTGCCTGCCTAAACACCATGTAGAGAAAGAAAGGGTCCTAGGTGGCTTTTAAACCTCTCCATTTGTCCTGACCACTGTCCCTATGCAAGCCATGAAAAGCATCCCAACACTGGGTGCCTCTCTCCTGTAACTCCAACCTATGGACAGAGATGTTGGTTGCAAGTGCTGTGTCTGAAGACACCTGCTTCAAACAGAGCAAAGCTGTAGCATGTGCCAGCCCAGGTTTCACTTTTATGAACTCAGACCTTTCTTAAACAGGGTAATGCCATCTAAAAATAGCAACCTATGGCTAAGTGGTTTATTGAACCACCCAGCAGAAGCAGCTAGCAATGAAGTTACCCAATATAAATAATTTTTCTGACATCCCCCACCTACCTTCTTGCTGTTGAGCTGAGACCAGCTTGGACGATTTAAAATAGGATTTTTCCTTAAGTGAAAGTACACTTATTATCTTTTAATAAAAAAAAAAAAAAAGAAAAACAACAACAACAACAACAAAAAAAAACAACCAAAAAACCACCAAAACCCAGGAGGACCAAACAACAACAAACATCTGAACAGACTTACAGACATTATATAAACAAATACATAAATAATCATTCTCAAGCTGAGAGAAAGATGGGAAAATGACTCATTTTGGGCAATCCTGAAAAGGAAGCCAGAAGTCCTGCATCCTGTTCCAGCCAGTAAAACATGCTGTCTCATCACAGAAATCTAATTAGCTTTTTGTTTAAAACAGGGTTGTTAGACAAATGATGTCATGACACCAGGGCAGCCTGCTGCTCTCCATGGCCTTCCTTACCTCCTGGGATCAGTGCCTGCCTCAGTCTCCTAGAAGAGGCGTCAGGAAGCAGCCCATGGTGAACCACTCGCTGGAGAGGGGATGTGGTTTTGGCTTGTCAGCTGTTTGAAGGAAAGCAGAGGACTGCCTTGGGTCTCCCCTGGGTTTCACGAGTCCTGTAGAAATCCCTGGCTCAAGTCTGTGTGATGCAGCTGGAGCTGCTGCTGGGTTACTGAGCCATTCAGCACCTCATTTTGCCAAACCTGGCCATACCACCAAGTCACCCTGGCTAAGGGCAGCTGAGGGATATGGGTTAGAGATTTGGCTTGAGTCTCTGTGTATTTCCACAGCATCTATCCCTGGAGACACTCTTCCCATTGGTACGGCTGCTGGCTGTCAGAGAGCCATCCCTCAGATGAGGGATTTTAGCCACACTTCTGGATTCACTTGTCTTCTCGGCAGCACTGGCTGCACAGTGCTGGAGGTCTCTCTGTTTGCTCAGCTCTTTGGAGAGCACTGGCTGTGTTTACTTATGGCTGCCTTGTGCAAAAGCTGGCTGCACTCCAGTGGGAGTCCCCAAGCTCAGCCCAGTGTGTGCCCTCTGCTGCGTGGGAATTCCTCCCTTCCTTGGGACTGTGCAGACTTTCTTCCACTTTAGACTCTGCTTCAGTGCACCGATCCTGAGGGCTAGAAGAGTTGCTTTTACCTGCTCTGCAGGTAATGCAGAGCCTGTGTTGGTGCCCTCTAATGCCTAGCATCTCTGTTAGTAAGACCATTGCCTATCATTTTCTGAGGAGCACACCCTTGTAAGGCAATGGATGAGGTCTCCAAGTGTGCCAATGCTTGGAATTAAACGCCCCACACCTTCTGAACTGAAGCCCAACCATCTGCTGTACAACTGTGGATTGGTCAGAAATCTGCTGGTGACTCAATAGAGGAAGCCAAGGCATGGGCGGTCTATTTTTAGCTGTCAGTAAATGTACTAAAGTGGCTTACTGCTGAGTTGAAGAAAGGACAGACAATCCCTGCTTGCCCTATTTAGGGAATAAATGTGAAATACTTGCATCCATTTCTAAAGTCTAAATTATAGGTGCTTCTGGGGAGAGGTGTGCTGGGGAGGACAAATCTCTGGCCATCCTGCTGCGTGGCTCTGGACAGGCTTTGCTTCATGCTGCAGCAACAATCCACAAGGCATCCAGCACTTTCACAGGAAGAAAAGTGGAGAAGGAATGTGAGCACTGACCTGTAAGTGTGCTGGAGCTACCTGGCAGTGCTCAAGCCAGTGCTCAAGCCTCAGCCCTTCTTGAAAAGGATGTAAATAAGTGAGGGGTAGCAATGAGCCCAGGGGGACTGTTAAGGTTTTCTTTTACAAAGGGGAGCAGTAAGAAAGAAAATTATAAAACAAATTTTATACATGTATATATCTCAAAAAAATATAGTAAACATATATAAAATAATAATAATAGAATCATAGAGTATCCTGAGTTGGAAGGGACCCACAAGGCTCATCAAAGTCCAGCTGCTGGCCCTGGCCCAAGAATCACACCATGCATATATATATATATGTAAAAAAGCTTTTGTTCACCTTGTATCAGAATATGAGAAGATGTTTGGAAACTAAGAGTTTGTAGATTTGCAGCCAACAACCATGTTTTGCTCATCTAGCAGAGAATTGGCTCACAGATACAGCAAACTTCAAGAGTATAGAAAGGCTTCAAGAAAGATGAGCTATTAGTGTGCATGAAAGGACACTTCCACCTCCAGGGATTCTCCATCCCTGGAGGTTTTCAAGACGAGGCTGGACGTGGCACTTAATGCCATAGTCTAGTAACCACAGTGGGGTTGGATCAAGGGTTGGACTTGATGATCTCTGAGGTCCTTTCCAACCCGTCTGATTCTATGATTCTATGATTCTATGACACAGAGAGATGTTAGTAAATCTTAACAAATCCTGGTTTTGCCTGAAATTTCTTGTGTGACTATCCACACCAACTCTGACTTAGAAAACAAGAGAAAGGAAGTCACTTTTCTTTGTATGTGGCCTTGCCTGTGCCATGTTGTCCCAGTTCCTTCTCTGGCCTTTGTTTTTAAGGCTTTCACACAACAGAATACTGACAAGCTGTTCAGACGGAGTAAGAGCTGACATCCAGGGGCGGATATTGGCTAGGATAAAGCATCATCCCTACAACTGCCATAAATCTGCTTTGGAAAATGGGCTCGCCAGGGTTGTTACTGGGATAAAATGCCACAAAAGAGTGACTGGACCAGCATAGGAAATGAGACAAAGGGTAAGGAGGACAGCAAACAGGTCTCAGTAGGGCACTAGCATGTGGGTGTCTGGGGCTGGACCAGAATCTTCCTTCAGAAGGAGTTTGCCTGATGGGAACCGAGGCATAAACTGGGGGAGACACTTGGGGTTTGTTCTGCAGATTGTTGTTGCCATTGCATCAGTTTTCTAAAAAGAGACTAGGAAAGCATATTCCATCTCCATCTGTCAATGGCAGTGGGAAAGGCTGCTCTACCACAGGCACTGCTGCTCTTCAAAAGCTTCCAAATGCTCCTCTGCTGAAATGTTGTTGGGGTTTATATCCTTGCAGTGGCTGTGGTCACAGGATGATGTGAGGGGCTCACAGTGGTAGGAGGCAGACCACCTGAAATGAAACTACTTCAGAACTGTAAAATTATTCAATACACCTGAAGAAAAAAACCTGGTAGGGAATAGAAAGGAGGAACGAACCCTAAAATGGAAAAGGTAGAGGATAAACAGCCTCTTGGGTTTTACTCATTATTTTCTAAGCATTAGCAGTGAGTAATGGAGGTCTAGGGGGATCTGTGCAGTACGGATCAATACTCTAGGGGAAAAGTTAATTAAAGAAATTCATTTTCTCCTTGGTGCCGTTATATGCTGGAGCTGTAGGGATGGCCTGTTGGCTCTCCAAGGCTATTCACACACTGTCGCTTGCAAAGCTTGTAGCTTTGCCCAGCAGGTGCCTGTGACCCACACCTGACAGTGTCCTCACTGTCTGAAGTGGATGTGTAAAGACCTTGTGCCTGAACCAGCCATGTCCAACCCCACACTGTACTCCTGGGGCTTGCACCACTGATAATTCAGCATCTGCCTGTTCTTCATCCTCACCTGCCTTCCTCCCATTGCCTATGTGTCTGGAAGAACAGGGCTCCTTTGCTTCAGCAGAGGAAGACACAGGACCTATGGAAAAATAGCACTTTGAGTTTTCCATAATGTATTATTGGTGTAAATGTTGGTGAGAAACCAAAGATTCAATGTTTACAAGCCTGGGAGGTATTAGAGCCTACATGGGTTTGGTGGTTGAACCACCGAACAATAATCTCTTTGATTTCATGAGCCAAGATAAGAGTCACATCTCTAGAAATGCCACATCACAAAAAATCAATTTTAAAGTCAACATTCTTAAGTCTTCCCTGCAGAGAGCCTGTCTGGGTTTGCACTTCCTCACAGTTGGTCTTTATGTGCAAGATGTTCCTCACAGAGAGCTGCAGCTTCTGTTCGCTGTGTGTTCCCAAAGCTCCAGCCCAAGGCTGGCGAGGCAAGACACCAGTGATAAGGAATCTTGTGCTGCTGTGAAACATGACATTTATAACACCCATTCCTTCTTTTTGAAAGCAGCCTTTGCAATCCTTTTCTCCCTGTGTCTGTAAAAGAGACTGTGCTGGGTGTGAGCAGGCTCACCATGCCCAATGGCCATGGCCAAATCCCAGACATCGCTCCCTTCCCTCCTGTGCATTCAGGCCTTTCAGTGTTACAGGGCTGCTTTGCAGCAGAGCTGTGATTGGGTGGCTGCCCAAAACAGGAGAGCTTGAATGTTTGCAGTTTTTAGAGGATGATTTCAATGTTCAGCTCTGACCACCTATATTCTTTATTCCTTGCAGGATCCTGAATTTGGATTTTCTTGTCACTTTGCATTGGAAGAAATTAAGCATTGGTAAAAGCACCAATTCTGGTCAGCAGAGGTGAGGGAAATGGTCTCTTCCTTTGCTGCATCTTTCCTGGCTTCCCTCTAGTTTCCATCTGTGCAAAATCAGGGGGAAGACTGTGAAACACCTCAGCATACAGTGGTAAAAATATCTTCCTCTCTGGGGCTTTGGTAATTTTGAATGGAAATGGGTTATTCCAGTGCTGGACATTGCACAGCCCAGCCTTATCTCTGCTGATGCTTCAGTTCCTGTCTTAGACCCAGCAAGATCATCGAACTTCACATTGCCCCCGGGACCTGTCCTTAGGGGTATTTTTGACTTTGAATCACTCAGTCTCATAACTTGGCTTTTCTATTGCACTTATCATAAAGTTGCATAATCCAGGATCTCTTGCGCTGGGATCTTTTCACTGATGTTTTCCTTTGGCTTAGTTTTGTGCAGTTTTATTTATCAAATCCTCCATGAAGCTTCCTGTTACTGCAGGCAATAATTATTCTTATGTGTACAGAAGCTGCACTAAAAAATTTCCATTGGCTCTGAACATACCTGTTTAGTATCAAAATGCAGATTTTGGCAATTACCTTGTAGTGGTCTCTGCTGCAGAGAAGGTATCAGTCCTCTGACCACTGACTTTATAGTTGATATGTCCATCTCTTAGACCTGGGTGTTCTGTTGCTTGTTTAGCATTACCACTACTCCTCCATCTTGAGACATTCATTTCCTTCTATAGCTCTGAAGAAAACGTTTAATTTAATTATTTTTCTTCTGTTATGTGGGAAAAAACTTTTTTGTTTTTTTGTTGATTTGGCCACTTGCACTTTGAAACCTTTTGCCGTGTTTTCATTGTTTTGTTACGTCTTGGCTGAACCAGTGTAGTTCATCAGTTTTAATTGGGGAAAAAGCGCAGGGTGTGTTTGCTTTTCCCTGAAAACC
The DNA here is from genome assembly GCA_013399855.1 of Oxyruncus cristatus. Taxonomy (NCBI): domain Eukaryota; kingdom Metazoa; phylum Chordata; class Aves; order Passeriformes; family Cotingidae; genus Oxyruncus; species Oxyruncus cristatus. The sequence goes on along the minus strand of VXAY01002772.1, from coordinate 411,079 downwards.
ATTTTCTGCTTCATAACAAATTTTAAAGGCTTATAAAATGCATTAATAGCCTTCCCAAATGCAGCTGGTGCTGAAGAAAGCAGAGGAAAGAGCAGCCTTTCCCATCACAGGGCAGCAGGGAGTCCACCACCCTCCTCCCACTCTCTAAAGCCACCATGTGTCTTTTGGGGCTGGAAATACTCTAGGAGTAACTCAGTGAGCAGCTGAACCTTTGCATATCAGTAGGATTTCTGTTTGGAAAGGGAGGTAGAGTACTTTTCCTCTGGCAGCCCCTTTGCAGCTCCCACTGCAGGGTTGGGGGACCAGCATAACTGAGGAGAGCAGCCAGGGAGGCTGGCAGTGAGACAGTATGATTTCAGTTCTCCTTGGGGTTAAAGGAATAGTTAATGCCTTTTTTAAAATTTGGTTGTAGCAGAGCCTCTGATACTGCCAGTTGTGCCTGTCCTGTACCCAGACAGACACCAACTGCTTATGAAAGCTGCACAGCAGGGGATGGCAGCTTCACTCCTTGCCCTGTCGAGATTTCCTCTTTCCCACACTACTGCAGCCCCACAAACCCCACAAGTCTGCTCAGGTTGGTTCTGGACTGAGTTGTGCTGCCCACTGCCTGCTGCACTGTGGGGCAGGGGTGGTGGGGCAGGAGGGAGAAATGCCTCCTGCACAGGAGTCTGCCATCTGCCATTTTTTGGATCTCTCTGCTGAAGACACAAGGATTTCCTTCAGAATTAGAGCTTAAAGTAGGAGAGGAATGGCCCAAGTGCAACAGAACTGAGTATGGATACGTACTTTGGGAGAAGATCAGCTGCGAATTCTTGAGCTGTCCTCACATGTCCTTTGCAGAAGGACAGGTCCACCTAAGGGTGCCATGGCTGGTGTCTGGTTTACACCTCATACTGCAAGGTGTTCATCGCACCTTCAGCTCTTATGCTGCTCAAAGCCCAGGCGAGCAGTAGCTCTGCACACGTGTGGGCTGACCGGGAGCCACAATTAACGCACCTCTGTGCAATCCCAGCGCAGCACCTGGACACGCCTATGAGGCTTGGGCAGAAGCCAGGAAGTGTGGGTGGAGGGTTTCCCCAGAGGTCCTGGCAAACGTGGGGCCAGGCCATGGATTGATTACAGCTGTGTGTGAGGGGGTTTAAAAATAGCTCTCCGGCTTTCCAGAGGAATGTATTTGTTATGGAGTCACTGAAAGGCTGTAGTAAGAGATCCAGGAGCAGCCTCTGGGAGCAAGCCAAGAGACAGAGCTTCGTCTGGGCACAGTGCTCCCTGGAAAGGCAGACTTGGGCTGCTGAGCAAGGAACCCGCTCCTGTTTGTTTGCTCTCTGTGTTCAAGGAAACAAGACTCTGTGTGTGTTTCATATGATAAATAAACATTGCTGCACCAAGGAAATGTTTGACGTATCATCCCTTATATTGTAGTGGAAACAACCTGGCAAGACCCCACGCTATTGGCTAATCCTCAGGCCAGATGGAGGTAACAATATGTTTCAAATGTTAATTAACTACTTCATTACGTGTCTGATTTTCTGTTTTTAAAAAAATTGTTAGGAAGGCTTGTTTAACAAATATATTTACTGCTGCATCATGGTTCACTGCTCAAACCCACAAGATCTGAGCCTTAACAGCAAAATTGTTAGCTTGGGTGTAACAGCAGAGCTAATCACTAACACATGGGGAACACAGAGCCAAAAATCTGCAAACGGATAAGGAGCATGGCAGGGAACTGAAATAAGGGACACACATTACTCTACTCTGAAAGAAGAAGACAGTGCTCTGAGGTTTCCATCTTTTAGAAACACACTGATCTTAATTAACTTGTCATGATGGGCATGCATTAGGATGAGAAGGGCTCCCATGAGTGTGAGATTAATGCACAGATTCAGGTGAGTGTTCTCCCAAAGAAGTTCCCTAAAATGTATCCCCAGCATACACACTGGGATGGAAGAGCGGGAAGTGGTGTCATTCAGGTTGGTTAGGACAGAAATTCTGTATGGCTTCAGTGGAAAGGATAGTCATCCCTTAAGAAGGAGTGAATTAGAAGCAATGGGAGAGGCAAAAAAAGGGAATGGAACTGTTGTGCGGGGTTGGGGGGAGATCACAGAGGCCAGGCTAGAGGGGATCCTGGTACAGCACCATGGAGCTGCAGGGTTCTGTAACCTCAGGGCTTTGATAAACTCCAGTGAAGTGTAGGCTTGACAGCGTAGAGGAGGAGAGACATCAGCTGTGTGTGCAGTGAAAGGTAGGTGAGAGCTTGCAGAGAGGGGAGTTGATTCAGATCTGTGGTTTACCCTACATAAATCTGTGGAGTCACACCAGTGTGTCTGAAAGATCTGTTTTGGTCTTGGAGATGTATGTTGCAGAAGAAGTGTTTTTTTTTATTTCAGGGATAAGTTTTTGGGCATGGTCATGAAGAAAATAGCTTAAATTGCAACCAGTAGGAACTTGACTGGCTATCTGAGAGACAAGAGCTCTCACAGTGCTCTTGAACACGGGTTTGCAGATGACAACCTCAACCTTTGGCCAAAGTGTGCTGGGAGTTTGCCTGCAGAGTTACATCTGCTCAGGGCATGACAGCCATGCTCCCTCATGGAGATCTCTCTCTATATATATCTCTCTATATAGATATATCTCTATATAGAGACAGAGATCTCCATGAGGGAGATATATCTCTATATGGAGACAGAGATCTCCATGAGGGAGACTGTCATGCCCTGAGCAGATGTAACTGCTCAGAGAGATATGGAGAGAGAGATACAGAGATATATATAGAGAGATATCTCACTGTATTGACTACATGCAAGCAAGGCATCAGGTTCTCTGAAGGCTTTGTTCCTGCCTTTCAGGATGCTTCACTAGTGGAAAAATTCTTCCCATTGGTGTATCTTACACCCCAGAAGCTGGCTCAGAAACTTATGGCAGAAAAACATCCATGCTGGAAACTGTGCATCCTTCCAGCAGCACCAGGCTAGAACTTTTATTTAGTCTCACATCTCAGGCAGTAATTTGCCTACTACAAGGAGACACATGGAGGAAAGGTTTCTCATGTTTACAAGAAAATGATGTTCATCAAACGGCTTCCAGACCTGCTGTAAAAAGGAGTTATTTTGGAAGACAGAAGGAACAAAATTAGGTCATATCCTTCAAAGGAAGAGATGATTTTTGAGTCTTGTATGATCAGGTAGTACAGAAACATGACTGTTTCTTCTCAGGTTGAGCCTTGACTTCTATTTTCTGCAATAAGTGCATGCATTGAGATCTGAGTGTTCCCAACTAGATGACGCCACCATTTAGGCTATAAATCAGGATTTTCACGAGCAGTGTATCAGCTTTGTTTTGAGAAGAGCCTGTGAGCTGTCCCAGAGCTGTACAAATATTGCAGAATCAATATTTTGTTTTTCTTATTTAAAAAAGACAATTTTTAACATTTGCTACATCAAAATCATTCAAAGTTTGAGACTCAAAAAGGAACGTGTTTCTCCCTTTCATGGCCTTCTCCAACATCACCCCATAGGATGAACGCAGCCTTGGGTCTGATTGCTCCCATGAGCCTGCCAAGATCCCAGCACCACTGGGTCAGCAAGAACCCCCCGAGCATCTCCCCACTATCTGTCTCTCCTCTTCTTGTCCTTGAGCACCCAAGGAAAGGAACGTGTGGGAAGCATACCGGGTGCATAGAGAAGCAAAATAGTGCAAGATGTAATTTTAAGACATGGGTTAGGCAGTCCCTGCTGCAGCTAAACCACACTATGTTTCCATATGCGATGGTGCTCGTGCCCTGAGAAACAGCCTGTTGGTCAGACACCTGGCTTATTGGGCAGCAGAACTATATCTAACCTAAAATAGTGGTGGCAACAGGTCAAAAAGAGCAGGAAGGACAAATAGCATATTTAGTTTGGTGTACCAGTGACTAGGCGTGGCGTGTTTTGGAAATACTGCAGCAAGGTGAGCTTTGAAAAGGAATTTGCAGGCAAATATGATAGCTGCAGGTTGTGTTTTCCTGGAGTGGTCTTCATCTTATTCTTTTTTTTAGCGGGAAAAAAAGGTAAAAATGGAGATAAAAATAGAGATTTTATGTTGGCTAAGCAGCCCTTAAAAGGGCTGGAAGAGAAAAACCCAAACGGCAGAAGTATTGCTTAAAAAAACAACTGCATGATATTTCACAAAATCTGAATTTTTCCATTGCTGCCTTTAGTTACATAAAGGCCTTTCATATACCCAGGTCTGTTGATCTCTGATAAAACTGCACAAAGGAGGCAGCTCATTAACTCTCGTTCTGCACTGAGCATGTTTTGATGTGCAGATCGCTGACAGCACAAAAATCCTTTCTGGCTGTGTGTGTAGGGATAATAGCAGTATTGACAGTGTGTACCTGCTGCAGGCAAAACACAGGGGATCCTCCATCTCCTCGGCATTTCATCCTAGAAGTGATGACCAGGGAACGTAAAGAGTGATTGTGGAGTTGAACGTAGTACAAAGCTCCTGGAATTGACTGCCAGTTACAGTGTTTCAAGTCAGACTCTTGAAATGAACACAAACTTTTAAAAATTCCTGCCATTACCAGCTGGTTATTGATTAAAATAATGACACCTTTTGTTTTTATAGAGGTTTTCAAGCTCTCTTGTGTACAGAAGACTTCTCAAACATTTAAAAATTCTAGGGATTAACAGTTTATTAGAACAGTTAGCTTGCAACATTGGAGATTACAAACAAAGCACTGTTGTGTTAGTATAGGGAGGTAGAGAGCAAAACTCACCCACATGTTTCAGTTAACTAAACTGGTTGGAATTAAACAGCGTAAGTGAAATGAAAGTTACATTTAACAAATAATGTTTTAACTAGAGGATGTTGGACATCAAAGCTGGTATCTTTTAAAAGAGAAATTGTTGGCAGCACTCCCCAGTGTGTGCATGATGGGCATGCAAGTTTGTGGCTGTACTTTGGTTTCTTTCTCTCTGCTCCAAAATCATATAAGATCATGGGGAGAAGTAAAATGGCTGCGTTTAGAGTGAAATGCTGGTGTTCACTGATGGAACAAAGATAAAAAGCAAACAACAAATGCATTGCTATGATGACTTGGGTCCTTCCTTTTCTTTCCCTAAACTAGGAGAAGATGGTTTCAGGCCCATTTAAGGTGGAATCAGTTTGCTTCTGTCGATAAAAAGATGATGGATGTGTAGTGGGTTGCAGCCATAAGGAGTGGCTGTGCAGATTTAGGGTGGCTGTTGCTGAGACACAGCTAATCCACCACACCAGAGCTGCTGGGACAGCAGAGACCATGGTCTACTCTTCTCTCTCCCCTGCACTACCACGTACCCAAGTCCCAGGTAGTACCTGTCCCAGTACCCTGCGTGCTGAGAGGCATGGTGAGGAGGCACACCTGCAGGCAGTGACCCTGGGAAGGTAATGTCCCACAGCAGAGAAGTGGTGATTGCACAGGGACCTTCCCAGGTCCCTGAAAATCACAGAGGCATGCTGATGGCACAGCTCTCCAAGCACAGGAGAGGAACAGCTGCTTTTTTCCTACTCACAGCCCTTGCTGATGCCCAGGTACTCACTCCAGTCTGGCACAGCCCCGCTGTGGCCATGGCGCTGTGGAGATAAACAGTCACGGTCTGCATCTGTGCTACCCACAATCCCAACTTTATCAGTCCAAGAAATTTTTTTCCCTCCATGAGTGGCAGCTGAAATTAAACCTGAGGAAAATTCAAGTTTAATGTCAAATGTCAGTGTATCATTATGCACATTTTTCAGAGCTGCAGCCAAATTGGTCCAGTGCTGCTTAACTGCTTAATACAATAAATCATGGATTTTGCCAGCTGCTTGCCTAATTATGTATTTTATTTGTTGTAAACATCAGCTCTGAGTCGATGGAAGGGAGGCTGTGCAGAGTTTCCACAGCCAATCTGATGGGCTGCAGTACAGCAGCCATTTCTGCAGCCTTATCTTCCACTCATCAGTGTGACTGACATAGACCTCCAAGAAGTTATCTTTTATACCCCTCTCTTCAAAATGTGTACTCTCTTTGTCATTTCTTCAGGGAAACTGTGCTTCTGAGTCTGTTATAAAAGGTTATTCATCTTATGTCCCAAGGACTTGCAATTTTTCACAAAATATCAATTGGTCTTTTGCCATGTTTTCAGTCCAGAGTGTCAGAGGCCAGTCCAGTTTTGGTCAAGAACTGGAAGGCTCCTTTCTGTATTAACTCCTGCTGCATCACACTGCAATTCATCATACCAAGATTCATTGGGGTTTTTTTGGTGTGTTTTTTTGTTTTGTTTTGTTTGTTTGTTTGTTTTGGGGGGTTTTTTTGTGTGTGTGTGGATTTTACTCAGAGCCAAGCAATTCTGGCAAACTGGAAAAATATTGTTTCCGAAGCCACTAAAAGTTGAATTTCAGGTCTGACCCAATTTAGCTTTTTTAAGCTGTAAGTGAAGGGACAGGTTGAAGGTGGCAAGCACATGACAGTGCTGTGCAGCCCAGAAGGGCAACAGCCCTCTGCCCTTGGGAGCTCACCACCTGATGGATGTGAGCAGAGGGACACTGACTGTGACTGGTACTCCGAAGGAAGGGGTAGAGCACTTAACTGGGGTAGATATGACCTCAGCCCACCACCAAACCCATTCCTCTTGTCAGGGTGGCTGCTCCAGAGAAGCACTGGTGGAAGAGGCAGGACCAAGTGTGTCCCCACCACCACTGAGCCACAGGAGTTTGCTTACAACACTGCAAAAACTCGCCTATCCAGCAGTGCCTCATGAACACAATATAGCTTTCATCTATAGAAATTCTACTGAGGTTCATGCATATTAATGCTCATATACTGACTGCTCTTTCTGATCTGCTTTAATCCAAAGATAAGCTGAATTTCTTATGTTGTTCTGCAGTAGTAATTGAATTTGAAGCAGTACATTTTCCTGCTGTGTTCCAACTACATTTGAATTAAACTTGGTCATAACGGTGAAGAAAGCATCAACCTCTACATAAAATCCATTTGTACCAAGGGAGGTGTATAATACTTTACTTTAAAGTGAGGATCATTAGAAATAACTATTTGGAACATCATAGCTGAGGATAAAAGCATACAAGTCATCTGTATTAGTACAGTGAAATATAAATGTCTCTGTCTCATTTATCAACTGCTGAAAATGAAAGGTGTTTAACTACACAGGATTTAGTATCAGTAAAGACTTTATTCGCTCTGATAGTGCACAAGATGAACCTTGCTTGCTTGAATTTTGAGAACACAGTTTCCCTCTTGCAGATACACTCTCTCTTTATTCAGAAAGAGCAGATCAGAGGAATGGAGATCAGAGGTCCACTTACAAAGGTATGTATATAAAATGTGAGTATAACTGCAGAAATGACTATCAGAGTCACACGTGACAGCTGAACAACCCTGCACACAATTAGGATAAAAGGGCAGTTACCCTTGGCCAGCAACTGCATGATGGATGGCTGCAGCTCCCTGCACTGCAGCTGCACAGACACCCTTGGTATCGATTCTATGCACATTTATTTCATGTGAATGGAGGCCACATTTCCTGTGTTGAAAAGTACTTTAAAATGTATTTCCATAGAAATTCCAAAAGTTATTAGATTTATTCTTGCATTTTGTGAGCAATGTCTATGTGCTTCCTGGCTGTTTTCTTCTTTCCTCTCTTTGTCCCTTTTTCTGGAGGAGATGAATAATTCATCATAGAAGTAGGCACATGGATTTTCATTTTTTGTTTTAGTAAAACAGTACTTCAAAGCAAGCACTGTCAGAGGTTTGCTCATTGTGACTCAGATTTATGGAAAAGGCACTGCAATGTCTCTGGGATCTCATTTTAGCATGGCCATATTTGTAGACTACTCTCAGTCTTATGTTTTCTCAGTATAATCTTGAAAAAATATCCTCAGATTTAAGAACTTCTGTCATTAAAGTGTCTCTATATTTTGACTGAAAAACACCTTAAGATTATGGATTCTCATTCTCTGGTAACAGCAGAAATTTTTAAAATGAACAAAGCTATGTGCTGTAGATCCATACCTTTTCTTTTGTGTGTGTATGTGTATTAGTCTCATGCTGGATAATTTAATAAGTTTCATCAAAATAATCTGAGAGCTCTTCAGAAGACCTTCTTAGCAAGAAGGGCAGAAGTATTGGCCTTCAATTGTCCAAAGATACTTTCAGCTGTGATCTTTCATCTGGTTCAGAATATCCATTCAGAATCTTCTTGCAGCAAGAAAATCTTATTACGACATTGATAAACTATAAATGAAGGTAGGAATAGTTCTCAAGGCTCTGGTAACTTCCTAGATGAGTCTGGATTGATTTGTACAAGTTTCTTGCAATTCTATGATCCCTGAAATCCTCTAGCTGACCTCTGTCCTTCTCAGAAAATAGGTAACTGTGTGGAAGACAAGGAGTGAGAATGTGCATCGTCTCCATGAGGCTAAGGAAAGCCCACTCATATGAAGTCATTAGTACCCTCAAGAGTCCCAGGGGTTTAGAACCTTTTCCATAACAACAAACACGGCTCTTGGGAGGCAGCAGCATCTCTGCCTTTCCCTGAGGCTGTGGTTTGCTGACCCCATAACCTGCAAAGCTCCTAAACTGTTGCAACTGTCCATACGGAACTACACGCTGGGCTCTACAGCTCTGGGTTTGGTTTGCTGTATGTCTCAAGGACAGCAGAGTTTTTCATCCAAAAGGTTTTCTACTCGTCTAATGGTGTCTTATTTACCGAACTGATCACTACCAGTAGTCCATCTCTAATCTCTCAGGGCCAGCTCTCCTGCACATCACAGGTAGTCAGCCCACCTGTGCTGACTGAGCAGCAGTCCCCACCATCACTGGAATTTCCATCTCATCTGGTAGCCTGGAGAGTTGGGGCATGGCTGTACCATGTAGGTGCAGTCCAAGTTGTGGGAGGTAGTGCAACTCTTGGCGCCTGCATGTCACGCTTCCAACTACTTGTCCATAAGAATTAAGGTGTGTGGAGAAGGCAAGATGGGAAGCCATGTACAGACAAGGTCATGTGGTAAATTGAGGCACTTGAGAAATATCTGTGCTGTTGAGTCTTCCATTTTGAACACGTCATATTTTCACAGTGACTCAGGATGACATAGGGCTGTCAGCAACCAACTGGACCTGTGGACACCATGCCCTGAGCAGCTCTGGATTCATGGAGTACAAACAATTAGCAATTATTTGCTTGCTCCTGAATGGCACAGGGTCTTAATCCAGCCTTCCCTTAGAAGTTTCCCTCCTATTTGCCCATGCTACAGTCTAGTCCTGTTCTTAATACATTCACGAATTAGATCACAGTCTTGGTGTCTGTATAGTGTAGCTCTTCAAGACAAAGTGCCAGACCCATTGAGAGGTTGGAAACATCTCTGCAGTAGTAAAAAATGATTGGTTCTACCCTTGCAACCTTTTTTCTGAGTGATGTTAAGCATAGGGAACACTTTTGGTAGGGAGAGGCTGTCACACAGACTTCTCCAGATCCCTCACAGTGTCTTGGCAAAGCTAAACCTGATGTGGATCAGTTCAGAGGCTCATGGGTAGCTTTGTTTAGTGTTCGGCTTTGCTGTTGTCAGGCAAGTACAACACATACTTAGGTACTCATTGCACATCTTAGGTACCTCCCCTTTTTTGAGTATCTGCCTTTTAAAGCTCACTGTTTAAATACCTATGTTTTTCCTAAAAGGTTAGCAAATCCCACTTACCTCCTGTCTCTTTGGGCATCACTGGCATTTGTCAGGGGATGTGACAGACTTGAGTGTTTTGCTCTTCAAGGTGCAGAGATTCAGCTCTCCACTGAGAGCTATTATTTAGGGCTCAATTAATCCTTTGTCCATATTTTGCCTTCAGCAGCTGAGCAAAGCTCCTCATAGCGCTCACTGTGCTGTGTGGTGGATTGTGCTGGCCTTTGTCTGACACACCAGCTTGTCTCACTCCCTCCTGGATTATCTTCTGGCTCTGTAGTTCTTATCCAGCCATAGCTGTCCTCAGGATTTCCCAGAGCCAGCAGTGCATATGGTGTTTATATATGCTCAGAGGGGAACCCTCTGTTGCAAGTGCGTAGGGGTTGACAGGGCCCTTTGTGTCCTCCTTATGCTTTGCGTGTGAATTTTGTATTGTTTCCAGATAAAGTGAGACTTGGCTGTGTGTGGTGTCTGCAGCCCAATACATTTTTTCTTTTCTTTCTCTTGGAATTGCAAACTTGAGAAATGGTGTTATGCTCTTTTTAGAAGAAACTGAGCTGATCTATCTGACTTCAGCAGCAGTTACATGGGAGGTGAATGGAGTCCCTTGTGCTTGCAGAGAAGTGAAGTGTTCTGTGCAGGACTGCAGGCTCAAGCCAAAGGCCAACTGTGACCAACCCTGATTTTTCTCACCCAAACTCTCCAGCTACATCAGCTGAGGATGTTTTTTTAATGGAAAACTGCCTTTTTTTTTTTTTTTTTAATGACTGTTCAGTGGTACATTTGAGGGATAGATCTTACTCCCTTAAGGAAGAAAGGAACTGAAGCACATTTTCAAGCAAATACACCTCAGCAAAGTGCCCACAATACTGTGATGAGGGAAGATGCTTCATAAAATCTAAATTTGGGTTGTTAAACTTCTGTTTTGTGTGGATCTTACTTTAAAACTTACCAAAAAATCAAGGCTATGTGGGTGGTGTTAAAACACGTCTTTCAGTGACATTTAAAGCCCTTTGAATTTTTTCTAGTAAAAGTAGATCCCTTATTTTCCTCCAGGCTGTGGTGGAAGTAGGATTACCCCAAGCTATGGATGGCAGCTGGACAAGCCTCTCTGCCACTTGTCATCTGGTACCAGCAGTGCAGCTCAGTGCATTCCTTCTCGGGTGCATGGGGTTTGTGCTTACCTCTTGCATAAGCAGCAAATCAATTAAATATTTAATCTTTGTGACTGTGACAACCTCTTGAGTTGTTTGTGATCTCATGTTTCTTTTTGGACCAATTTTATGCATGTATTATGCAACAGAGAGCAGAAGGGTTTTGATCTGATAGAGGGGAGATGAGTGCCCTTCCTCATGCAGCATCCACTTGTGCCTGAGCCAATTACCTCTTCCTTAAAATGCTGTCAGCCTTCTCTACAGAAATAAATGCCCAAGAGAGGAGGGAGACAGGGGACAGGAAAATATTTGGGTGTGGATATACATGTAGAAATATTTAGAAGCGCCTTCAAGGCAGGGAAACATGAAATTTTTGACTACCATTTTTGCTCCCTTGCTTGGGGCCTGTTTCCTCCTACTTATGTGAAGTGCTGTAGACTGAAAGCAACAGAATGGGACAGAGAAGCCAAAAATCTAGGTGAAAGTTAGTCCAGCTTGTTGTGCCCTTGGGAAATCAATACGATGGGAAAGTTAGTTCTTTCCCAGCTCTAATTGCAAATGTTGGCCTCATCCTTCACATTCTTTGTTCGCAGTTTGATGGACAAAAGAGCAAGTCCTGATCCCTCAGAAGGCTCTGGAACTCCCACCAAGCCAGCTTTTCCTGGGCTTTGCCTCCAGGAGGGCACAGAGCAAGAGTGTTCAGCAAATGAAATTCCCATTTGGAGTACCCAGGAGGACACACACAATGGCTGTGAAGCTGTCCTGCATTGATGGCCAAATGGGATTTCAAATCCCCTGAGCGCATGTGCATTCCCTACCCAGCAACATCCAGGAATAATGCAAAATACAAAATGTAAATAACACAGACACAGTGTGTGTGAAAGGGAACTACAGGCTCCTGGGCTTGAGAGCAGAGGTTCCCCAACCTCTCTGTGGTTGTGTTTGACATCACCAGAAACCACCTGGGCGTCAAATGATGTATCTTGTGTCCAAATTGTTTGTGGTCAAAAAAGAGGGCAAGAGGCAACACGGAGACTCCCGGTGGAGGAACACACAGAATAAGGATGCACTTGGGCTTGCAAGGTACCACAGCTTTGTTCTCAGGTGTGTTCTTACTTCAAGAAGGTGTGTTGGTTAAAGGGCTGCTCTGCATAGCCAAGGGTGAAGTTTGTTTCTCCTTTTCCATCTGATATGAGTGGCTTTCCCCATCCAAAAAAAAGGCAGCTCCCTTGAGAGATGCCATAAACACAAGGAGATTTTTACTTTTTCCAGGTGCCAAACCTGCAGCTGGATACAAAGTGGGAAAGAACAAGGACTATTCTTGCCTTTTCATCACAGGCTTAAAAAACAACATATTTGACTCTTGCTGGTAAGAGACACTGTCTCTGACTAATCAGGCTGGTCTTTGAGCAATGTCACCCACCCCAGGAGCACCCTGTGGGATGGACATCAGCCTGGTGGAATGGGACACAGGATGGGGGATGGAGGCAATCCCTTCCATTGGCTTGCCATACTTAAATTAAGGTAGCTGATGAATACTTTGACCTGTTTGATTTTTCTGCTTCTCTGCTCAGCACTGTTGTGTCCTTTGTTCAAAGCTCTGTTAATTCTCTGTATCACCTCGTCCTCTGAGCAACTGCTCATTTCAGCTTGGGAAGGAAATTAATTTAGCAGTGTTTTTTTAATCCTCATTCTATGCCTGATAATGTAAATAATGTATGTGCTACCAAAGGCATATGTAATTAGTCCATTGTGCTGTTAAACAAAATCTTAGGACCTAGGGTTTTGATGATGGCAGGTGGGAAGGCTCATGCTAGCATTTTTTTCTGTGCTTCATGCTTTTGCTCATATATGCTCTTTATCTCTGGTATTGTCTGACTGGTTGATAGCTTTCATTTCTAAAGAAAATCACTCTCTGAATCTGTGATAACCAAAGGCCTCAGATAAGTGAGTTTCATTGGGTCATTATATCATAATAGCACTAACAAAAATAAAATAAAGAGATCCATATATCCTCACCATCATTCAGATGAGTTAGTGGTTGGGTGAGCGAATGTCTGAGCCTCCACGTGTGACTCTGTTTTGCTAAGAAGTCCTTGAATTCTGGTTCATTATTTTAAATGTTTGATTTATTTCTCATAAGTTCATAAAAGTCATCTCAAAGATATTTACCAGTGAAGTTTTGTGTTTGTTCTCTGTGGCTGGTCTGGATTCTGACATCAGGATACATTTGCGTGGGCGGTCTAAGGCCTTCTCTGCAGCCAACTCTTGCCATTATCCATGCAAGGAAAAATGCTCTGAGAAGCCTTTCCTGATTAATCAAAAAAACATTTATACTTCCAAACTGGCCTTTTCAGTTCCAGGAGAGAGTAATAACTATTTTAGCTACATGCTCCATTAGCCTAGTTATGGTTATTAACCACTCTAAGGCTAACAGCTTCAGCTAGTAAGATGCAAAATTTGAGCCTCAGAAACATTTCTAGTAGTGAAGAAAATATAAAAATATGAATATTTATCAGGGGCTAAAATTAGCTCTCTCTAAAAAAAAAAAAAAAAAACACAAAAACAAAATGAAAAAAAACCCCAACCAATCATGTACCTGAGGTAAAATACTGACCTAAATGGCCAGGTTTTTACCCTGGATCTTTTGCCTTATGTTTCCTTTACTCAAACTATAACAGGTAAGGAGGATGCTAAATGCAGGGCTGCACACAAGGTTTTCAGTGCTCTGTGGTATCACAAGTCAGGCTCCTGCCCCTCCACTCTACCTGCACCAGGGAGGGGGACTTTGCCTGGTGAAGAGCACAGCAGCGCCAGCCCCTTTTGAGGACAGAAGAGAGGTGTTTATTGCTAAAAATACTGCCCTTTGGAACAGCATGTGTTAAACTAGTTGTGAAAGGCTGAGCATGGACAGGGAAGAGTTTTAGAAAGTTGTGGAGCAGATGAGCATATTTCTGCTTTCTCCCCTATGACATCTGGTAGCTTTTTTTTTTTCCATCCCCATATCAGATTTGCCAGCCGGTTAATAAACTCAGAGGCAGGGCAGCAGATTGCCTGATAAAAATGAGTAATTACGTTTGAGTTTCCCTGACCAGAATTTTGATTGGCCACTGGCACAATTAATAGGATTTTCCAACCATTGCATAAAGAAAGCTGTAACCCCTAGGAAATCATTTAGTATATGGGAACTGTAAACAGGCTTTAAACCATCAGCAAAGATGAGGGATGAATAGTGAGTGACTGAGGGAGCAGTAGCATGGCAGGTGGTCTGATATTTTATAAATGTCTTGGTGAATAAGCTGTTGAGAAAGGACACAAACAGCCCAGTGACAAATTGGACACACTACATTGCATCAGGTGGAGCTGCAAGACATGGAGATCATTCAGAGGAAAGTGGGAGGACTGTGAAATAAAATCAGCCCTGCAATATCTTGGAGGAAGTAATATCATTCCTCCTTTTAAAGGGTTTGGGGAAGAGACAGATGTTCACGTTCATTTATCAAAAAACTTTATTACAACAATAAAATACAGTTGAATATACTGTAGCTGATTGCCAATATGCCAAGCATGAAGGAATTGCACTACATTCTCAGAAAGCACTTTCTAAGAACAAGCATTTTGTCTTCATGTTTGAAATTTCTAACACTAAGTTTTGAACTGGAACTGTGGAAAGAAGCAGAAAACAAGGGTAAAAATTCTGAGGACCATGGTTTCCATGAGGACCATTCAGCTGTGCAATCTTCCTGCACATGACATGCTGCATGTGAGGAAGTCTGTCTTAGCCCACACAACTCCACTGGCACTGGAGCTATTCAAGCTTGGGTTTTGGGAAAGTTGGGCCTTAACCACATTTGCCCTCCCTTCACCCTCCCTCCAATAAGTTTGCTTCAGTGCATCTGCAGTCATGCTTTCAATACTCCTTTCTCAAACAGCATCTTCTCCCTATCTCTTGGCCAGGAAGATAAGAAACTGTTGGTCAGTGTAACCAGTGCCCCGCTTTCTTGTGTCTGGCAGGGCAAATTTCTCTTTACCAACATGAGGAAAATCCAGGAGTTGCATTTCAGGAGCTTTTATTCTTTTATCTCCTTCTCTTTCACTATATATTTAGACGATTCTTTGTCAGCAAAAATGGCTTTTGATAGGCTTCCTTGCTTGTACTTTATTATTTTGGAGATTCTGCATTCTTCCACTCAGACCATTTGCTCCTTTGCTCTCTGAAAGCCTTCCAAAGGGGAATCTTTCCACCAGCTTCAGTGAGATCTCAGACAATGTCTACACTTTCCCACCTACTGCATTCCATCCTCTTTCGCCATGGTGGTCCTTCTTCCTCACTCTGCCTCTCCTTCCACCTCTCTCTGACACCCAAACTTCCTCTTCAGCCTGCTCATCTCCTTTGCAGTCCTCACTTCCATCCACTTTCCTGTATCCCAAGTGTTGCAGGATCCCCTTTTTCTCCCTGCTACAAATGGGCCACTCCCTCTCCTGCCCCACCCTGCCACTCCCTCCATCTGACACTCATCCTCCAGCCCCTGCGCTTGTTCCTCCTCAGCAGCAGCCAGACAGGTCCCTCCTTCAGGAGCTTTCAGATGATTGAAAAGACACGGCAAAGAGGCTCCTTGTTTCCACTTTCAGGGCTTGACTTCCCAGAGGGCTTGGCTCTTCCTGAAGTGCCTGGTTTCCTCAGGGCATGTGGAAGCGCTCTCAGAGTGGTCACCAACATCTGTGTCTGGCCAGGACAGGAAGCAGACATGCGCCCAGCTAGGGGAGACTCCTGGAAAAACTTTAGTTGTTGAGACCTTGCAGCTTTTCTAAGATTTTACAAGTGTGGTTTTTCAGGCAGCCTGGATTTCAAGCTCTGCATAGGTGGGAGGCAACCCAGAGCTGATAGGGTTGGTGCTGGCACCTCCAGATGCATCACACTTCCAGCCAGAAGGGCAGGAGGGACAAGAGTCTTACAGGAGAAATTACCTGAAATTTCAGTGTTGGAAAACAGTTTTGTCATAGTCTTGCTTGTGTCAAAACAGCAAGAGCAGCTTGAGTTTATTTTTCCTAAAAAAAAAAAAAAAAAAAGTACAAATTCAGCCTGTAATAGCTGGAGTGGGAATTTGCAGCTGAGCAGATGAGAGCTGCCATTCATTTGAACATCTCACTGTGGCACCTCATAATGAGAATTCTGGGCAGTGTTAACAACATCAAATGTACTTGGGCAACCTGTCAAAGAGACTGGATGTCAGCTGTATAGCAAAATACAACTCCAGCCTAGTTATGGGCCTTCAGGAGGAGCCTCATGATCATGTATAAAAAGTTGGAAATACGCTATGACACCCAGTTAATTCTTCAAAATGCTAAGAATTGTGCAGCCATGGTGAAGATTGATAAAATGTACGATTACTTGGAAAATGGTGTCGCTGTTGTGAATGTTCAAACTGAGTTAGGCACATAACAAGATATGAGAGGGTTTCCTACTTAATAATAACATTCTTTTTCTGACTTCAGTTACAGTGGGTCCATGATGCCTCCAAGACATTTGTCTAAATTTCCTGGGCCAGGTAAAACATTGCGGATTAAATACTGAACTGGGTGTGGGTACACTTTAAAAATATCTGTGTAAGACCAGAAACAAAATACTTCAGTAAAGAAAAGTAGTTTCTTTACCAATTATCATGGATGGCAGGTAGATGGCAGGGGGTGTGTATGGGTGTGTGAAGGACAATGGAAGTGAGTGGGGAAGCTGGAACAGTTACAAAGAGGTCTGGAAAAGATGTAGTTAAAAATCTGTTTCATATCTGCAACCTTCATATGCTCCCACTGCTCCATCAGGCAACCCCTTGTCACTACACTCTTCCCAGTTGGTGGCCTTGTCTGCTTGACTGGCATATTCTGGAAAGGCAGAACGTCCTTTGAAATGTAGGATGTATTCAGGAAGCAGTCACAGGCATCACCACTCCAAAGATATGCTGCAACACTCCTGCAGTACTTTATTATTCTGAAGATATGGGCACCTATTTGGTATTAATATATGTCTTAGAGATCTTTTTTGTGTATCCTGTTAAGTTACTGAAATGCAGAAGTGAGGGACAAATAGATAAAAATGCTGATGAACAATTCTATGAGACAGTCAAATGTAGTAAAATATTTTCAGCTGAAATGCATCATCCAAAATTCCTGTCAGTTTGAACTCTGCTAAATGACCTTTGTAATGATTTTTTTTTTTATCATTCCTTGCATGTTATGCTAGAAATTGATGCTTTTCTGGAACAGTCATGCAAACCTCACATTAAATGGAAGTCACAATATTAGTGTGACAGACATCAACTCAGAAAACACCAGATCTGCAATTTGCCTGGATTTGAAGGATAACTCTTGCAATCCAGCTTTTGAGGGGAGGTTTGTGAATTTCTGCTTATTATTTTGGATCACATACTACTCCACTTTTCTGAGGAGCTTTGGTGGGAATACAGTAGATTGCATTTGGCTTTTCACAAGTGGGACTGAAGTGTTTAAGATGTTGCTCTGAATGACTTGTGCTTGCCACACTAGACATTCAAGGTTTTTAACTTAATGACTTAGGAGTGAGGAGCATGCCACAGCTCTACAGAGTCTGCCCATCAGTCTGTGCCAGCTGTGGAAACAATCACCCAGGGGGTTGTAGGCTCTGGACTGTGCACATCAGTGGACAGATAAGCCATTGAAGGCTATGACAAAAGATGTTTGTGCTCCAAATGCACTTATGCTCTTTGGTTTTAGTGCATTTTATCTGTCTCTTTTGAAACACAGTTCTGGAGCTACATGGGAGGGAGGAAGACTTGTTCATCTTCTAGGAAACTGTATGAATTCTTGCATACAGACGAACAGCTGATACAGAGAGAAACAATCAGTTTTTTCAGTAGGCTTGAAAGTAGGTGGTTCCTGTAACGAATACCAGATGTGCCACCAAGTGTTTGTGTGTAAAACCATCCGTCAGTTCAGGGCCATATTGCCACTTTCCCTTGGCAAACAGAATCTGTTGGCTCTGTCTGGTTGTATCTTGCACTGTCTGAATTGGAAGACAGAAGGGGGGAAAGTCTCACCTGTAAAGGGATTAAAAGGATTTCTGCCTTGCTCTGGACCATTTTACTCTTGTAGCCTCCTTCTTGTGTAACTATCCAAATGGATTTGATGAGGTTCATTTATGGAATCTTCTGTGCTTCCCTGCCTGCCCTTGAAGAAAAGACCATGTCTGTGTGGAGCTTAGATGGAGGAAAGCAGGGAGTTGTCTTGCAGGTACAACCAGAGAACAACATGTATGATGCATGAAGAAGCCCCTCCCAACCCCCGTCACCTACTCAGGTGCTCTTACAGAATAGTTACTAGGGCCCTGGATCTAGATGGTCAGACAGATGATACCTGAGAGAAAAATCTGTCTGGAGGGTCTCCCAGTTCCACTCTGGCTACCAGACAGATCACAGCCTCAGGTATTAAGAAGAAAAGAAGGGTAGTTGTAGTAGGTGACTCCCTTCTGAGGGGAACTGAGAGCCCTGTGTGCCAACCAGACCCATCCCACAGGGAAGTCTGTGGCCTGCCTGGGGCCTGGGTAAGGGATATTGCCAGGAGACTCCCTAAATTAACTCAACCCACTGTTGGTTGTCCAGGTTAGCAGTGATGAGGTTGATAAGAGGGGTACCAGTGTAATTAAAAAGGAGTTCAAGGCTCTGGATTGATTGGTTGATGGGACAGGAGAGGAGGTGATATTTTGCTCAGTTCCTGCAGTAGCAGGGAAGAATGATGAAAGGAACAGGAAAACCCATGTTATCAATAAGTGGCTTAAGGCCTGGTGCCAGCAGCAGAATTTTGGGGTTTTTGATCATGGGGCAATTTTTATGACACCAGGCCTGCTGGAGTCGGGTGGGCTTCATCTATCTAGCAAGGGAAAAAGTATTCTAGTCCATGAGTTGGCAGGGCTGATTAAGAGAGCTTTAAACTAGGTACAGAGGAAAGAAGGGACCTGAGGGTACTGACTGACAGCAGGCTGAACATGAGCCAGCAGTGTGCCCAGCTAGCCAAGAAGGCTAATGGCATCCTGGCATGTANCCAGCAGGAACAGGGAAGTGATTCTTTCCCTGTACTCAGCACTGGTGAGGCCTCACCTCGAGTGCTGTGTCCAGTTCTGGGCCCCTCAATTTAGGAAGGATGTTGAGGTGCTGGAGCAGGTCCAGAGAAGGGCAATGAGGCTGGTGAAGGGTCTGGAGCACAAGTCTTAGGAGTAATGGCTGAGGGAGCTGGGGTTGTTTAGCCTGGAAAGGAAGAGGCTCAGGGGGGACCTCATTGCTCTCTACAACTACCTGAGAGGAGGTTGTAGCCAGGTGGGGGTTGGTCTTTTCTCCCAGGCAACCAGCAACAGGACAAGAGGACACAGTCTTAAGCTGTGCCAGGGGAGGTTTAGCTTAGACAATAGGAAGAAGTTCTTCACAGAAAGAGTGATAAGGCACTGGAATGGACTGCCCAGCAGGGGTGGTGGAGTCACCACCCCTGGAGGTGTTTAAGAAGAGATTTGATGTGGCAGTTAATGCCATGGTCTAGTTGACATGGTGGTGTTCAGTCACAGGTTGGACTCAATGATCTCAGAGGTCTTTTCCAACCTAGTTGATTCTGTGTGATTCTGTGTATGGCTTGGACCAGGCTGGCCCAGTAAGTTCCAATAAGTCAGTTATGGTAAATCAGAGTTTGTTACTAGGGTTAGTTTCATTTGCTAGTGAGAATATGGCATTGTGGTTGGAAGGTACCTAAAAATGCCTCCTTTTCTTATTTGTGGTACATGTGGACAATTGTCTTCTTGCAACCCCAAGAAATAATGCATCCAGTCTGTATCACATTTTGTGAATCAAAAATGCAACCAGAGCCTAGACTAGAGAGAAATGCATCTGCTGTCTCACTGGGAAGTGAAGAGATGCACAAGACAGATTTTTCTACACCGCCTCAGCATTTTCATTCTCTCTGATTCTGCTGTAGGGTTTTCCCTACACCAGCATCCTCTGAATTGGATGTACCATCAGATCCATCTCCCATTCCCCTTTTCTCTCTATAGGGATGGAAGAGACCCTTCATTTCCTTGGAAAAGAAACTGTCTTTCTGCTGATGGTTATGTAACTCCCAAATTTGGCTTCTTGAGCTTTCCTCTACCTGGACTCACAAGCTCTGTCTGTGGTATTTAGAAAGGTGGTCCTGGAAATTACAGAAATGGTTGTGTCCTTGCTCCTGATGTGTGACTCATGCAGACTGCCTTCCTTGGTACAGTGCATGTGGGTACTCAGGGTACAGTGCACCTGCTTAGTGTCTGCCAGGATGAGTCTGGTTTTGAAGTGGCCTTTTCCCCTTGTGTTTGGTGGAGATGCAGGGACCGGTGCTGAGTGACATCACTTGTATGAAGTTTTTTTTCCCCATGACTGGTATATACAAATCTGCATTTCTGCTTCAAATCTGCTTGCTCTAATAGTAGTAGTATCTCCCCTCTAGCCATCAACAAAAATTCAAGATGCCCCCATAAGCTTCATCTTTCTCAAGTCTTGGGCAAACACCTTCATCCTTGCATTTACAGGCCGGGCATCATTCTCAGTTTGGATGTCTCTGAAGGTCCTCACATCCAGGCAATGCCCACATCTTGCAGAGTTTTTCAGCGCAACTTCTACACATTTCTGTCTATCTATTCTCCATCCTAAAATTGTTATCCTGATTTTCAAATGCCTCAATTATTGCAAGGTTATTGTCCTACCAGTATATCCTATATATATTATTGTCCTACCAATATATATATATTGTCCTACCTGGATCCACCCAGATCCCTCTAGGAAGTTTGTTTTCCTTGCTTGGTGTTTTGAACATCTATCTACCCTACCATCAGCTTCCCTCCTCTCTTGCAGTGTTATTCTGTTCCTTTCCTGGGCTTCATCTCTCTTTTACTGTCAAAACATCAGTGCCTGCCCCAGCAGGATTGCCTCCCACCCTCTCTCCCACCATCACTCGCTTGTTCAGTTCTGTTACAGGCACTTATGTGTTGTTTGTGCTGGAAGAAACTCCTTGCAGTCATCCAAAATGTTTCTTTCTCAATCCCTGAAAACTTCCTGAACAACCTTTTTTGCTCTGTCTCCTGTAACCAGCTTAGAACAGGAGAGTGGCTGGAGTATGAAGGGGAGAGAGCACTCCCTTTGTATTTACCAACAATTTTAGGATGCTTCCTGTATTCATCCTTTTTTTTACAGATGTTAGAGCATATGAATTGGCCTTTTGTGCCAATAGGTCACTTAGAGCAGTGCTTAGTTTTCCTAGGCACAGTGTTAATACCTATGAGGACAGCAAATAGCTCTCCAAATGCACCCCTTCTCCGACACATTTTGAGAACTGCCCATTGCTTTCCTTCAGCCCTCTGTGGCAGACTGGACTTTCCCCTGCAGATGTGTGCTTTGTGAGGCAGCATCCTCTGGCTCAGAAAGCCTTCAGTTGGGATTTTGGCCACTTACCACTCTAGATGTACTAGCTCAGCACAGAAGCAGAAGGCAGTGGGAAGGAGAGGTGTGCATATGCACAGCACAAGGCAGCTGCCCCTCTCCTCCTGTGTTAGCACTGACCACAACCTGTCCTTCTGTGTCCCATGGTGGGGCAGTGGGACCGCAGCCCCCAAATCAGACAGCCCTCTTCCACTCCCTTGGTCATCTATGGCTTCCCTCAGGCTTGCATACAGGGGGGGACAAAACAGTGCTGGGACAGTTGGAAAGGACCTCTAAGGTCATCATGTCCAACCACTTACCTAGCACCACCATGTTCACCAATAAACCATATCCCCAAGAACCACACCCACATGCCTTCTGAACGCTTCCAGGGATGGTGATCTCACAGGTTAGAGGATCTAACCAAAGACTTTCTAAAGTATTTTAGCTGTGGAAAAAAGTAGTCTCCTTTCCTTTTAAATATTTACTCTTCTAGAAAGAAATTAATGTCTGTTAATACAAATAGTATGAATTAATAAATATCCAAGTGTTGAATGCTTGAATGAAGTGCCTCTAAGAGCATGCCACTGTAGACCTTCATTTCAAAAACTTTTTAAAATACTGCTTCAGTTCATGTCCGAATAGCTCATAGTATATTATTTCATCTGGGCCATTTCCCAAGTCATCAGAAGACCACTCAAAGCACCAGCCACTGCCACACTGTGCTACTGCTCTAAAGGTGCATGTGAACCCTCGGACAGAGCTGTGCAGAGCTGTCTATTCCATTCTTCACAGTAACTGTTTTAAAATACCTCTTTCCCCAGGGTTAAAGCAGTTCCCACTTTCAAAGCTGCCAGGGAAGGTGACACCCTTGGAACAAAGTTGCATGCCTGACTCCTCTGAGTCATCATGGTTATGGATCCCATGGCTGAGCAGTGACTGAAACCACAGTTCTCTGGAGCCCCAGTCGTGAGACCTCAGTACTGGTTTGAGCACCCCAGCTCAGATATTTGCTCCCCGTGATGTCCTGCAGTGCTCTTCAATGCTCCACATGAGATAGATGAAATCACGGTTAGCAAACGGCACACTAATCACGTAAATGGCTTCATTATCTTGATTAGACCCAACCACAAGCATAACCCAGCTTACCCTGCAGTGCCTGGCAGTGCAGCGTGGCAGGTCTGGATCAGATGGCAGGGGACAGGGTGTAAGGGCTGACCTTCACACTAAATATGTACCGAGCCCTCTGCTCCGTGAAGGAGTTTGTATCAGACATATGTAGAGTCAGAGGTAAATGTGGTGGAGGTGTCTCTGGGAGGACGGACTGAGCTGATCTGGGCTCATCAGTTTGCAAATGGGATGACAGGGGAGCGTGCAATGCTACATGATCCTCTGGTGAACGGCATGAAGGAAGTGGATGGAAAGGGACCACTCACCTTTAAAACTCTTGAGTCAAATTTTCATGGGCAGCAAGTTAAAAACAAACAAAAATACTTTTCTTTCACACTCTTGCTTAAGCCAAAGATCCCACTGCCACAGAGACTTCCAGACACCCGCTGATACTGCCTTTAGCTCGGCTTCAGAGAAATGCGTACAGGATAGGTCTGTGGAGAGCCATTTGACACAACGGACCAGCTGTTCTTTTGCACTGGCAGAGTCAGATGTGGCTTAAAAACTGATGTTAGTGACATCTCAGTGCCTTTGGGACCATACCCTTGGTGTCAGGTCCTTCTGTCTCCTACAGCTCCTTGAAAATCCAGGAGAAAAAAAAAAACATGAGAACTTGGAAAGCAAGAACTAACAGAGTTCTAATTTTTTAAATATTTTGTACATTTCTGCTTTATTTTGTAAAGTTTAGAACAATTCCTGCTTAGGTAATGTTTAAACAACAAAGTTCATGAAATATCTGATTATTTAGATACTAAACCCTCTAAAAACATAATCCAGAAATACAAGTAACGTCTCTTTTAAGGGAATATTTCTGGAGGCAATGGAGCTTGATAAATCAAGACAGGGTGTATGGCTTGTGTTGGAATATTTTTTATATGCATACGGAGAGATTTTGTTGCTACTTTGCCCTCTTATAACAGAGGAATCCCCGTTGCTGTGCTGGCAAACACACATTCCATTACTTCAGAAAATCAGACACACAGCAGGTTTTGATGGGTTTTGTCTTGTAATGGAGATTTGTTCCTAGAATGAATCACTCTTCCAGTTTAAAGCTAGTAAAAGTTCGTTCTGAATTTTTGGACCTCCCTCAGTGCTAACAGATGCGTGAACTTTGAATACATTGCTTCATAAATTACAGTATCATATTGTACTTTTTGGCAATTGATACACCAAGGAGAGAGAACGCAGCCTAATACCAGTGTAAAAATTGCTTTATATAGCCTAAAGTTCTGTTTTGAAGCATATTTTATTTTTAACTTCACATCAGCTATCTCCAAATATAGACTGCAGTGAAATGCAGTCAGGGGAGAGAGAAATGAGCTCTCCTGCCCCTGTGCCATGTTGGTGCAGCTGGGAGTGAGGCACCTGCCCTGCTGCTCCTCTCAGCAATGTCCCACACGCTCCTCTCCTTCACAAAAACAGATCTTGGACCTCCATGGTATACCTGCCCTGCTCTGGGACAATTTCTCCCATCCTGCACCCACTTGCAGGAGGTTGCAATGCAGTGGGGATGCCAGTGGGGCTGGGAGAAGGAGTGTATGGCACAGGGGTGGTGATATTTCAGCACAAAAGTCAGCAAATCAGACATGCAGTGAGATGCTCCTCCAGTCCAGACACCTTGCTTCCCACAGGGCCTGTGGGGGATGGTGTCACCCTGAATGACTTCACAGGCAGCAACAGATTTGGACGTTGACTTCAATTGCATCAGCCTTCACTCTTCCTGGGGACAGACCAGCCACTTGCAAGCTCTCCTGCTTTTTCTTGCCTTGCCTCCCCAATAGCTTGTTTCATCACCTGGCCCTGCAGCCACAGCCACTTTCATGCTCTTCTCTCACACCTACGTCCCTGTCAGTGGGACACACAGGTGCAGCCCTTGGGACTGAGGCCCCTCTACACCCCTGACCCTGCCCAGCAGGAAGGAGCACATCACTTGTCTGCAGGTTGGAATGGGACGTGCTCCTCGGGAGGAGGGATGGGAGGTTTACAGGACACCAGGAGGAAGGTGCTTCGACAATGGAATGATGAGGGGGGGAACCCTTGAGTGGGTTTCTTCACCAGAGGGCACAGTTTCAATCGGAGCACTGGAGAGCATGTCCTCTGCCTTGTTTGTCCATAAACTGGTGCTGGACACTTTTCTGGGAAATAAGCTTTCAGCCTTTCCATCCCCCTGGCTTTTGAACAACCAGGGATGGATGAAAGCTGCCTGGAGAGGTGTCAGATCTCTGCCTGTGTCCCTGCTGTGGGTGAGCAGAGACACTGTGCTGGATGGGCATGAGCCTGATGGGCAGAACCCTGGGCTTCAGTACTTGCTCTGGTACAGCTGCTACAGGGCCTTGAAACTGACTTTCCTTCAGCCTCATAACCATTTGTCCCTGCCATATCATAGCCTGCTCCTCTGGCTCAGTTTTGTCTCTGCTTTGTGCTAGGAGCACTGTGCAGGCTTGTGAACCAGCTCACCCAAAAAGCAGCGGCTTGTAAGCTGCAGTCCCTGGTCTGGCTCAGGGGCAGCAGGCAGCACTGCTGTGTGGCATGCTGAGCCGTGGCTGCCGGTTCCATCAGACGTGGGTGGGAGGCACAGGAGAACCAAATTCTGCTGGGAGAATCAGAAGGGGAGGACTCTTCTTATTATTAGCCATGTCGCCCAATGACAGCCACACCTCAGACGTCCACCCACATCACTTCCTACTCCTCTGAACCAGCTGCTCGGCTTGGCTCCGTGGGGAAATGCTCAGCCAGAAGCTCATAATCCATATCTGACTCCTCAGAGTAAAATTAAACCACCCTGTCGTCAGAGCAAGGAGGAAGGCACAGCTGGTGCTCAGCTTGGTGGGGTGATGGGGAAGAAGGGCTCTGCATGGCCAGAACCAAAGGACTTGAGGGTAGTCAGTGGAGCAGTGGTGTATGTGGTCACCCATTACAGCAAAGTCATCACTGAACATCGTGTCTCCTCCCTGCTCTGATTTCAGCTCACTTATTTTTGCTTTTCTGCCTCTCCTTCATTTAAGCTTCTGCTCAGCCTTGCACTTACCTCTGCAAATTCCTTGGCATTTGGGATGACATCCAGGATAGCTCTCTGTGTTTGTAAATTGACTTAGTTGCCTCTCAAGTTCTTAGCTCAGGTGCTGTGCATTACCTGGCAATGTTAAATTGTACATGGGTTCTTCCAGGGGAATTAGAAATAGATGAGATGTTGTAGGTATTTCAGGAACTTTCCACACAGAAAGTCTGGGGGACCGTCATGGCTGTCAAGTCTAGTGAGGATTCTCCAGTGGCCTGGTAACACAGATTTTTTAAAAAAACAATTCATGATTAAGCTTTCTTTGAGCTCCCTTGTAATGTGCTGGTGCTCCTAACGCTGTAGGCAGGTATCTCTAAGGGAAGTCATATTTCTTAAAAACTCAGCTCTGTATAACATCTCACTCTTCTCCTGGAAATCTCTGGGGCAGAGGGTATGGCAATCCAGGGGCATGAGATAAAACTGGTATTTCCTACCATGATCTGTGGGTAAAAGGGGCCTGATCTTAACCTGATCCCAGACAACTCCCCAGGATGTGGACTCATGAACTGCACCTACACTGCTCAGTACAGTGGAGATGGGGCAGCAGAAGTCCCTTCCTCCATTCTTCTGTCCCTTGCATTGAACCTGCTCAGCAGCCTGTTTAAATGCTAATCATTCTCATAGAGCTGTGTGTTTGTCATTATGTGTGCCACATTCCCAGAAGATCACAGCAGTGTCTCACTCACGAGCAGGGTGGTCTTGGGGTTTTCCCCCCACAAAGGTCAATGTGTGGTTTGTAACTGCTCCCATTGCAGTGACTCTGCTGCTCTCCTGGCTCCTGGGGCAAATGGTGTTTTCACCCTGAGAAGGGCTTAGCAACTCCACCTG
Source organism: Oxyruncus cristatus (assembly GCA_013399855.1). Taxonomy (NCBI): domain Eukaryota; kingdom Metazoa; phylum Chordata; class Aves; order Passeriformes; family Cotingidae; genus Oxyruncus; species Oxyruncus cristatus. Next base: position 384,719 of record VXAY01002772.1, on the reverse strand, counting down.
GTCTTAATGAGTGAACTTTTATAATCTATTAAGTATTTTATAGATTTTACAGTATTTTAGTTTCATGAGGTACGTCTGTGCTCTACCACCCAAGTTCAGCTGCCCTGGGGTTTTGTTTGCAGGTGGGAGGTGGCATTGGTTCAGCTCTTTGGAGCAGGAGGAAGGATACTCATTGAGCATCAGTCTCAGGTTAAGCTGCTACTGAGTGGTAGGCAGGGGAAAGCGGTCCTTTTTATAGCCCTCTCCTTAAACCTCCCTCCAAGGTGAACCTCCTGTGGAGAGAGAGGCTTACTTAGCTGATGGTGAGTTACAGCAAAGACTTAAGAGATTTTAAAATTATCCCTGCCACTGTCTGGCTGCCTCATCTGAGCAGGAAGTAAATTTTCCTAATTACTATTAACAGTTTGCCACTTGGCATGGAAAGTCTAACTGCGGGCTGAAATCTCTATGTATAGTCTGGATCTTCACCTGACCACTTAGACCTCTGGTTTTTCAAATTTTTTCAAGTTTCATTACTGGGTTATTTTATGCTATGCTATGTTCTTCTAGGTTTTATGAGTGGTTGTGACTTTGCACCCCAGGCAGTGCTGCTGGCCCTGGGTAGAAGGCAAGATGGGCATCCTGTGCTTAACACAGTGAAGATGCCTGACACCTCTCCTGCAGGGCTTCAGGGCAGCAGAGGTGTTTTCCTCCTAACACAAGGGTCTGCACCAGGCCAAGGACAATGACTTTATTTTAACTGTATGAATTCCGAGTTGCAGGAGCTGTTCAGTGCAGGATGTGTCTTCAAGCATGAAGATGAAGGTGGTGGTAGGTGGATGGGAGCCCGCAGCATGCTGATGGCTGGGGATGAGGATGGGTCACCCCTGTGCGTGATGAGGATGCCTGTCAGCTGGCAGAGGAAAAAGCAAAGTACCTGGTGTGCCTCACCCCAATCTTAGCTTGACCTGGTTCAAATAAATCCTCTGCCAGGGATTGTCTTCACTGCTGACTTTAAATAGCAACATCTCCATTAACTTAAGCCTTCTCTTGAGCTTTGCGGCTGCTCTCTCTGCTGAGCCTTTTCTGTTACTCCTATCTCAGACTGACATACCAATCCTTCCTGTGCCTGCACTGGTGCTGAAGACTACAGGCTCAGGGAGATGGTTTAAAACCCTGGAGTGTGGCCCATGGGCAACTGAGATTTGCACTAGAATAATTTCGCCAGCAGTCTTCACAGAGGAGCAGGCATCTCTGGAAACGAAGCATCACAGATGTACAGATGCTCTGTTTCTCCTTCCTCCCTTCCTCCCTCCCTCCCTCCCTTCCTTCCTCCCTTCCT
>VXAY01002772.1:329093-383162 GCA_013399855.1 Oxyruncus cristatus | reverse complement strand
CCTCCTTCCTTCCTTCCCTCCCTCCTTCCTTCCTTCCCTCCCTCCCTCCCCTCACTCTGACTAGTCTCCTCTTTTATCCTAACCCATAAGCTCTCAACTTCCTCGTCATCCACCCCAGGACAGAGCTCAAAATCCCATCATTATAGGTGTGATCTTCCCTGGGACAAGGATAGCCAGTAGTACTGCCACTAGGGTTTGTAAAGCCATAGCCATTTTCAGTGTTAAGAACTGCAGTGGGTGACAGTCCCACCCCACCCACTGGGTTTTTTGGGAAAGGAGGGAAATAATCCTCAACCCTGCATGCACAAGTACATAATTCAACTCAGGCAGACAGAACTGTGGAGCCATGAACCACTCCGACCATCTCCACGTGACCTCTGAGGAGGGTCATGAAACCATCCTGGAACCAAAAGAAGCTAGGATGACCTCCAGGGAATGCACTGAGAAGGATGAACCCTACAGATCCCTCGACTGTGAAGGATAAACCAGATTTCAGCACAATGACAATTCACATCCACTTAGAGATCTGAGCTGTAGTGTTTGTATCTCTGCTAAACTGCCAAATAACCTCTCAGCATACTGACTGTAGAGTACAGACCCACCTGCTGAGATGGGTAAGTGCTGTAGAAATGGAATAATTTAAACTGTCTGTTTGCCAGAGTGAAGCAAACTAACAAAACCCCCATTCATTCTTTTTTGTAATAAATATGGGTCAGATCTCTTTTACACAACACATGGCTCTAATTCAGCTGAGTAAGAAGTGTAAAGTAATTTTGAGAATCTATAAATGCTCTAAATCTATCCTGGCTAACTAGGCAGCAGAAAAATTACTTCTATAACCATTAGAGAGGAAGTTTACTATTCCAGAGCAAACACCAGTAATTTTATCTCCCATATACTGGAAAATCCAGTGCCTTCCAACAATGTGGAACACATGTTCCTTAACCCTTTCCTGTGTTGAAACAACCATTTAAAAACAACTTTTGAGTCAAGGCGTGATCTGATCCTTTCCAATCTTCTTCAAATGCATACACACCCAGCGCTGCTCGGTAGGCAAACTTGATCTGGAACAAACACTTCACAGATTTTTGGTAGTTATCAAAAGCTCAGTTTCAAGACCGGAAAGCGTTTCACTCCTGAAGCATAGAGAATCAGCTGGGAGACAATGGAAGTGACTCTGGGCAATCTTCCTTTTGCAGGGTAATTTACTTTCAAATAAGCAGAGAGAGGTGTTTATAGACTCCCTGCCATCACTACTGGCTCTGTGACAGGCGTGTGGTCCTCCGAAGCCCTAGCCAACAATTCAGCCTCCTTCCAGGCACTGTTCAAACAGGATGGAGAATATTGCCACTCTGGGCAACCCCCCACAGCTGGCTGTGGTTGGGTCTGCTTATCCCTGCAACTTCCTTCCACATGTCACATGCAGGACAAGAGCAGCATCCTGTGAACTTGCAAATGCTGGAGATAACCCAACTTAGTGTATTCCCCAGAATTGCTACACTGTTGGGTTTTGCAGACAAAAAGAGGCTCAATGCCCCAGCTGAATCCAAGCTGTAGTTTGTCTTGTCTTTCTTGCACTCAACCAAGGCCGCAGAAATGGAGATAAACTGTAGAGTTGCTCTCAGGGCAGGAGGTGCCACCACCAGCACTGCAGAGATGGGCCAGAAAAGAGGCTAAAGCATTTCTCTACATACCTTAGAGCAGACTTCATCATTTAATTCTCTTTCCTTTACGGTTATGCACATATCTAAGAAAGTCTGCTGACACAGATAGGGCTGCCAGGCAGCACCTGTGTAACTAAACAGCTGCTCAGCGCTGTTGGCAGTACCGACCTGTGGCTGCTGGCCCATTGGACACAGCATTTTGCGCAGCGGGTGAGTGACAGTTCATTGTGAACATTTTGCTAAGTGGAGGTAATTAATGGCTGGAGAATGACATTTAAACATGTGTTTGATGCTTTCTCCTAGAATTAGGACAGAATTACACTACTTTGCATTCTGATTAATTCTTTTAGCCTGCAACTGACTTCAGATTTGCATAAGCAGTGTAGTTCATGCTTTCTGCTACCAAAAGCCTAAAAGCAGGCTGGTTTTCAGCTATTATTTTGCTTTCAGTATTTCACATTCATTTCCACAGAGCACTTATCATTGTTCAAGAACATGCAATGCATTGTCAGCTCTGTCATTAATGCCGACTCAATAGAATAGTGTCACAACAATGATGACGTCTTGCTTGCATGAATTCCAGGTTTTCTGATAAAAATAAAAAATTCTGAGCCTTATATGTAGTTTTTTTCTGACTCTGCATGTTGCTCTCTGCCTTAAGGACCATCTGGTTCAGCCTGTGAATGGATTCCCCCACTGTGGGTAGGGATGCTCGGTCCCAAGCCCATTGCTGGTACATTTGGTAGGAAATACCTGTTTTAAGGTTGTTTATCCAAAACAGAAGCTGGCAGCTCCCTTAATAAAAACATCACAACATTACAGTGAAAGGGCTTCAAGGTGGAGTTCATGCTCTCTGCAGGCTCCTGTGAGATGCTCTGGGGTATGTGCATCTGGCAGTCACTGCCTGTCAGCTAAGCAGGGTAGAAACAAAAGCACAGGCAAATTAACTAGGGAAAAGAAGACCCACTTTCTGTCCTCTAACTGAAGGTTCTTGGCTAGAAGAAAGAACCTCTTTCATTTACCCCAGCTCCTGGTTCATTAAGTGCTTCTCCTTTCTGCCCCATGACACACAGACTATTCATTATTCTGTTACCCTCCAATGAATCCCCAGAAGAGGGGATATTTTCTTTATTTGGGGAGTGTAATTAAATGGCCTTGATTTGAAGTCACATTTCCATATAAATTTTTTGTGCTTGTAACAAGTAACCCCTTCATCCAGGCATGCCACTAAGCCTTTACCTGCCAGGGAGGAACCAGGGAAGCATTCTGTGTTTTTCTGCTGGAGGACAGACGCTTTCCTGTAAACAGCATTGGACACTCAAGAGCAGAACCTTACCTGTTCAGGCTGTTGCTTGTCTGTGAATATGACAGGATGACTGTGTGTTTTGGGATGCTGTAGTTGGTATTTCAGTACCAGTTTAAATGCCACTGCTCAGGGGCAGTCCCCCTGCCCCTCCGTGCTGGCTGTCAGGGTCATGCCATCAGTGTGGGACTCATGAGGGAGATAAGGCATCTCCTGGTTTTCCCATACGTTACAGATTGAGAGAGATGCTCCAGCTGGTGACAGTGACTAACCTCCCTGTTTGCCAAGACAGGTATACGAAAAGTAGCATCATAGAGTGGTTTGGGTTGGAAAATGCCTTAAAGGCCATCTAGTTCCAACCCCCTGCCATGGGCAGGAACATCTTCCGCTAGACTTGGCTGCTCAAAACCCAGTCCAAAGTGGCCTTGAAGACTTTCAGTGATGGGGCATCCACAACTTCTCTGGGCAGCCTGTTCCAGTGACTCACTACCTTCACAGTGAAGAATTTCTTCCTTATATCTCATCTAAACCTACCGTCTTGCACTTTGAACCCACTAGGAATCAGTAGGAAAGGATGCTGCTTTGGAGCATTGAACAGAAAGGGAAAAGTGAAGAATAGAGTGTTGAAACAGTAGCTGCATGAAATTCCTTCTCAAAAGCCAGAGCTCCCTCTGAACTCAGGGCATGCACTGACTAAACGGACCAGATCTCCTATGCTTGGGAGGTATCAGCAGGTCACTGTGGCACTGCAGTTTTGCTGGCTGTATGCTCAGTGTGGATACTCAAGTTCACACTGGTGCTGTCATGATGTTACAAGTCAAACACCACTTTTGCTAGGCTGTAAGTCACCTGACAGAGCCAAACACCAAACCATCCCTACTGCCTCTGTGTAACTTTGGACACAGTGAACATGGAAGAAGCCTCAGCGAAGAAGTTCACACTGATATTTTTATCCCATTACAGTCGCACACACACTCAAAGAGCCCAAACACATCCGGCCAAAGGGCACCACAAGAATTCAAACAGTTTCGGTCTCTTCTGCAACTGCTCATCTTATACCTCAGTGTTAGCCCTCACAGAATATTCAAGCTACAAATTCAGACACAAAATCTGTTTCTTCCCTCTCCTCCCGTGATTAAGTTGTGTGGCCAGATTGAGCCTGTGCATGAATGTTGTAATTTCCATGAGTGAATGTCAACCTTTCCTGAAGAGCAGTGGAAAGCTGCTGGGGTGTGCTCAGCCAATTTGTTGAGCTCTGAATTTACAGTATTGTTTATCAGATTTCTCAATATTTACACTCAGTTCCCATTCCAGTAAACAGATGACATATTATATGATACTACTGTTCAAAAACCCCAAGAAAATGAAAACCAGAAACTCTCTGCAGCAGAAACCCACAAATTCAAAATATGTTGAATTTAGGTTCCTTCCAATGCCTTTTTCTCTGTCCATTACTTATAGATAAGTTGCAGTTCTTATGTATATAGAGCAGGCCTGAGCACTGTTGGCAGATAGGCATTGCTTGATGGGTTCAGACTCTTGGTATTTTTTACTCAGAACCTCTCTCCAACAGTGACAATTTCCAGATGCTTTAGAAGAAAGATTTCTGTAAGGAATGATAATAGGAATGCCAGCCCCTAAATCCAATTCTTCTTCACTGAAGAAACTTGGTTTGTGAGAAGGAGCATGAGGAATTTTTTTAAGCTCAGTTCAGTGGAGAATGAGAAAATGTCTCTCTTTGTACATCACTGCTTGGCCCTGTCTGAACTGTGCATGGTTCTGGCATGCTCCAGCCTTCCTGGCATCGAGTTGCCCAGGTGAGTGCCTTTTGCTGAATGTGCTCAGCATTTTCCTTCTTTTACCAGACTATGCTACCAGCAGTGCCTTTCATTTTCCTTTGTATCTTTTTTTCCAGTATTTCTGTTTATCTCTGTTGGCAGACAAACCTACAGAGCTTGGCAATGCCATTGCCCATGAGCTGTCCATTGGCCTGTCCACCCGCTGCACAGAAAAGCCTTTTGGTAAGAGCGTGAGACAAAACCTCCCTCTTACAGGGTACTTTGTCTGCACTTTAAAAGCAAGGAGGACAGTCCATGAAATAAGGTAGTATTTCCAAATCTGTGCTGCCTCCTGGTTTTAATCTCAGATTCCCCGCAAGGCTGCTGAGTCTGGGTGGTAGACCCAGCTTTGCCCTGGAATGGACCAAGGGGGGTCTGTGAACCACTCAGGATAATGCTGGTGAGAACAGCTTCAGAGGAGCCAGGCACTGAGAAAGTCCCTGACTGGGACAGGCCCATAGTATGTGGGTTTTGCCCCAAAACGAGCAAATGCCTCTTGCTTAATTGCAGGGAAGCTGTTGTTACTTCTGTATTGCACTTTTCTGTCCTTAATTAAATTGAATAGTTTTACATAATAAATCGAGCAGTGCATCTGCAGTATGCAATACAGATTTGGTAAAATGTTCATTTTAAATATTCTGAGTTTATTCAACCATGTTAATGCCAGTAACTCCATCTGGCTGGAGCAGCAAGCATGGTTTAGCATTTGTTTCCAGGTATACAAAGCTTTGGTTTCTGTAAACTGAAAGGAGATGAGCCTTGAAGGGAATTTGATGGCAATGTTTGATTTAGCAGAATAATCCTAAATTTCAAGAAAATTATAATGGCAAGTAATGTTGTATCAACTTCATCTACATCAAAGGTATAGGGGGACATTTCCAGCATATAAATTAGCTTAATATGGCAATTTTTGCAGTTTTGACAATGGCTCTAATTCAGTAATCTATACATCAAAGAGTTAAAGAAATGAGGGGATTTTAAGTATATTTGATTGAATATTAGTGTGATACTTTATTATAATAGAGAATAGCTGCTAAGCTGTGACAATTCTCTTTCATGTTTCTTAGTTTGTATTCATTTAGCTTTTGTTAAGAACAGAAGTTTTCTTCTTTTCTGGTACACAGAGGAAGACAAACAACTCAAAGACAAACACATTTTCAGGGATGACAAAGCTGTTGGCACAAAGTCATTCATTCTGCATCTGGACTTTGAAGCATCTGCACAGCTACAAGGACCCTCTCTGAAAGAGCTGTGTGCTACTTTTTAAGGGAATAAACAAATGTACAACCTCATTAACATGAGTTACTGTTGTTAAATAGCCAGGAGATATGGAAAGCAGCAGCAAGTTGGCAGGCCCTTGTGGTTCATGTGCCAAACGAGTATGGAATTGAAGAGGTTACCATGAAAAGGGGACTTCTTGCATAGTGATTTAGAGTGCAAGTGTCTAAACATAAAGCAGAAATACTTCAGGGGTTGGGAAATACTGAGATTTAATATGGATTTCTGTGATGATAAATTCTTCCTTTTTTAATATCATCTTCTGTAAAGCTTCCTTTTAAAGAGGTTGGTCCACCAGACACATAGCAGATATGAAGATATATGGGATGTGAAGAGCTCGGCTTCCTAAAAACCATTGCAGATGTAGTCCCTAGTCCTGGTATCTGTGGCTAATCTCAAAAGTATTTACATAGACTATGGCCAAGATATAAGATTTACAATATACACTGTGATACAAAACGGTCTCTTTATCAGCCTGAGATTTGCCTAAGACATACAAAGAGTTACAGTGCTTTTTTCTCAGCTGATTTTGTGAAAAACAGAAGACCCAGGCACTCCTGGCCTTCAGGTTCAGTGTATTTCGCCAAAAAGCACAAAAGCTTTTACTCTTTAATTAGAGAACCCCAGTGCACAAAAAGGAAGAGCTGAATTGCTTATCATATATGGGACATTGCTGCAAGCAAACAAATCCCCTCTGGTGTCCAGGGCAAGGTGTTATTCAGACATGTGCAGGACAGGACTGCTCTGTTTCAAGGAACTCAGTAGACCTGGGAAATGAAAAATACGAGGTAACTGCTAAGAAATGGTAAACAGAAGCATGTGTACATAGCATTGCAGTGCTGGACTGGGCTCAGCTTCACTGCAAAATTATATCCCTAGTGGAGATGTCACTATGGAAGGAAATTATGGGAAAATAATTAACATTAATGGCAGCTCAGTAAATTAAACTTGCAGACTCAATTACTTGGTACTCCCATCTTTGTAGGTGTTGTGAGGACCCCTAGGATGGTAGATAAATGGGTCTTGATCATGCAATCACCAGCTGATGTTTGAATTGAAAGGTGAAGACAATGCAAAAATGGAGACACAAGTCACACCATTGTAGTAAAATGGCATCATTTAGACATGTGTTTTGGGTACTAGCTTGTGGGTCAGTGTGGTGAATTGACCGTGGCTGGACCAGATGCCAACCAAAGCCATTCTATCAGTCGTCTCCTCACCTGGACAGAGGAGAGAAAATATAACAATTGGCTCATGGGTTGAGATAAGGATAGGGAGAGATCACTCAGCAATTACTGTCATGGGCAAAACAGAACCTACTTGAGAAAATTAGTTAATTCTCAATCAAAATCAGACTAGGGCAATGAGAAAATAAAAAGTCCTAAATCTTAAAAACACCCTTTCCTCACCCTTCCCTTCTTTCCAGGCTCAAGTCAATCTCAAGTTGTCTTCCTCCTTCAACAATACAGGGGCACGGGGGATGGAGGCTGTGGTCAGTTCATCACATGTTGTCTCTGTTGCTCCTTCCCCCTGAGGGGGAGGACTCCTCACACTCTTCCCCTGCTCCAGTGTGGGTTCCCTCTCATGGGAGACAGTCCTCCATGAACTTCTCCAATGTGAGTCCTACCCACAGGCCATAGTTCTTCACAAACTGCTCCAGTGTGGGTCCTTTCCACAGGGTGCAGTTCTTCAGAAACAAACCGCTCCAGCATGGGTTTCCACAGGGTCACAAGTACAGCCAGTACTTCCCATGGAGTCACATTCTCCTTCAGGCATCCACCTGCTCCATCATGGGGTCCTTCATGGGCTACAGGAGGATCTCTGCTCCACCATGGACATCCGTGGGCTGCAGGGGGACAACCTGCCTCTCCATGTTCGTCACCTGGGCTGCAGGGGTATCTCTGCTCCAGTGCCTGGAGGACCTCTTCCCCCTTCTTCTTCCCTTAACTTGGTGTCTGCCGAGTTTTTTCTCTCACATGTTTTCAGTCCTCCCTTCCAGCTACTGTTGCACTGCCACTTTTCCCCCCTTCTTAAATATGTTACCTCAGAGGTGCCACCACCAGAGCTGATGGACTTGGCCTTGGCCAGTGGCAGGTCCATTTTGGAGCCAGCTGGCACTGACTCAGTCGGACACAGGGGAAGCTTCTAGCAGCTTCTCACAGAATCCATTCCTATAGTCCCTCCACTACCAAAACCTGGCCACATAAACCCAAACCCAATACATTCAGAGACCAGGGAGAGAGTTTCTCAACCCATGATGTATCTCTGAAGGAGCACAGAGGGATGGAGGACATTGCAGAGGCTGACCTTCATCTCTGAATTGGGACTGAGATGCAGTGCCATAAGAGGCAGAGGGAGCAGGTTGCATATCGCTCTCTGTCATTGAAGGGGGCAGACTGTCCATCTTCGGTGGAACATGAAGCACATGCTGGAAAAAAATCTTGAAAAGGAAGAAGGGCCCTGCTTTGGATCATTGTATGGCAAAGTCTGCAGAATAGGACTGACATTGTAGTGGAGGACAAAAAATAATAAAGTCCTGTTTGTTGGCCCCTGCAGAGCTTGGAGAGGCAGTGGGAGCTGGGCTTCTACCCAGGCCCAGCGTGCCCCTGCAGTGGCCTGCATTTGGACTCAGGTCATCCTGGAGAGGACAAGAACTTTCCCATCCACCCAGGGGGGTGCCCTGAGGAACATGGCAACCCTGGCAGGGCAAGTAGGGCAGTGGGGCAAGAGACACCCAGGACAGAGAACTTCTGATTTTATTAACTTTTGTGTGGATGGTGATTTCCATCATGAGACCTCTGTCCCCTGTTGGAGAGACTATTCCTGTCTGTGCCCTGCAGCTGGCTGCATGGTGGATGCCAGGCACTGCAGCTTTGCCAGCAGCAGCCCTGACCCCAGCAGCAGCTGCACTCCCTGGCCAGGGGCCCCTCCTCCTAGGATGGGGTTGGTGCCCTCGCGGCCACTCAGGGATGTTGTGCCCCCTCACACAATACATGTTTTCCAGAGCAGCTTTATTTATAGGCGAAGATGCAGGAAGGGGGAAGATGAGCATTTCTGGTGGCATTGGGCTGTCTGCTAAGACATTCTCCTGTACCTCAGTGCTGATTTTTGTTTAACATATTGCCCTTCTGTGTTTATTTTGCAGGTGTTTATTTTGGAAAGGGCTCTGTTTACATTTCTGTTTTTACACGGAGTGCACATATGGTGATATTTGCTTTGCTGGGACTTGGCATTCCTCCTCCTCCCCTTCCACCCGGCCCTCACTTTGGCCGAGCCACCAGTTTGGCCGACAAGTTAAAAGCTCCTCTTGCTTTCTGACCCAGCTCCCACGCACCAGCTCTCGGCCTCCTCACTCAGGCAGCTCTGAAAAAGCACATTCATGCTACAAAATCCTTCCGAGTGTGGCTGTTATCAGGACTCCACAACCTCTCCATCTCTTGGTGTACCAGAGGAGGACAGATGTGACATTCTTCTCATGTAAAGCATCTGAACTACACCACTGCAGAAGGCCTTTCTTTCTCTTCAGTCCTTCCTAGCTCAAAGACCTGGGCTCAGTAAGAGCCTCACGTCCCCCCTGGGCCATGCCTGAGTGAACCCATCTGTAGTTTTGACTCTGGTTTATGCTGAGGTGGTGGTAAAGCTGATAAATCAGATCTTTTCCATCCAGCCCATGAAGTTAGGCAGGTGACGCTTTACTATTTCTTCAGGGGCAAGCAAGCCACTGAATACCTTGCACGTGAGGTTTCCCCATCCGTGCCAGCTGAAAAGGCAGAATGAGGATGTGCTACACACCATCGAGCTCTCACTTATATTGTCTCTGCAACCAAAAACCATGGCTGAAGTTTCTAGCAAATGGGGAATAACATTCATTCAGCCTTCACTGGTGGATGAGTTCACTTCTTTTCTCTGATTTCTTTTTGCAGCAGGGTCCCACCAGTGCTCCCACTGTTTCACTGGCAGCTGCTTCACATTTCTTTTGTTAGAAGTTTCCTGTTCTTGACCTCTTGCGCTTTGCTCTGTGCTCCCCTTCTGACACCATTCCACCATTCTTGTCCTTTTACAGTGGTCCTTACCAAGTGCAGTAGAGCTCTGAAGATGGGAAACCCAGCTGGTCACTTGAGGGCATTGCAGACCTCCTCAGAGCAAACCCTTGGAGCTGAGGAAGGGCTTTGTGAAGTTTGCAGCACAACAGATGAATACACAGTGACTCCACTGGAAGAAAATCCATGACACCTTTATGACTCTTACAGGTGGATGTTGAGGTGTGACAATTAAATAAAAACTAGTGACCTCTTGCCTATTTTTGTGAGTATGTCTAATTCAGGAGTAAGAGCTGTGTATGGGTTACATGCATTCAAAAAGCATGCAAATGAATGTGCATCTGTACTATAAATAGAGTGCATGTGCACTTAAATCCACTCAAGCTAGCAAAGTCACAATCTCACTTTAGTCTATTTCCTCTATAATACAGCTGATTAACAAAAAAATGAAATTATCATGGGAGAACTGCCTTATGAAAACCTCCTCTGGCCAGACAGGACAGTGTCCCAGACCTCAGGTCTGTACAGAGCCCACAGCTCCTCACACTGATGGTGGCAGAGGACATCAGTCACCTCCTAAGAGTGACCTCCTATCCTTCAGGTGCAACAGGAATAGCTCAGGTAAGGAAAATTGTGTTTCCAAGTAGAGTAAGACTGAGGAACAGGTATGAACACTCTGGTCTATCTTACGAAGAGTCCTTGGAAAGATAGTGCAGGCCTGATCTGCTTTAGCTCTTCCAGAGACACCTTTCCTCACCTCTTTTAGCATCTGTTGGGTGCCTGCAACCAGGATACTCACAGGAAGACAGGAAGTGAGGAATCAATCTGGAGTGGAATTTGGGTGAAGTAAGAAGGATGACTTTCTGGGTCTGGAAATACCTATAGCATGAGGCCAAGGTTTGAGTTTGTGTGCTTTAGGGACATGCAGGAGTGACAAACTGAGGACAGGTGGATTCTCTTTGGGGACAAGGTGAGCTTGGACCACAGAGGAGGCAGCCTCAGTTGTTGCCTCACTAGCACTGGTTTCCTTATTCTCTCTCTAGGGTTGAATTTCTTTCATTAAAACCAAGGTCCCAACCCATGAAAGAAATTAGACATTTCAAGTGGTCCCTAGCAGGGAAGCTTTCACTTATAAACCCTCAGCACCAAGTCCAGAAAATGTATAAATACATTTTAACTAAACTGTATAGATAATTTATGTATTTTATGCCCAGTTGATCTTTAAATATCCTAGATCATAGTTCATCCTTAGAAATGACTATTTGCAGAGGTCTGTCTGTCTGTTTGTTGACCAGCATATTAAAATTCTTTGTTTATTTTGTGACTGAGCTCATGAAAAAAACAGAAGGAAATTTGCATTCACCTCCCTCCTGTCCCTGTCTGCTCAGAAGTACAGGAATGTCAGCTTCTAGGAAAAACAAGAGTAGCAAGATCAGAACTTGAAAACTGTATGGGAATTTGTAAATGAGAGCTATAGATCCAATTCCTAATGTGGTCATGCAGCTTCACACAGTGTTATAGTAGTCTTATTTCCTTGCGAAGGGTTCATAGGTCTCTGCTGCCTGGTGGGATACTGCTGACAACCTCATGGAGTGCTCACAGTGTAAGTCAGAGTCCTAAAAATGGTCCCTAGAGGCTTTCAGACTGTAGTGTTAGCACAGAAGCAAAGCGGGGATTGCACTTGAATGCAGAAGATATGATGCCCACTCAGTCATAAAGACCCAGTGAAAACAGAGCCATATTCTACGATCTTTTATGAAAACACATGGACTAGAAAAATTGCCATTTCCTTGTGAAGCATGAAGTCTGGTGCAAAGGCAAGTTAATGACCTGTAGCCTGCGGCTCCTTCACGTGGTGCTGTGCATCCTGCTAGAGCGGGTGTCCCTCTGACCAGCCCACAGCCCCCGCAGCCCCCACAGGAGCCCTCAGCTTCTGCCCTGCTGGTCCAGCCACCTCCCTGCTACTCCACATAAGTGCTGTTTGGGAGGACATCCCTGTCGTCTGGGAGATCCTGCATCTTGGGAATCCTGCCAGGCCTCAGCAATTCAGGGATGACTCTTCCTTTGTCCCAGCCCTCATCTCCCCTGCAGCCACCAGACCCCTCGATTTGCTACTCAGCAGCAAACAGATGGTTATGCTCATTGCAAGGGGACAGGGGGCCACTCTGAAGACCCTGATGACCTCATACTGTTTCCTGTGTGTTTTGTGACATACATGAGGCACAGACGAAGTCCAAATGCCTTTAACTTCACTGGGAAGGGACAAACCACTCTCTGCAAGCACCTTTCCTCTGTGACTATAACAGGTGTTGAGGCAACCTGCTTAGGATCATGCCCAGCCTTAGGATATGGGCTTTAGGGGCTGTGATCAAGCATATTCTATATAGTTATATGGTTATATATATACACATATATACATATATATGTATATATGTATATGGTTACGTGGTTTATATAATTAAAACTAATGTCAGATCTTTAGTGGTGAGCTCTGGCATCTGAAGATCTTGAAAAAATTATATTGGTTCTAGACTGAAAGGATGTCAAATTTTTAACAGGATTTCTCATTACACATTCTATGACCTCATGGAGCATCTGCTGTGTTCACAACAATTGATTTCTTTTTATTTGAATTTGTTTGCCGTAATGCTTGTTTCCCTTTCTCTGCATGACTCACCTATATTTAGGTAAAATTTTTTGGCTTCGAAATGGGACAGTTTCGGTGCCCTTCTTACAGACTCAGCATATTTGCAAAGCAGTGACAACAGACATATTTTAAAGTTAATTACTAAATAGAGATTAAATATGGGTTCTTCTCATATTCCTGCAAATATGCCCCACGCCTCTATTTCAAATATTGTACTTGTTAGTCACTCAGGCCCTTATCCAACAACTTTTATTATCAGTGGAAAGACTAATGCTGGCTGCAGGGACTGCTAGATTAGGCATTAGAGTGAAATAGCACTGACACTTGCAAGATTTTTTTAAGCTGTTCTTGCTCGCATTATTCTGAAGCATGGGGCTTGTTGTGTTCCCAGCATCATGTATAAGAGGGGGGCAGCCACTCATGTCCCAACTACTCCTGTAAGTCAGCGATTAAGTGCTAGACAACAGATTAGGGGAGGCTCTGGGGTCATCTCTCCTGAACTACCACTGGCATCACCAGCAGAGGCGTGAACGGGCACAAGCAGCAGAATGTGTCTCCTGAAGGGCTGCAAATATGTGAAACCAGGTTCTCAAATCATCATCTCAGTGCCTGAACATACCAGAGGTGATTTTGTGTGCCAGCACAGGCTGGGTGAAAAGAAAAGTGCATCCAGGTCTTGAGCCAGGCTTTGAAAACCACCCCCCGCCAGGGCACTCTCTCTGATGCCACCATTGCCGCTGGAGCAGGACTTTCCACAGCAAACTTGGATCATTCTCCTTCTCCTCCTCCTTCTCCTCCTTCTCCTGGCTGCCCATCCTGGGCTTCCCACCTCCCAGTTCTCACTCACAGCTCCCCATCCCCATCCTCAGAGTCAGCTGATATTGGCAATACATCCCTGTTCCTGATAGTTATTAAACTGATAAAAATTTAGAAAATGTTCCAGAATTTAACTGAATTTTTGACATTTTGCTTTTGAAGAGGACTTGCTGTTCTGAAAAGCAGCTAAAAGGCCTTGCAGGCCCACTTTTACAAAGAGGCTGGTCCAGGATGTGGGACCAGGGTACAGTAAGCCATCCTTCATATTTGGGTTCTGGCCTCTGGGTGAAGGAACAGACTGGTCAGAGACCTGGGCAGGAGCACTCACAAGGGCCATCATTTCCCATCACTGTGTTTGCAAGGATGCTGGGTGTCCCACATGTGCCTCAGCTGCATATGCTACAAGTGCGAGGGTTATCTCTGATCCTTCCTGACCTCCTGATCCTGTGACAGCTGCTGACACCTTTTCTTCCTGGGATGTATTGATCACGGGTGGTTTCTTGTTGAAAGGGATACTGCTTCACTTCTGTTTAGTGCTCAAAATAACAGCAATGCTTTGTCTAGGCAGGGGTTTGAAAGGCGTGATGGGAGGGTTAGGAATAGAAATAGACACCTAATGTTTTGCAGTGTAGGTAAACTTTCAGTAGGGTCAAGGCCACTGGGAGGGGGATGCCAGACCTTCCTGTCCTAGCATGTCTGTGATGTCTGTGGTGCTGCTCACACAAATGCTGAAAACAAGTCCCAGTCTCCCAAACTTGTTAAGTATGACAGCACAGTGGAGTTGGACGGAAACACCTTTAACAGTCTGACTCTGGATACGTTTCCACACTTCTTGGTCCAAACTCTATCTCTAGCTATTGTGAACTAAGCATTATGTGCCTGAAAAAAACACAAATAGTTTACGAATGTTTCAGGGCTGTTCATGTAAAGAAGTCTTTCATAAATATCACTGAGACTTTAGTACTAGCCTCAGCTATAATTCGTTTACTGAAATCTGTGTCTGACTTGCAGTTGTAACTCTGTACTCTGAACCACTGTGGATGTAAAGTATTTAGATGAAGCAACATCTTTCTCAGGTGTCTTGAAATGCTCTCTCACGTTTTTTTTCGGCCTTGAGTATCCATTTGAGCACCTTCAGAAAGGAAATGTGCCCTGCACCAGCTGTGTTGCTGTCCCACAGTCTTTCCTGCCTCTGTTGATTACATCTGGACAAGTTTCACTGGGTAGGAAAACCCAGTAAGAAAAGGAATTAGCTCTGTGTTGAAGAGTCTGGCAGAAGGTAGGAGTTGCATTACAATTACATTGCATTTCTGTAACGGGGCCTCTGGTATTACCACTAATGAAAATAACTACCCTATTTAATGCTTTGGTATATTTTCCCCTGTTCCACAGTAAAAATCACATATCATAACAATGTGGGGGGAGCAGGGACCTTTAGGCTGCCCAAAGTCTTCCGGTTTTGGTCCTAATCAGCCCTGGTTCCATGTGATACGAGTCTGTCTTGGATCCAGCTGCTTTTTGCTACTCCAGGGAACCTCCTGTGATCTGGGCAGAGTTACTCCTTGCTTACACACATGTAAGTAGGAACAGGACTGCAGATCATATATTTACTTTTTTTTTTTTTAAAGCTGACTGGGCAACAGAGACAGAAACAGAGACAGATTTGGCGATAGTGAATATTAGACTTTTCCAGACTTCTGACATAGTTTCCTTGCAAGCCCTAACTTCTGGAGTGTCACTAGACCTCCTGTTTAGTAGGATGCAGCAGGAGGTAATCTCAGCACACACAGGACAGGAAGGAATGCCCTCCAGCCCAGGTCCTTGGGCTGGTGTTGGTTTAGCTGGGCTACTGTCTGGGAGCACTAGCTCTCACTGCCGGGCAAGCAGATGAAAAGGGGGCAGAGATTTGTGATGTCCATCTCAGCAGGTTTGCAGGTCTATTACCTGTGCTCTGACCCAATTATATTGGCTTGTACATTATTCAGAGAGAACATAGCAGAACTGCTAAGCTTTACTTCAAGACTAAGAGGGTGGAGCAGTATCTGGCAGCTCAACACAAGCTGATCTCAACACAAGTTCCACATGCATTGCCCAGAAGACCTTTGCACAGAAAAACCCCCAGAGAAGAGACACTTGAGCTGGAGATGAGAGTAGACACCAAACTGATGAAGATCACTTGCCTAGAAAGCTGTAAAAACTACAAACAACTTTTCCATTTACATTGCCTCTTGCCTCTTTTGGAGAGGGTTAAATGACCAGCTTGTGCAAGATGCCAAGGTGCTGGAGCTTTTCTTGACTGCATCGAAACCATCTGAAACTTTGGGACTTTGCCTTGAAGAGAGCTCCAGACAACATGGGAAATTCTTCTCCATGGTTGATAGAGGCTTGAGGTACTCCCTGGGAATATGGTTCATGTCAGAGGATAGCCCAGGGACATGCAAAGACTGCATGCCTCAGTGGTGTCAGTCCCCCTTCCAGCGTGGTTGTACTGGGTCTGACTGGGATGGAATTAATTTCCTTCAGTCAATCCACCACAACAGTTATTGATGGGCCCTAGAGTCACTATGCACAAGGGAGAAAATTAGGCCAATAGCTTTCCCAACATCCCAGTACTCCAGGATGTAGAGGGTTCTTCTAAGAGGCTCTGCCTTTGTTGTAGTGCCCTGCTGTTGAAAATGCTGTATCTCACTGTAAGACTCCTTTTTTTCTTGACAACTTGCCAGTTTCAATAATTTCAACACCTTGTGGCTTGTTTCACAGAACCTTTGGATTATGTGAACTCCAGTAGGACTCCTAGCACAAGTAAAGCTGCAGGAGAGGAGCACAGCCTGCCCCATTACCTTCGGCAAGAGCAGTGTGCCAGACTGGGAGCCACATCCATGATCTGCTATTGCTATATATTAGCAGGAGCAGAAGATTGCTTCTTTTGCCCTCTTTGCCAGCTGAGGCAAATAGGATTTCTTCGAGTGTGCTGTCTCTCTGAGCATGTCTTCATCTCTTGCCTCGCTGTCCCCCACAAGCAGCTTTTGAAAACACCGCACAAATCTAGTCAGACTGGGAGAAGTCTCCCTTCTGGGGAAATCTGCCCTGAAAATACAAGTTCCTCTGTATTTTGTGAAAACTAATAGCTTATTAAAAAAAACTAAAATTAACAATCTTCTGCCAAAGGATACACAGAGAGACTGCAGGCCTTCTTTGTGCAGTTTAATCAGTTAAGACATACTGTTAAAACCACTATGCAGCATGTGATAAAGTCCACCATTGCTACCAGCATCATATCTGGTGCAGATAACATGTCCAAAAACATCCATGTGGAGGAGCAGGGGGGCTAAGACAGAGCACAGCTGGCCTGTGGGCCCTGGGGGTGAGGTGGGTGCCCCATGGGCGTAGCTCAGAAACAGAGGGTAGAACTGGAAGGATCCTGGAGCTGCCTGCAAATGTGAAGGAGGCTTGGGAGCCTTGTAGTGAAGAATCATACGGAGCACAGAGCAGGTCTGGAGTCACTGCAATGGGGAGCACAGGGGCTTTAAGACATGACTCTACAGGAAGCCAGCTCCTATCCTAGCAGCTTCCACTCTTGCCTTCACTAGCACTATTTTCATTTTAGATGTATTTCTACTGGCTTATTTTGCTGGCTGTTTTAAAAATCAAAGGTAATCATCATGATAAGGCAAGGCAATGACTTTCCCCCTTCATTTTGGCCTACCCCCTTTCCTTTGATCAGCTACCTCAATCTAGTCCTCTCCTGTCAGTGTCAGGGTGGCACCGACTTTCTCCATTGTGTAAATGCCGTTTACTGTGTATCCCCAGTTTAACTGGCTTATGCTATGTTTATTGTTGCTAATCCACCAAAATCCACCTTAAAATCATCTAAAAATTACCTCTTGGCAATGTGAAAATCTCCCTCATCCAATTCATCTTCCAACACAGAATTTCCAGGAGATAAATCCAGGCTTATTTTATACTGTTTCTGGTTTTGCATTGCCTAGTTATGAAATGTTGCATGACAACAGTTCAAAGCGGTGACTAACTATCAGCATAGTGGAACTTGCTTCTTTTGCCTTTTAGGAATGACTCCTGCCTTTTTTTTTAGAACAGGAGTACCTTTGGGTAAAACAATTCAAAAGACAGAAATATGCAGACAGGTAAGAGAAATCAAATGCTTGAACTGTTTCTCCCTTTTGTTGTGGACTGTAGCTTCAAGGAGTCGATGCTCTTTGCCAAACACGTATCTTGAAAAGGAAAGTTTTGAGTCAGTCTAACCAACCCAGCAGTAGAGTGAAAGGGGAAATGTGTCATCACTTCCCTTGTGTGCTCAGGGAAGCGCCTGTGGGACGAGCAGTGCTTGGTGTGCTTGGAATCACTGATTGTCACTGCTCCATACCCTCATGCCTTTTTGGAAAATGTTTTTTAGCTCATCCAGTCTGACCAGAGCCAAAGGGAACAGAGCTAAGAGCTGGCTTTGTTTCCTCCAGCCGGGTAGTCTTCCCATTCCCCAGACATCTCTGTCCCTTCCTAGTTTGAGTTTGTCTGTCCATCCAGCTCTCCTCACACATGACTGTGATCATGTAAGCAATGTCTTCATCACCGAATTTCACAAGCAAATATTGCTTTTTGTGCCACAATAAATTAGAGCACTCCCAAGTCTAGCCCTTGAGGAACTCTGCCATTGTCCTCTTGCCAGCCCCTTCCAGGTTCAGGAAGTTGTTGCCCACCATCCAGTTCCTCCTCACCTTACAATTCTTCTGCTAGCTTGCATAATCTCTGTTTTAACTAACAATAACCTGAGTTAGGTGGTTTAGCAGAGTCTAGGTAAATAACATCTCCTTTGACCAGTAAAATCCTATTATCAAAAACAGATATTGGCTAATCTGAACACATCTGTTTCATAAAGATATGGGATGTATTATGTTTGTTCTTCCCTTAAAATTTGACTTTATGTTTTGCATGGTACACAGACCAGATAAAGGGGCCCATATTTGTGAGTATTGCTTACAGTCCTTTGACTAGAGACAGCCTGAGCTACAGTGAAGTAGAAATATTTGTTAGAAGCACTTGCTGCCAGACTCACCATTCCATTTGCCAGCTCTTTCATTATTCTGTGGTTCTTAGATACAGAGCATCTGGTCTTTTGATTCAAGCACATTAAAATTCTTCTAATTTTATTCTATTTCAGGATTGGTCATTTTCATCCCTATATTCTAAGTCTAATTAGCTACCCTATCTTTACCCCTCTGTTCATTGTCCTCTCATAAGGCAAATTGAGATGAAAGACTAAATTTGTTTTGGGACTATACCTAGATCATCTTTAATTTGGCTGTTACTCTCTCTAACTAATAACTGCTCTCCTTGTTCTTTTCTTACTGGACTGGCTTACAGCACTTAGGTACTTTGGTGAGTTTCATTTGCAAAGTTTTGGTGCAGCTCTTAATGCATTTCAAAATTTTCAATGTCTTTTTCACCAGTTTTGGGTAACAGTTCATAAAATTCAGCATTAATAAAATTTCACTCTCCTACTTGAATCTTCCTGAAGCAGATAAAATATGCAGCTGTAACACCTGGCGCAGCCCTGGAGAAGAGAGCACAGGGCTTTGCTCTCTGGCCCCATGATGAGGTTCCAGGGACCAGGGCAGGGAAAGAGAGAGGCTGCAAAGGAGCAGCAAACAGGTGCCACTTGATCCCTGGGGGCCTGTGACCACCTGGGAGAGCACGGTTGAGCAGGACTAGGTGACAGCAGTGCTCAGACTCAGCAAGTCAGGAGCAGAGGCTCTTGCATCTGTCCATTTTTGTCTTCTCTTTGCATCTTCTTAAAGAGTCAATGCATTTATAGCCTAGAAGTCATCCTCAAATAACTGGGTGGCATTCACCTCCTGAAGAAAAAAAACAGGGTACATAAGCTGGAAAATGCTGCTCTTGACAGCACTGGTGGGGTGATGGAGGCAAGGGCTGGATCTGCAGTGTCCAGCCTGGCCTGTCATCTGGCTTGCTGAAGTTGTGTCCCTCTCATTATAGTGACAGCTTCACGTTTGCTCCAGTTTGTTTTGTTTTGATGAGTTTGGTTGCTGGGATTTAGCACAGCTGGGCGGCTCGTGTTATCCCACTCAGAGATAACGTGGGAAAACAGCCTGAATTTTCACTCTCTATGAGGAATCCGGGAACATCTGTTGTGGCTGGATAGGGTCATCTCTACAGGACAGGAAGGTACTTCATGCAACGAGGCCCTTTGCTCAAAGAACGACATCATTTTTAGTTCCTGTTAAAGACAGATGACAGCAGTAAATGCAGCAGCATTGGTAAATGAATCTTACAGAATTTGGCTGTTCCTAGGCTGTTTTTGTTTTATTCTTGGGGTATTTCTGCATGTTTCTGGCAGGCAGTTGTCGACTTCGTCTTACTTGTGCTCTACAGCAACCAAATATCGTCTGAGGGTGCCTACCTTCTTTACTTGGTTTTGGTGGATTTTTTTCCCATGTAAACCCTATTCACGTGGTTTCCAGTCAGTTCAAAAGAGAGACAGAGTGAGCTCATACCTGCCTGCAAAACACCGTGTGTGCATACCCACAGAGTCAACTAAGTCAACAGAAAGACTGATTGTGTTGATTTGTGGGAATCTGCCCTTACATTCTGTTTCACATGAAGCCCTGCCAGCAAGTGTCTGCCTGTTTATCTGTGGGATCCAGACATGGAGCTACCTTACAAGCAGGATTGCTTTTATAGTAGAGCAAGCTCTAACACCAGGTCTGATTTCAGGATAGACACAAAACACCAACTGGAGTCTGCAAAGGTCTAAAACATTTTGGCTTTGTGTCCAGAATCCTGACGGGCTCCATGTTTGTCATCACCTGTGGAGAAGGTGTGGAGGATGACTAGAGAGAGTCTGTTTTGCTCTCCTCTCCCTGGAGATTGACAGCTTTTGGTTTTGTTGCTGCCACAGATGCCTGGCCATGCAGTAATCACTCCCACTGCTCTGTGCCCTCCTCTTGTTGAAGTTCCAGGCTGTGCCAGGGCTGCAGAGCCTGTGGTATGAAAACAACTCGTGCACTTGCCTTTGGGCAATTGCTGTGAGCCTGCACTGCAGTTATGTGCCTACCTGGTGCCCACACATCCGTCCTTCTCACAGCAAGGTCAGGAACACAGGCAAGTGCTGGCAGCAGGTGCTGGAAAACACAAGAGTGAGAAGTAGGATGTCAGAGGGATGCAGTTGGCCACTGCTGCCAGAGCTGCTGCTCAGGCACAGCAGGGTCTTTCCTCTCAACTTGGGCAGAGTGGGTGCTGAAGTAGCAGGGATAGTCCGTGTCCCAGCACAATAGCCTCTCTGGCTTCTACTCCAGTGTTTAGAAAATGTATGACAAATTTATCGCCACTTACCTTTTGGGTATCAAAGGGAGAAAGGGGAAAAGTGTAGTGATCAAGGAAAGGGCAAAGACACTTGGTGTAAGCCAGAAAACAGATGCCAAAAATGCTTTCATTCCTATCTCTTCAGCAGTTACTGACAGTAGGAAACCTTTCTATATTATCTGTAGGAACAAGTTAGGGAAGTGCCTGCCAGAGATGCTGTATAACAATGTGTGCAAGGACAGCGAGTTCCATTCCCAAGAGCAAAACTCCAGAGCATTCTTCTGAACCAACCTTTCGTTCCACTCTGAACCCTGCCTGCCCACTGAAAAAAAGCCAGGCAAAGATGGCAATTTAGTCTTTACCCGTCTAGCATTGAGGAGCAAAGATCAGCTGCTGGTGAGGCACCAGGTGATTGGGAAGGATATGGAGATG
Organism: Oxyruncus cristatus; assembly: GCA_013399855.1. Classification (NCBI taxonomy): domain Eukaryota; kingdom Metazoa; phylum Chordata; class Aves; order Passeriformes; family Cotingidae; genus Oxyruncus; species Oxyruncus cristatus. Next base: position 361,806 of record VXAY01002772.1, on the reverse strand, counting down.
TCCTGATCAGGACTGGCAGGGAATTCTAGCTGAGTGAGTTGTTTATTGTGTCCCAATTCAACCCAGGTAAGATTTTCCCCATGGCCATATAGTACCTGGGTGGCAACCTGGGGCTGGCTGAAGAGGGTGAGGCAGTGACCAGAGCAGCCCAAAGGCCCCACTCCCGCCAGTTCTTTTGGGGATGGTGTGTGAGCAGCAGCTTCCTTTGCAGAGATGTACACACAGGCATCAGCTGGGCTCCTGGAGTGGGCTGCAAAATACCACCATCCTCTGATGGTGTTGTTTTCCTCTCTGAACCTGAGAGGAAAACAAGTTTCCAATGCCAAGAGCTGACATGCCCCTGAGTGCCTCAGAGCCATGGGAAGTGCTGGTACTACTGTGTCTCCATGAAGGAAGGATAATGTTGCACTCTCGTTCCTGAGAGTGGGCACTGAAACACCACGTCAAAGGTGTGCTAAAATTCATTTTTTATGAATCAGGCTGGTATATTTAACAGGAGTGCGATATATACTTTCTGTGTGAGACTGCAGGCTGGTGATTTGCTATTACAAATTAAATACTAGCAGCTACTCAGATAAGATAAACTACACAGAAATGGACAGCAGCAACTCAAGGAAAAGGAGAGGAAAAAGAGGAAGTCAAAGCACAGGAAAAGAAAAAAAAAAGAAAAAGCAAAAACATTTGAAATTTGCCAAATGTGATAAACATTGCAAAGAGTTTTTGAAAAACTGGAAAGGTTCCTTTTTAATATAGGCGGGACTTAAATACATATGACTGAATTCCTGTTAGTGATTTCTCTTTCTTTCTCCTTATTAGAGAAAGATTTCTTTGGGAGCAAAAGGGTATTTCTATCTTGTTTCTTTGTTTTTCTGCACTCGCTATCACTGTGTGCACGGTTGGTTTCCACAATGCTGTCAGGCACTTGGGCTTTCATCCAGCAAATACTTAACCACACGTGTAACATCCCAGCCAGCGTAAGGTTATCCATGTGCTTAGATGACTTTGGGTCAGGATCTTAATATCTCTGCAGCTCAGATGTGACTTCCACACAGTAAGGAGGAGACACAGAAGAGCCAGACAATTAGAAAATGTTATTGTGAGACCACAGAGATCCTGGCAAGGGGGCTCAGGGAGTAATTTGCTACATGAAATATTATTTCAGTCTGGATGAAAAATTGGTAAATCAATTATTCTCCAGAAAGTGCTGCTTTTGGGCATAGGAAGCAATCAGCAAATTCAGTCCAAATGAACCAGATTAGGTTAAACCATAAAAATATCAGAGTTTGAGAGGAGGGGGAGGTCTGTGCTTCCCAGCCAAACAGGCCCCAAGGATGAGGGAGGGTGATCACCAGCAGGGCAAGCAATGGTGGCCCCTCCTGCCCACACAGGTCTTTGCTGAAGTCCCACTACAGATGAAAACCTTTGTTTACAAATATCCTTGGCTCATTTTAAAAATGCCCTAAAAGGTTTCTTTGATCCAAAGTTCTTTTTTTTTTCCCTGCATGTTACCAAGTGATAAATTCTGGTTTGATCCAAATTATTTTTCCCTGTTTTCTTCCAGTTTGGCCCCCAGATAAGTGCATACAACTCAAGTGCATCAATTAATGGAAAGCGTCCATATTCAGCAGCAAAATCAGTCTTCTGGCTGATCCCTTAGGAGTCACTGATTGTGATTGGTACACTATGGGATTTTTTTCCAGATAAGAATATTTCAGCTTTTATCTGGTCTCTTCAGGTTTTGAGCTGGTCTCTGAATGTTTCTGTGCCAGTGAGGTGGTATTCCTGCAAGGACAATTCCAATCCCACAGACTTGCTACTACTTGGAGGCTAAATGTTTGTCATGGTGGCCAACCTCAACTCCTCTCGCTCTCCTGGCTGCGGTTTGGGGGACAGCACAGGTTTGAGGTCCTTCACAACAGGGGGAAAGGGATGAGGTCACCCTCTTGGGAGAGAGGTTCATTGCTCTAGGCTCCAGTGGTGCTGTGACCTAGTCTCTGGGCCAGGGAATGAGTCTTGGCTCCTTTTAACTTTCAGAGTAGATGTAGTCCTGGAAGATGTGCAAGGTGGCAGAAAGTGAGTTTCATCTTACTCCTGGTTCAAGATGCTTTTCACATCTAATCAACAAGTAGTTCAGAGTGAAGGTGAGGGCATTGCAAGGCAAATCCAGGAGAATGAGTAGAGAAAGGAGAGGATGTGGAGACATTGGGGATGAGGTGCAGGAGGAATATGCAAGCCCCAAAAGGGATCAACTCCTGTGAGGCGGCGGGTGCAAGCAAAAGTTTTAAAGGATCATGTGAGAAGGTGTTGCATATCTTAGCAGGAACAAAATCAATGCAATGCTGCCTAAGGAAAGATGATGACATTATTTATGCTCAAATGCCAGTTGTTGCTGACCAAGTGATCCCTTCTACAAAATATACCACAAAAAGGCAAATCAGACTGCAAGAGCTATTCCCCACCCCTCAGCAGAGGTCTTTGTGAGGGAACAGGTCCTCACTGCTGATGCTTACACCCTCCCAGAACTTCAGTCTGGTGGCTCTTCTCACTGCTAGGAAGGGTGCTGGGGGCATCCCAAACCACAGGTGCTGTAAGGGAAACACAAATTATTGCTTTGGAAAGCAGAATCACTCACCTTCCCTGGGAGCAGGAATTAGTGGTAGTAAAGAGCCATGACAGATACATGGAGAGCACAGAATTCTCTTACAGTGCTACATTCCTGAGAAACCATCTTCCACCTGATTGGACTTGAACTCTTTCCCTGGGCCACCATCAGTGAATGGGGTGGGCTGAACCACCTTCTCTTCTTGTTTTTGTTTCAAAGTCCCCTGTGCTGGTAGTGTCATGTCAGCTGTATGAAAAGTAAAATGTCTTTTCCTGTGGGGTTTTTTCCACGTTGTTTTTCTACAAGGACAAAAGTCAACATGACAACTTTGCTGAGCCTTGTTTCTGTCTCTTTTTTATCTATGTAACTGATGCCAACGGAAACATTAGCCACTCTTTCAAACAGCAAGCTGCAGAGGCCAGCAAAACACATGTGGTTTGTTCTTCATATGTATATTTGTTACATTGACATCATGCCTACTTGCCTTTTTCCTTCCTTTCATTTTTAAAAACACTAAAAAGTCATGGATATTTGAGATGAAACACTTTCTAAGTGTTGTTTTGGTAAAATGAAAGCCAAGAGTAGATTCTCAGCTGCTTTCATGGATGTGGCTTCTTCCTGAGAGTGGGCATTGATGCCAGGGAAGATCTAGTCTTGTGAGTTCAAAGATCAACCCATATAGAGTTTCTCCTCTCTGTGTGTCTTCCATTTTATGGGCAAACATTATCTCTTGTTAGCTCTGTAGAGCCAAAGAAGTGCAGGAGGAAAAGCTGGATTGTGTCCTACCTTGTAGCTACCTTGTAGCACTGAATTTGTGTGTAAATTATAACATAGGTGCTGATACATGTATGGTATAGCTTTAGGTATTAGAGATATCTATAGGCATATTATGCTACATATAACACACTTTGCTGCAGTCAGTGAAGTTCTGGCAGACTGTCCATCATCTAAGAAAGAGGGGAGCCAAGCCATGTTCCCCAGGAGTGCCTCCAGACTTGGAGGGGTGGGAGGGACAGAGGTGGTCCCAAATGCAGGTCAGAAACCTTTCCCCATGAGGCATCATGTTCTTGTAGCAGGAGGAGAGTGCCTTTGTATCACACTTGTTTCTCACCAGGCTTCAGCTTTTAAATCATAGAATATTAAGGGTTGAAAGGGACCCCAATGATCATCTAGTCTCAACCCATCCTTGCCATGGGCAGGGACACCTCCCACTAGACCAGGTTGCTCAAGGCCCCATCCAACATGACTTGAACACCACCAGGTCTGGAGCATCCACAACCTCCCTGGAAAACCTGTTCAGTGTCTCACCACCCTCACAGTAAAAATTTCTTCCTAATATCCAGCCTAAATTTCCTCTCTTTCAGTTTGTATCCATTAGTCCTTATTCTATCACCACAGTTCCTGACAAAGGGTCCCTCTCCAGCTTTTTTGTAGGGCCCCCTTCAGATACAGGAAGGTCGCTATGAGGTCTCCATGAAACCTTCTCTTCTACATGCTGAACACCCCTAACTTTCCCCAACTTTCCCTGTCTTCGTAGGGGAGATGCTCCAGTCCTCTTATCAAGTTCATGGCCCTTCTCTGGACTTGCTTCAACAGTTCCATGTCCTTCCTGTGTTGGGGATCGCAGAACTGCATGCAGTAGTCCAGGTGGGGGTCTCACAAGAGCAGAGTAAAGAGAGAGAATCACCTCCCTCAACCTGCTGTCCAAGCTCCTTTTGACGCAGCCCAGGACACGGTTGACACTTTCAGGGCTATGAGTGCACACTGCCAGCTAATGTTGAGTTTTCATCAACCATCACTCCCAAGTCCTTCTCCACATAAAATATCTTTTTTGTATTTTTCCAGTCAGTGCCCATGTTTCATTGCTGTGAGCTCATTCAGTTGATTGAAATGACAGAGGAAACTGTTCTTATGTTTGGGGTTTTATCACAGAAAAGTTAAGCTCATTCAGGGAGTATAGGTTTTTCTACCACTTCTAGCAGGATACTTTGGCTCTCTGATGGGCAGATGCCATTGCTTTTATTTCTGCATCTGTCTGCATGATATAAGGTTTCCCTTGACCCTAGTCCTTCGAAGATTTGAATGTTACAGCAAGTGCTGGGAAGAAGTAGGGATTTCAGTCAGAAATTCAGAAAATCTCCCTGTGGAGGTGCAGGGAAACCTCTGCCAAGCCCTGAGAACTGGGACTGTCCACATTTACACTGCCATTATCGTATGTTCTTCAGAGCACTTGTCCCTTTTTTTTTTCACTTAGCGTCTTTCAACTGGCTTAAAACTATAACCTTCTCAAGATATAATTAGTATGCCCTTATAAACACCATGGATACTTTAAAAACTCCTTCAAGTTCTTGTCCGGCAGCAGAAATATCCTGTAAGGGTGAGTGCAAGGGTTACTTTTATGCTGGACGATGAAGGTGCTCTCCACACCCATGTCTGAAGGTGTGGAGATGGACTTACATGGGAGCAGAGCAGATGTAGGTTCCCAAGGGGCTGCGAGAGTTGGGGTTGTTCAGCTTGGAGACGAGAAGGCTCTGGGGAGACCTTACAGCAGTCTTCCAGTACCTCAGGGGAGCTACAAGAAAGATGGAGAGGGACTTTTGGCAAGGGCATGTAGTGACAGGACAAGTGGTAATGTCTTTAAACTGAAGGAGGACAGGTTTAGATTAGCTATTAGGAAGAAATTATTTAGTGTTGGGGTGGTGAGACACTGGAACAGGTTGCCCAGAGAAGCTGTGGAAGCACCATCCCTGGAACTGTTCAAGGTCAGGCTGGATGGAACTTTGGGCAACCCGATCTAGTGGAAAGGTGTCCCTGCTCATGGTAGGGGGGTTGGAAGTAGATGATCTTTAAGGTCCCTTCCAACCTGAACCATTCTATGGTTCTATGACCCATCTCTGCCAGCCCTTTAGTGCATCAGCAAAATGGCTATTGCAATGTTTTGTGACCATTACAATGCATGTGTTGCACTGTCCATTTTTATGAAAGGGCTTTTATAAGAATCAGAAACATTAAAATCTCCCCCAGGTGCACACATTTTTGTCAGACCAACAGAAAGGAAGGCACTATGCAGTGCAGAGGCATATATTTTTAAACTGCAAACCCTAACTTTATGCAGTATTGTACAAACATTGCCATTAAGTGAAAAAATACATCTGTATGTTATGATACAATTTTATTGGTGGGTGTTGACATGAAGTTTCAGCCTTCTATATTGGATTAATATGTGGGATTATGTGCAACACATGTAGTAATCAGTGGGGGTTTTAAAATTCATTGCATTATTCTTGTTCTGTTAAACAGCCACAGGTTTCCCAGTAATTGTGAATATTTTCTTTTTAAGTCATGAATTTTAGACAGTGGGGGGCTGCCTTTTCTATTGTAATAACTTTTTGAGCCCTCATCACTGCTTTGCACTGAAATCTGGGGGGCAGCTCAGAATATCAGAGGGCTTTGCCCCCTCATACCAACTGCCCTGGAAAGCACCAGTGCAGCACCAGTGCAGAAGAGGTAGTTTATAAGTTGCGCTGGATAGAGATGCTCTTCTCACTAAATGCTGCATAAACCAGCACTGGCCCTTGTTGATCACAGAGTCACAGAATGGGTAAGGTTGGTAGAGACCACTGGAGATCATCTAGTCAACCTCGCTGCTCCAGCAGGATACCCCAGAGGACATTACTTGGGATTGTGTCCAGAAGGCTTATGAGCACCTCCAGAGAAGGAGACTCCATAACCTCTCTGGGCAGCCTGTTACAGTTCTCTGTCACCCTCACAGTAAAGAAGTCTTTCCTCACGTTCCGGTGGAATTTCCTGTGCATAACTTTCTGCCCATTGCCTCTCATCCTATGGTTCAGCACCAAGAAGAGCCTGGCTCCATTCTCCACCCTCCCTTCAGATAGCTGTACACACTGAGTGTCTGCCCTCTCAGACTCCCCTTCACCAAGCTAAACAGGCCCAGCTCCCTCAACCTTTCATCATGACTGAGGTGCTCCAGTCCCCTGATCATCTTTGTATCCTTTCACTGGACCTGCTCCAGGAGCTCCATGTCTCTCTTGCTCTGAGGAGCCCAGAACTGGACACAGCACTCCAGATGTGGTCTCATCAGGATTGAGCAGAGGAGCAGGATCTCCCCAGGACACCCTTGTGGCCTTCTTGGCCACAGGGGCACTGTGCTGGCTTATGAACAGCTTGCTGTCCACCATGACCCCCAGCTCCTTCTCTGCAGAGCTGCTTTTCAGCAGGTCAGCCCAGCCTGTACTGGTGAAGGGGGTTATTCCTGCCCAGGTACAGGACCCTGCACTTGCTTTTGTTGAATTTCTTAAGGTCCAGCTCTGCCCATCTCTCCAACCTGTCAAGGTCCTTCTAAATGACAGCATGGCATTCTAGGGTATCAGCCACTCAGTTTTGTATCATCAACAAACTTGCTGACGTCCAAGTCATTGATAAGGAAGTTAGATAATACTGGACCCAGCATCAACCCGTGGGGAGCACCATGAGCTACAGACCTCCAACCTGTACTGCTGATCACAACCCTCTGAGCTACACTGTTCAGACAGTTCTGAATCCACCTCACCATCCACTCATCCAGACATGACGCTAAATATCCCAAACACCTGCTGCTCTCACATTCAGGAGAGAGATGCAGAGGAAGGCAAGGGGGCTCTGTGGTCCTCTCACTGCCCACCAGTCCCATGTCCTCTCCATCCTCCTGCTGCCTTGGATGGGGAGAAGGCCTCCACAGAACTCCTTTATGCCCCATCTCAGGTTATCTTTTAATTTCTAATATTTTCTCTTCCCCTGTTGCAAAGGGGCCAAAGCCAATTTTGGCTGAGGATGCCCCAGTTGTTGGCATTTGCAGATCCCATGCAGTTTTACATCTGCTTCCACCTATTGAGGTTGGTTCCCAGTATTTCATATCCTGGGAACTGGTCACTAACCACCACTGACTCAGATGAGCACAGGAATATTTTCTTGTTGCTGACACTTTGTCTTTCCTCCCTGCTTCTCCAGCATGTTCCATGTCCTGCCCGTGGTGCATGCATGTGTTGTGGGGCTCTAGTAAGGCAAAGCGGAGAGAGAAAAAAAAAAGGAAATTTTGAGGAAGGAATGGATTTTAGCTAAAGTTACAAGGAAATCAGAGACACTGGTGTGATGTCTCTTCCTGTAGGATAAAGCTTCAGAGGTTAGTCAGAAGTAGGTGGAAACAGACAGTGCTTTGTCCCCCTTACTGGAATGTTTTGCTGGGAGCAGCTGGAGAGGCATCATGGGCAGGCTAGCAGAGGGACCAGATACTGAGGCTCAGGGATATGAGGCCGAGCTGGCCAGGCATCTCTGGGGACCAGCCCACAGCCCTGCATGGCTGCTGCCCTGCATTGCTTCAGCAAGGACCACTGCTGCCTCGCCCCAAATCTGGGCAGAGATGTTGGTGACCAAGAATGTGTCTCTGTGGCTATGAATAAAACTTCAGCTGTGTGTCATTTCGAAAGACCCTAATTTTAGCTAGCCCAGCACAGCACTGAGCTGCATGTCACTGAGGTGACCCAGCACACTTGAAGAGCAGCGCTTGTGCCCCTTTGCTTGGGCAAACCAGGTGTATAATGTTTCGTTTTCTGCTGGAGGTTGGGATGCAGGAGGAAGAGAGAAGCGTTTTCTTACAGGGACAGGGTTAAGAGAGCGTCGGCGATGGGACCGGCCCCCGGCGCAGCCAGCTCCAGCAAGCCCGTGGTGTTTGGGTTGTCCGGGCGCCCGCGATGGCTCCAATGTGCGCGCAGTATGACAGATGACCTATTGAAATAATTTCGGAGCAGTGCTGGGGTTGCCAGGACAACCAGCGCTCCCTGGGCCTGCGCCGGGCCATGTGACGGCCGCCTTGACGTCAGCTGGGGGCTGAGCCTGCGGTCCCGGCCGCGCAGTCAAAGCCTTGTGAGAACCCGGTGGATGCTGGATTCATCCCCGCCGCCGCCGCCGCTGCCGCCGCTGCTGATTCTCAGGGGCTGCCAGAGCATGGACTATTAAAAACTTGCATTTCTGCAGTGTGAGGTAACCCTTTTGCTTTACGTTCTCGTCAGGTTTGGATTTTTTTTTTCCTTAAAAAAAAAAAAAAAAAGAATAGAAAGCAGCTTATCGCGACTGATATTTTTTCCACTTGTTTGTTTTGGCTGGAAGTTTGCCTTGATGAACAAACCCAGCACCATCAGATAAATGCAAAGCAGCTTCCAGTTACTAATTTTCTGTGCAGACTGCAAAACGGAGTTAAATTTAGATTAATGATCCATGAAAGGAGAATAAAATGATATTGTTCTCATTTGACACTTTAGGAATATAAATGAACACGAGTTCGTTTAGGCTAATGCATTCGGGAGTTAAAAGAAATGATGTCTAGGTATTGTGTTGATTTGGGCATCCCTGCAGCTTTTTTATACCTCTGTTGGAACTTGTAGTTTATTAATGCTGCCCGATTCAGGCTGGTTTGTACCCAGTGCATTCAGTGAGGGGGAAGCCAGCAGTCAATGCAGCCAGGAACAGCGTAAAATCCAACTCTCAAAGTTCGAGCACTTAAATCATCTTTGTTCACACGGAGTCCCTGCTCCCCGCGCGCTCCCCGGGCTTTCTGCCCCTCTCCTGAGGCACGCGGCACTCTTGACTGGATAATGTTTACAGAGGAAAGGATCAGGAGCTTCCTGAAAAATTATCTGAAATATGCCAAGAGAGCAGCATTGCTGTAACACAGGCTTTTGTCCTTTTTCTCACGCGCACACACAAGGCTTGTTTTTTCCCTTTTTTTTCCTTTCTGTTGTGCGTTGAGACCAGTTAGAACAGCTAAAAAAAAAGAACCGCAGCGTGAGCAGCATGATTTTTCAATCACCACAGTGATTGAAGAATGAAATGCTATTTGTGTCTTTTTGTAAAAACAAGAGGGAGTGCGGGGCTGTTTCTGTACTGCACTTACTCCGAGGTGGCTGCTGTGGGGAAGGAGATCCCAGAGCTCCTGAAGTTTAGTGCCATGGGCTGAGTTTGTGTGGGAACATACAGATTCATTTTAAGAACAGATTACAGCTAAAGCATCGTGTGCGTTGTTTCCTGGAAAAGCATGTTAGATCGTTCTTATCTTCTCTAATTATATACTCCTATTCCCTTCCTCCAAAAGTTCAAAGGGTTTATTGATAATGGTAATGATTCTCCAAAGCAACTGCCTGTCTGAAACAATCATGGAGCTACAAAACAATTTAAAACACAGAGCAGTAAAAGATTAAAAAAAATCTATTAAAGTAATACAAATGTTGTCAAATGAAGCATAAATAATTGTTTCAGAAAGGCAGCCAAAACAGACATTAAAACTGAAGGCACTTCTCTAAGGAAAGTTATGGCTTAATGCTCTGGATTTCACTGCATTTGACATTCTTAGCAGACCAACAAGGATAAATGCATCTGAAACCTTTAAACCATTTCACTTGGCGTTATCTCATCTGTTCTTTCCAGTTCAACTCTTGTGCCTAAAACAGCAGTGTTTTTTGGGGCTGAGATATTAAAAATTTTCTTTATTAAGTTATTCACCTGATGCCGCTGCACCGACTCCTCATGGGTGACTTTAACCAAGGTTTACAGGAACCTCGCAGCTTCAGTGCAGAGGTGCTGTAGCACCCCAAGTACAGCTTTCTCTTGGGGAGTGGGGCTCTCGGCGTCCTTGCCCGGGTGACCCGCCTGGGCTGAGCTGGACACGGCTTCTCCTCAGCTGGCACAGGGAGCTATGTTTCAGCTGACAGCAGTCTGTCCCCCTCCACCTGCATGTGAGTTCCCCCGGACTCTAGGCAGCAGGGCGGATGGGGAGGGCAGGGAGAAGTGGTCAGTGCGACCCACCACCCTCTGAGATCTGCTTGTTCACCAGCTTATACTGGTGGGGCTAGTCCAGTGAGGGACTTGGGCATGGAGTATGGGGACAGATTTGAGCTGAGCAGCACCTGCCATCCAAAAGAAGTCATTCACCCTCATGTCTGAAGGATTTGCCTCCATGTATAGCTCCAGTCTCCTGCTGGGCTTGACTTGAGTCATCAGTGTGGCAATGATGCTCTGTGTGCTGGGGCTCATCCTCATTTATTTAGGTTTGAATATAGTGACCTGTAGCATTTGATGCTTTGAAAACACCTGCAAGGGGAAAAATAATTGATGCAACCTTTGCTAAAGAGCTATTAATTAGAAATATTTTTAAAATAGGTTCCTCATCTCCAGATGGAATGGACATATCTTGCTTCAGTGATACTGAGCAAGTCTTCAAAAGATTCTAATTTGACCTGACAGAGGAGGATGATAAACTGCTTCACGTTGTAGCAGAAGGGTCCCAGACATGTTGTGGCAAGAAATCTGAGAGACAGTGTTACAGGGGAAGCTGGTGAGCGCCGCTGAGGTTGTACAGGGATGAGACCTGCTGTGCACATGGAGTCCTTGCACCCCCCGTACTCCCCAGGCTTTCTGGCCCTCTCCTGCAGCACGCGGCACTTTTGACTATATGGTGTTTACAGAGAAAAGGATGAAGAGCTTCCTGAAAAATTATCTGAAATATGCCAAGAGAGCAGCATTGCTGTAACACAGGCTTTTACCCTTTTACTCACACGCACACAGAGTGACAGCTCTGTCCCCTCTCGACAAGTCTTTGGGGGCTTTGGGCATCCCATCAGTCCAGGAGACAGGGATGGATGAGCTGCAGGCAGGCAGGCAGCTCACAGTCAGCACCAGAATCTGCAAGTGGTGAAAGCACAGGAGAAGAGCAGGGAAGGGTCTGTGAGAGTCATCCTGGAGCTGCATGCCTCTGCTCGATGATTTCATGCTCTCATTTCTGCTGGTCAGCGAAAACTTTTGTACCAAACCCTTTTGACAAGCACTTGGATTTTGCCTTGGCAGTGTGTAAAGTTGCCAGGCAATGTAATGCTAAGCATCCCGCCGTCTGTGCCCTGCCATGGTTTCACCAACCATGAGAAAAGAGCGAACAGCCTGTAGGTGCCTTCCAATCACTGAGAGAGGGGAAGGTGACTGCAGCCCATCCCTCACCCTCTGCCCAACACCACAACCATGCCACTGCCAGATTGCTCGGACTTGAAATCCTCTGACATAAAGAGAAAAAACATGAGATGCACACGGGCTTGGCGACACTCCACCTTCTTCCAGGGAGGCTAGACTGACCCTCATACCTCCCATCATCCTTCATGTCATTTGCGAATGTCACCCCCTTTGCGCACACACGAGGAGGCGATGATCTCCTCTGACAGTCTCCTTGTCCATGGTGAAGGGCAAGTAGACTAGCAGTTCCTGAGGAATTTGGGCACTTCACCTTAGGAGAGACCATGGCAAAAAGCAGGACTGAGATCTCCTCATGTCACTTCTCACACAACTGGATACAGCAGGGAAATTAAAAACAGATGGGAGCTGTTGATGCCTGTGGCCTTGTAATAATAACACACTCAAGCTTTTAGTGTCCTCTACCTTGATCTGGTTGAGTTGATGGGCAATGACAATCTAAATTTAGGCTAGAATCATAGTAAAACCTAAAAAAACCTTGCAATGCAGAAAGCTTCTCCTTGAATTTTTTCAAACAGAACGTGATTTCTGTTGTCTTTTTAAAGGTTCTAGCCTCTACCTAGGCAATATTTGTCAGGGGAATAAAATCCTCTGGACAGGGGGGAATTATCAGACAGTGGGAACTGATGTTTCAGTATGGAATTTTAGGATCTTAAATTACTTATTGGTTGGTTATAATTGCTTAAGTTGGTTCCCACTCTGCTACAAACCATTACATGGTGCTAATTTAGTGCATCAACGTTAGCAACAACTAGTTTAAATGACAGCTGAGCAGCAGTAGAGATTTGCCATTTTAACCAACAATTGCTTTTCCAATTAAACACCATTCCAATTAAATGCCATGCATAGGGTAATCCGAATGCAAAATAAAAATTGACCTGGCTGTTGATTCCACAAGCTAAAGCAACAAAAACCCTAACTCTGGAATGTTTTTGGTAGTCATACTTTAGAAATAATCTTCCATGGTGAGCCAAAATCTATGCAGACAGTTATAGTCAGATAACTGTTTAAAAAATAGACTATGTTTTGGCTGTACTTTTGCTGCTGTTAAATTTATCTTCTTAAATAGCAGGGAGTATGAGTTGAGGTTTGAGAAACAGTAATTTTGTAATTATTTTATATGGATTGAATTATTCTGTCATCAAATTTGCATTTCAGACAGCATTACAGTATGAAAATATAATTAGAAACTGTAATTCAGGAATTGCTGAATGTGATATTTCCCAGAGGGAGCACTGTGAAGAAGCTGCCCTCACTACAACTTTAGCAAATGTTGAAATCCTATAGGTGGAAAATGTGAAGGCTGAGTTGTAAAGTTCCTGTCCCTTCTGTGGTCTCCACACGCTGTCATCTTTCTGCCGAACTTCATTTTTTTCTTAAGATTCATTTCCAGAGAAACATCTAATCATTAAGAGCTGAAGGGCTCAGATCCTGTTCTGCTGAATTTCAGTCTGACTGTGCTGATAGCTGCTGAATTGCTTTCAGCCACAAAATGACACTGAGATAATGTAAGGATCTGATTTACATGCAGAAAAGCCAAGAAGCTTGTCGTTTGGTCTGAAATGCTGGTTTTAATTTGCCCAGAACCCGGAATTCCCAGCAATGCCTCCTTTCACAGAAGAGAGCTGAGGATGGGTCTCAGTTTAGCTCTGTTTCTCTCCTTTTGTAGTTCAAGGTTTTTCAACATACATGTTCACAGTGTTTTGCAAAGTTTTGGTTGTATAAATCTCACTCATTTCAATCTTTATGGTTTTTACTATTATTGTTACAATCTTTGGCTTATCATAGACATACTAGCTGGAGACAAACACGTCGTGTCTTTTTTAGTTGGGCTTGTGTTCCATCCACTTTTGTCTGAGACAAACACTTCTTAGGAGAGCATCATCCATGGCCAATTTTTCCCTCCACCTTGTTCAGGCATTGGGCAGGTCCCTATGTGGAACTAAGCCTGTGATGCCCAAAGCAAAGCCAACATTGTGAAGAAGCAGAAGCTGAGTGTGGGGCATACTTGATGCTTTGATGTCCCCATACATCTGTCACAGTCCTGCTGAGCGAACGTCACAGTGCTACACCAGAGGAAATGTCAGGACAGGAAAAAGGGAAGTGCGGACCTGAGAACGCAGGACTGCATGGATGGATGGGCTGGCTGGTGACATGGTTCCCAGTGACTCAGGGACACTGTCACCCACAGTGTGCTCTGAGGATCAAGACCATTTTCCATGCCTGCCCAGGGCCATCTTCCTGCACCCACTTGCACCCAGCCCTGTCATTTTTCCTGGGTGCTGTGGAGGACGTCTGTCCCGTCGCTCACATTTTGCATGATGCACATCCCACAAGCTGTGTCTGGTATTTGCCATGTGAACACAGGGCAGGAGCTTCAGCGCGTCACTGCAGATGACCATTTCTGTGAGGGAGGGTGCAGCAAGCTAGGTTGGCTCTTTAGGGACAGGTAGCCTCACCTGGGTTGCAAGTGCTGGTTTCCAGGTGGGGCGTGAGCAGTTCCTAAGCATCACATTTGCATTTTTGCGCATTTCCTTAGAAACTGCAGAGGAGCAGGAGGCAGTATGTCAACCGGCTTTGTCTGCACATGGGAGCTGAAAGGCTTTGAGACAGGTTTATACCTGCCACGTTTGTCACAAAGCCTCTTAGCTGTGTGCTGAATTTCATTGTCAAGAGAATGTGGCTTAGGGAGTGGGCCAGAGCCAGGCTGTCCAGCCACAGGGATATGGTGGACCAGAGGGATGGGACAGAGTGGGGAGAGCCCTTGGCAGGACTAACTAACCAGCTGCTGGCCAGGGCAGGCTACTGTCATTGTTTCTGCACTGCTGCGTCTGCCCATGTAGGGAGCACTGGCAGCACTGGCCCATGTCCCTGGGCATCTGCAGAACAGACCAGACAAGATTTGTGTGAAACAGAGCTGTCTGAAGGAGCTGGGAGAGTGAAATATGCTTCCTGTGTTAGCAGTGGTGCCCTGTTGTTTAGCTGCTGTGTGATGTAACAGTGGCTTACACGGCTGCACTCTCTGCTGGGCGCTGGTTCAAAGTAGGTCTGGAGGAATGCTGCACAGTCAACTCTTGTGCAGTAGCTGCTACTGGAGGACAGAGGCTTTGTCTTTAATAGTTTCATGCTTGTTCTTGTATTATAGAAGAGATCAGGTTTTGGAGACACCCGAGATTACGTGTACAAAGGTTTTATTAGACCGGGTGGTTTACAGGCTATCACTTGAGAGAAGACAACTTACAGCTGAAGAAGGTCAGTTTCTTTCCTTACCAAATTCCCTTGCTCCAAGAGCAGGCAGATTATGCTTCACACGACCTTTCTGTGTCTCCTTCAGGACTGCAAACACACAATGGATCCAGCTCATTTGAAGTGTCTAACTTCAGCTGAATAACACTTAAAGAGACTTCATTGAGCAATTCAGCCCCAAGAACCTTTAACTCTAAAGAAAATATTCTGCTCGTGTTGTGTGCATGTTCCTAATCGCAAATCCAAGATACCAGGGTGAAGCGAGCACAAAGACGTTGATTATTTCCGCAACTGCTGTGTGCTTCCTATCACAACAGTATTCTTTTGTGCAGCATGGCAGCATGATTGCAGAGTCCTCTTTAGCCTTACCATCTTAGCAAGCCCAGGTCCAATTATAGCAATTATATCTCAGCAGAAGCAGTGTCTGTTGTCCTCTGGTCCTGTCTGTCAAGTGTCCTATTCATTGCTGTTTGTGTTGTGTGAGGCTTTTCACATAAAGTCGTTCTGACCCAACTGAAACTGTCCCATCGGAAGGGTAGCCTGCATTTTTGAAGACTTATTTCACAGGCTGATGTGAACAAGAAGAGTACAAAATTACAGCTGGCCAAGGATACATCTTCAAGTCTAGCCACGTTCTCCTCTTGCTTGAGCATTATTGCTGATTTGACACAGCACGCAGCTTTCACTTTCAATTATTTCACTTCACCCTTCATTTTCAATTACTTTACTGCTAAAAATTGAGACCATTATCAGAATTCACAGCTCTTCCTTGCTATGTTGGAGGGTTTCCTTAATCAAAATCCCCAATGTGAGTTGCAAGGCATGTAATGTTTGATGGCACATGATATTAAACCACTTACAGCTCTGAGGTCTGTGTCTTTCTCTGTGGTCTTTGAGTTATTGAAGAGCTGCTGGGTAGTGGGAACTTCTGTTTTGCTTTACTTCTGCTGTCAGAGCCTTATGAAGGAGCTGAGTGATTCCTGCCAAGGAAGTCCCTGTTGTCACTGCTAAGGTAAAAACTGAGAAGCAGAGCTTGGTGAAAGGCAGAAGTGCTGGGACTTGGGAAGGTCAAGGACAATGCAAAGAGGAACTCTTCTCTTTCTGAACAAAAAAACCAGATTTTTATTTTCTCATACTTCTCTTGCAAAGGAAAATCCAGGGAGCAGTGTTTAGAGTTTTCTTTCTGAAAAAAAAAGAACTCTTTTCTGACAATTCAGAAACGAGATTGCCTGTGAAAGAACGGCCCCTGTCTCTGCTGCTGGCTCTGTGGCATCCCTGGGAGTTCTGGTCAACATGCACAGCAGTACTTAAGCAGAAAAGGATCACTTTAAGAACTGAAAACATGAGCTCACACCTCGGTCATTCTTCCTCCAGACTCATTGGGGCAGTGGCTCCACCACATTTGTTTCCCATGTTGCCTCTCTTCTGCTAGATTTTAACCCACAAGAGAAGGTGTCTGGTTGGTTTTGTCAGGAGGAACTTCAGAGCTGCCTGCAGTTGTGGTCCAGATGTCACCTGTGCCTTCCTTTGGCACAGCATGCTGCAGGCAGGAGAGTAATGCCAGCTCTGACCAGGGCTGCAAAGAGACCTTGCAGATCTGGTCACACTGGTGGCAAGAATAAATGAAAGCTGATGAAACAGCAATATAACATGCTCCACAGCAGCTCCATCGGGATCTTGGTGAATTTATTAAAGATAAGTTTATACCGTTACCTGGATCTGCAGCCTTGACAGATTCAATTTTCTTTCCCACAGTGATGGCCTTTTCTCTGAGAACCAGGGGCAGTGAGCTGTGGTGCTCACCATGGACATATAATGCTTGTGATGGTTCAGTTGGAAAAATATAATTCTTTCAGAGGTGACAAGAGGTGACAGAAACAGGGAGACTGCTTGCCTCACTTTTTCTCTTTTTTTTAGACACTGAGACCTTTGCAGAAACCCCCACCTCTATTCAAAGTGTCTGATTGGAGTGTATTTCACTATTAGTTCACCAAGTGCCAGTTATTAACAGGCTGTGGTGTTGCTCCTGTGCTGACAGCCTGTAGTAGAACAGACCTTTGCTGTGTGCTGCTCCCCCCACGCTTGCAGATGGCACTCCAAGCAGTGTGGTGGAGAGGCAGCTGGGAGATAAGGGGTTAAAACAAGCCACGGTTCCAATTTGAGACATTTTCAAAAATAGCAGCTTTTCTTTTGTTTGCTGAATTCCCCATGCTTTTACAGTGCTGTTCCCATTATTCATCTCTTTCCCAAAATAACATTTTTAAGCAGAGGAATGGCTTGAGTGGGGAGAGGAGGAGATCTGCAGCCCGAGCGGGACAGCTGCGTGCTCCTGTGTCTGCAATGAGGGATATTTCAGTCTTTCAGGCAATTTTGCTTCCTCAGTGGCAAGCCTGGTAATTCCTTCCTGACAGCTCTCAGTGGTGGTTCTTGGGGGCAAGCTTCAGGCTCGCACAGCTTGAAGCTGCCCTTGCAGAGAAACATTTATTATTTTTCTTTCAAACGGGAAGCCTGAACACATCCGAATGGATTCAAGCTACAGGGGGATATGCTCATGGCCAGCAGGGTGGGAAGGTGTCTTTCAGGCAGCATGCTTATGCTGTTCAGCATTTTCATAGCTCAACTTGACCAGAAGCATTTCATGCTGGTGGATGCTCCTTTGAAGGAGAAGGAAGGTGGACTTTTGGGAAAATAAGCCCAAGGCAGCCTGGCCCAGGACCTGTGATGCAGGCAGATCCCACTGAGCCAAGATGCAGCTCCAGCCCTCGAAGCACCTTGTGTGTCCCATTCTTGAATGCTGGCCTGGGGAAGCAGCTGCTCTGGAGGGGCTCCCTGACTGCACACACCAGGGCTGGCCAGTGACACCCCTCACTCATCCCTCACGGTCAGGCATGCAGCCAAACACAAACACCATGAGCTCCAGAAATGGGTGCCAGCAACCTTCCCCTGGGGTTATAGGGAGGGATGGTAGAAAAGAAGCCCTGAGAGGAATTAAAAATTAAATGCTCATGGCAGCAGCTTGCTGTCACCACATCCCAGCAGTTCATCTTCACCGTGGCTGGCCAGACGCCCAAGCAATGAGCAGGAGCAGAGGAGCGTCCCATTGTCACTGCTCTCACTGGAGATCATCCAGCTCTCTTGAGGCCTTTGTGGGTGGATGAGGATGAGCTGCCCCTGGCCCTGGCTGCATGTACAGAGGACCCACCAGCGCCAGCAGTACGTGCCCCTTTGTGGAAGCCCCCAGAGCCATAGTGAAAGGCCAGACCAAGATGAGTCACATGCCTATTGGACAGATGCTGCTTTCCAAGTGTGGGGTGGTGGAGAGCTGAACCACAACCCCCTCTCTGGTCTGAGATCAGGAATAACCCCAGCAACAGGTTTGCTTAGCGCGGGTGGAGGCTGAGCCCACAGGGGCTGGGATATGGGGTGCCAGGGTCGAGCCTCCCAGGGTTAGTGTTTCAGCGTACAAGGATGGAGCCCCACGGAGGCATTTGGCCCTCCTTGGCATTCAGTTCAGCTCCTTGGTGTGCAAATGCCCTGAAACCACTTCAGAGCCACATCAAGCCCATCATTGAGCCCAAGGCCACTTGCAGACCATGTCCCAAATGATTGGCCCTTGGGTCTAGTTTATAATCCCCTCTCAATATTCCCCACTAGGTAAGAGTTTACTTCCCCCAAGCCTTGGTATTTCTTGATTTGGCATTAACATTCAAGTAGGTGACAGGCTATCCAGTTTCCTGTGATAATGGCTGTGTCTGTACTACAGCTGCTGGCCGTGTCCATATTGTATGAAAAAGGGAGCAACCCCAGCACCAAGAACTCAGTACTCGAAACCGCTCTCTCTCTGCAGCGGTCTCTATCCCAGTTTAGCTCTCAGCCAATTCATATCCTCCCAGCCTGGACCTCTTCCATGGGGCAAATGGCACATGGTCTCTCTCGAAGAGGGTGCAGAGTTTAATAGCATGGATGAGGGAACTTCTGTTCCAGTTGGTCCTCCATGCTGAGGAAGGCACCCAAACGCATTTACTTCGTAGTCACAGGTGATGTAGTAAATGTCATCATACATAACTGAGTGGGAATCCTGGGAGAAAAAAAAGAAAAGAGCCTTAAGAATAGAAAAGTGTTTTTTCTGAAGCCCAGGTCTAGGTAGAGCTCATGAGCTTCAAGCTCTCACCATGGCCACCAGCAGGAAATCAGCCCAGTGGAGCATGACAAAAAGGCTGGCAGCGCTAGTCTGTCAAACAAAGCAGTGGGGTTCTAATAGGACCAAAGTGGAGGAAATGAGGAACCTGGCTGGAAGGAAGGATAAAGAAAAACCTTTGATCTACAAAGAAACAGACTCTTTATTCATCTGTCTGTACAGAGGGACAGTATCATGTCCACTGCTGACCTGACTCTAAAGAGTGTGGGTTTGATGCTGATTTCCTGTCATACCTTGGTATACACACTTCCCCCTGCATGGTTCAGTTTTAACCCTTTTCTAGTTTACAATCCATTTAATTTTAAGATGTGAAAATTACGGAGGTCAGTATCCAATACTACACCTCTTCTGCTCTGCAGTTTCTCCAGAATGAGTAAGTTTATTATCATCTGTATATTATCATCACTTTCTCAATGAGAGACCAACATGATCCACTTTTCTAATGCTCTGTCATGCCTAATATGTGTTGTCCAAACCCTCCATTGCCTGAAGTGAGCATTGTGCACTGCACGATGCCCCTCCCAGCTCCCCGGGGACCTGCCCAGTCCCCCAGCCCGGTGCGCAGCACTGTCTCTACCACACAGCAATGCCAGGTGTTTCATGTTTCCCTCTGCAAAGAGGAAGATGGTGTCCAGGTGCTCTCTTCATAAAACTTCAGGGTTGAAAGAGGTCAAAAGCAAAGAAGGTTTCTGACTGCAGTTTTCTCCCAGTACTTCCAGTTTTGTTGAATTCATCCTTTATGGTGTTGACGTTGGAGCAAAATGTCAGTAGGGTTTGAGAGCCAGGGGAGCATTTGCCTGTCTCCTTACCTGCAGCTTTTCGGGTAGGTTTGTTTGGTTTAGTTACTTCCTCTGTTAGACATGAAGTGTTTCCTACTTTTCCTGGTTTTCTTAGTCAGGTCTGGCTGCCCATGCCTCTGTTCTGCTGCAGCAACCTCCTGTCTTTGTGGCCATCATGCGGCCGGTGGGATGAGACTTGCCTTCCGCCTCCCTATGTGCTGGAAACGCAGCTCATTTATCAGATGCCAAGCAAAGGTAGGCTACGTCACTTGGTAGATAGGAAAATCTGTCACTCTGGGACTATTTAGGCGAGGGACCTCATTTAAACCCCTCCATGGACTCACTTGTCACCACAGGCAAATCACTTAGTGTCAGTGGCTGTCCTGGTCGGATGAATGTGACCAACTACAGTGTCTTGGCAGGTACTTTCATGGAAACCGTTGCATGGAACTCTGATATTATTTACAGATTTACATCACAATCCTGCAGAGCATGAGCATATTGGCTGGAAACTTTTGAACAGTGGAGTTTAGCAAGGCAGGATCCCAGCTTTTAGTGAAGCAGGACTTGGGCATGCCTGTGTGAAAGCATAAGGTTTCCCCTTTCACTTACAAACAGAAGCTGCTCATATTGCTCCACATAATATAGGGGATTTAGGAAGACTAGCATTAAGACATTTTTTCAGTCATTGAATATGTTTTAATCCTTATTAGCCTTGAGCAATTGGCTCCCAGTGAACTCATGGAAGGATAGGTATAATTAAAGATCTGTCTTGTGCAGCCTGCTGTGCATTTATAGCTCCACAACTGCTCTCGCTAGTGAAACAGAAATATGTCTTTTAAAAAAAGCTCGACAACAGGAAATATTTCTTTCACAAATATGAACATAAGTGTTTCTTCCAAGAATCATCAGATAAAAGCAAAAACTTTCTTACATTTCTGGTTCCACTAAGCACCTGGCTCTAATCTACAATTCCTTCACTTTGTTAATTTTTTAACTCAAATGTGATCCTATTTCACACTGTTGTTTTGTCTAATAATAAAAGTCTATTCAACCATCTGTGTGTTTCATCAGTGTTTGCATTTCTTGTTCTGTGTCATATTTTACATTTTTCTTCAGTCTTTCCACTGAAGAATCAGGCTTGTCCAAATTGCTGCTGCTCAACTGGACGTAACTCCCTACTCCTTGCTATTTAAAGTTGGGTCCCTAATTCTGCTGGTGGATAATTTTGGTCAAGATTTCACAGAGTGCTAAATTTGTCTGCACAGACAATACAGTGAGAGTTTATTCTCCCAGCCATTGCTGAGATCCCCCACCAAATCCACTGCAGAGGTTTATGATCACTGCCTCTCAGGTGTCTGGAACAAATGGAAGTGGCGCCGTTGTGGGACATGCTTGTTACTTCAGGCATGAGCCTTGAGAAGTGCTGGATGATTGCATAGTTTGTCATGTCTGTTTAAGCACATTATTCCTGAAACTGCTCCTCCTCCAATCAATAAAAGGCTTCATAAAATTCTATAAACATATTAAGAAAAATGTGATTTACCCGAGGAATCTTTATTGCATTTCATTATAAACCACTGAATCTAATATACAAAGAAGACCACTTTAATTATAAGTGAACAAAAGAAAGATCTACTCTGTGTTCCCACTCGGCAACTCTCAGCAACATGCACCTTCTCCATCTATTGTGATTACATAAAGTAATTAGATTTGATAGTTCTAATGGGAACAACAGTTAACTATATTACACCCAAGAGAAACTGGCATTCGGTGGATCTGTTAGGTGTTGTGGTATCTGTTCTCAGCAGTTTTTTCTTGCACTGGGGAAACTCATCAGATAGCCAAAGGTAGGCAGAGGGTTCAGATGATGGGCTGCTGATCTCCCCATCTCATCTTTAACCAGTTTCTCTGCACTCAGTGCTGCCCTCTGGAAATTCATCAGGTAGCAGAGAACTGTAGTGGTCCTCTTCGCTTGCAGACCCATGCATGGCTTGTTTTTGTTTTACAAAGTGAAGTGCTTTGGTGCCATTCACTGTTGTTTTGTACTTTACTAGTATTTCACCAGAATTCACCAGTATTTCATCCTGGGCAGACAATTTTCAGAGGAAGGAAAAGGAAAGCTCAGTCCAAGGTGGCATGCTAGAGCAAGAGCTCCCTGCCACTGTGTTCTTCCCTGTCCCTTAAGTGGACATCGGACAACTGAGTGAAGATTTGATAAGCAGAGGGATTCCTCCGTATCTGTTATGGTGTGGCTTGGGAGGGAGCACAAGGCAACATGGTGCCTTCCCGCTGTCACAACTGAGACAGTGCTGGGCGTGCCCTGGGGCTATGGGGAGGTTTAAGTACCTATAGCCTCTGTGCCCTGGTAGGGTTAAGAAGTATCTGATGAGAGTCTGTCCTATACCATTCCGCTGTGAGTCTCTGCCAACCCAGGAACCTTCAAAACTGACATCAGCTGGTTCGGGAGCACAGGACCAGCTGATACAAAAGGCCAAACAGATGAAAAAATCGTTTCCTCCCTCTTCCTGTGCATCAGTTCAGTCAACACTGAAATGCAGCTGTCAACCAGTAATCTTTGTGGTCAGAAGTCTTCAGATGAAAAAAATATATGGTTTTAATAAGTTATGATGTTCCCCAGAGGAGACAAAGGGATCACAATAAGGAAGTAAAACTTTGTGGAAAGCATGAATTACTCTACTCCATCAATACTGAATAGAGACCAGGCCCATAACTCCCTTTCAGTGAAAATTAAAAACTTGCTATTTCACGATTTGGACAACACAGTCTGCTAATCCTCTTGACTTCAAGGTTAAGTCCAATCAGCTGTGAATTTTATTGAGGTTACTAGTAAATCCTAATTTCAGTTAAATTTTTTGCAGTAACTGTATTGCTGCTCTCAGTTCTGCCTGATGCTTGAGCTGACAGAGCTGGTCAGTTTTCCTGACCTGTCTGCTGTGTCCTGGCACTCGTTCCTCTCTTGCATAAACCTCCACTCATATTCGTGCCACTGCCCTTGACTGATGTGCTGTAGTGGGTGATTACATACTGCAGACAAGACAAAGATACTGCAAACATATTTACTTAATGTTGCTGCCTTTGGCTCTCCTTTGTGCCAGAAAGACTCTGCCCACTGTAAGAAGCACCCTTGTTTTTTTGGTTCCAGAAGAAGGCAGGACAGTAGGGGACCTCCTGACTCCTCCAGGCCACCGCAGGTGTCTGTGTCATATAGACCCTTCTTGTAGATTTTTCAAATTGCATTTTCACATGAGCTAGTCTGTTTGCCTTGTGATCTTTGAAGAAGGCTGTTCCACAGACTTCGCTGCTCCAGTGGTTTGAGATTTGCTTCTCATTCCCAGCCAAAATTTATTATGGGTAGTTTATACTCATTTGTTCTTGTGCCAGCATTGTCCTTCAGTTTAAACAGTTTTTCTCCTTCCCTAGTGTTTACCCCCTCTGATGTATTTATAGACTACAACCATATCCCCTCTTGGCCTTTCTTTAGCTAGGCTAAACAGCTGAGCGCCTCTGGTCTCCTCTGAGAGCACAGGCTTTCCATTCCCTTATTTGGCTTAATAGCCCTGCTCTGCAGCCACTGTGGCCCAAAATCCCTTTTCCTCAGCATGCTTTCCTGGCCATGTACTACAGTAATCCAGGTGAGTCCTCATATTTCCAAAACCTTTCATTAATAATACTGGTTTTCATTAATAATACTGGTACTTCACCCTCCCTGGACTCACCAGATCACTTTCAGCAAGTTCACTAGAAAGCATCACTTGTCTCCTGCAGGACATGTCACATTGGTGTTTTCATGTTATCTTATGACTATATAAGATCTCCAACTCTTCCTCATGCTCCATCATTTCTAGTTAAAAGCATGAATTCTTCCTACTCTCATCTACTGCATTTTGCAATAACAAATTCCTTCTCTTTGCACTATTCCAGTGCTAAAATTATCCCATTTCTTTTGTGGTAGTCTTAGCTTGTCCAGCTGACCAGTGCCTCTCGCCTTGGTGTCATCGGTAGCTGCACTGCTACCGATGGTTGTTAATGAAAACATGCAACTACATACATCCCAAGACTCATCTTGGAAAAGCCCTACTGTGACCATCTTTCACCTGAGATTTCCCCTTTTATTTCAACCCATGATCCTGAAAGAGGAAATATCTGCCTGACTCTTCTAGCACCTCCCCTAGAGAAATGATTTGCTTTGATTTTAATCAAATACATCTAATACATCCATATACCTATTAAAAATGACTACTTATGTAGGTTCGAAAGCCAGAGCAGGCAGACTTTCTACAGGGTTTCCATATAAGGTCAGTTCTGCTAAGAAAACTTCAGTTCTAACCTCGAACATTTCTACAACTTTAGTCTGAGATCTCTCTTCAGCAACACTTGCCAATTGTGGTACTCAAGTCGGGGTGTGAGCAGATGTGTTTTGCTCTGCTTCACTCTCCCAGTGGGTTATGAAGCCAAATTCAAGATTCAAATGACTACACTTATTTTTCAGACTTAGTACACTTTTTTTTAATGTGAATTTGGAATGGGGTGAAAATTCTTTTGTGTTCTGGCCTGTGTCCATCAGATCTTGGCCTGCAGATGAATAGCAAAAATTATATTTGTACCCTTTACATTCAAAATGTGTAAGACTATAAATATCTTGTAGTCCTAAAACATTCCTTCTAGTTCTTCAATTAAGACTGTGATACTCCTCCTGCAACATCTCCCTGTGATTCCTAACAAAGATCTGACTGTCTTCTCTTCTTCTTTGTGTGAAAGGGTTTAGAGACTTCTGGAGAAGTTGGTGCTGACATCCCACAAACCAAAGAACAGAGCTACTTCTCTTTTAGGCTCAAGTAGAGCAACAGAGAAGAAATTACTGAATATTTATCTGCCCTTTTGATGACAGGAAAAGCAGTCCTTGTCGTCCTTTCCATGAGCAGATCAAGTTTTGGATATTCAGTGTTATCAGCTAATTCTTCTGAGTATGTTGTATAAACGAGAACCAAACAAACTGAATGAGAACTAATTCCTTTAAAAAGAAGATGAAAAAGGAAGAGGAAAAAGAAGAGGAAAAAGCCTTCAGAAGTGTAAACTCAGTCTAGTTAAGTTTGTTCCCTGAATTATAATTTAGCTCTTTTTAATTAACATTAGAGCCTTGTCTGATCTGAAGAATAAGCTTTCATCTTTGCATGTTGAGGGCTGGCTGAAAAGCCTTGACCTAGTGCTACATCTGAGATGTTGTAAAGCCAAGGACCAGATACCCCCATGACACCCCAGACTTCACCATACTTGCTTTGTGGACTTGCTTATCGTGGATGCATCTCTAAGAATAATTGATTTGAGGATTTGTCTGCTGAGCAATCAGATAGAAAAGGCTTATTTTGGCATGAGGTTGCATTTGTCCAGCTATTTTTGCTAAAATGAAGGAACTCCACATCAAGAAGAAATTATATAACTCTGTCTGACTTTGGATGTTGAGCAAACTGAGACCGTGTTCTTCTTAAACAGTTTTGTGAAGCTAGCCTCTGATATTTCTGTTTCTGCCGGACACCACACCCTGAATTTGGAGTTGGCTCAATCACTGTCTGGACTCCAGAGATGATATTGACTAGATTTCCACAGCTTGTATAGAGACAGTGAAATTTAGGCTTCTGAATCTGGAGTTTTCTCTAGGTAACTAATGTGGAGAGTTTGATATTAAAATGATCCCTTCGGGAGCTGCTGTCAAAGGATGTAATTTGTTAAAGGTTGACTCTAGATTCAAAGCATGCAGTGCGTACCTGCACACGTGCTCTGACCCAATCAGCCCCCTTGCTCTGTTCAGGCAAAACTGGGGGCTGTAGCTGTGAATGCCCAGCGGCAGATCCCTTTCTTCAACAAAGCTCCCTGCTGATCTAAACCCAGCAGAGGGAACACTTTTGCTGGTCTCTGCCTCTTCTGTCAATACGAGACACAGGCTGAAGGTAAGCAGAGCCAGACAGTTGGGTCCCCAGTGCATACAGAGCTCATGGTATCAGTCAGAGATGTCCCTGGGAGCTGCAGCCCCCAAGCCACCCTGTTGGCTAGTGCAGAGTCACAGTGTACACCCATCTGCCTGGAGCCAAGTTTCTCTCGCTTTACTCCCTTCCCAGGGCATCACCTGTTTCTGAGAAACTTGGATGTAGGAAGCATCCAAACCAAAAGCATAGGGAGGGGACTGTACCAGACAGCAACTGCTTAGCACCTCAAAGGGAAGACTGAATTTCTTGTATCTGAGAATTGAGATGCAGGCAGTCACTTTATTGACAGAATTAGTTCATACTCTAGTCCATCATGTGTACAGATAATGCACTCAGGGATTAAGCTACTGTAGCGATAAATTTCCTAACCTAATTTTAAAAGATAAAAGCTCCAGTGAAGTGAGGCTTCATGGCACACTCCATTCAATCTCCAGTGCTTCAGGGGAGCAGGCAAGAAAGCCCACCCTCAGGTTGCTGCTCCGCACCTCTGACCTCCTCCTCTGAAAGCAATCTTCCAGGGAAGGAAATAGAGCAGCACTAAATCTCTCCTCCCTCTGGGTACCAGTATCTGCTGTCACTCTTTGCAGCTCACGTGAAAGGTCATACGGAGCAGGGCTCTGAGAAGCACTTTGAGTAAAATAAGGAGGAGTGCTGTCCTGCATCAGGAGAAGACCTGCCTCCCCTTGTCGCCTCCCTCCCCACTTCAGTTCTTGACCACCCTACTCTCCCCATGAGTTTTGGATAGCCACAAGCACTGCCAGTCTAGTCCCTGGCAACAGGTTTGAACTGCAAACAGGTGTAGATTCTGAGTCCTGGTGGCACAGGAGATGCTGATTTCCACAGGCTGTTGTACCTCAGCCTCAGAAGGAGGAGGGAGAGAGCAGCCTGTGGCACAGCAGTGCTGGGTAGACATCTTAGGGCTTTGTTCGTGTTTTGGAGTGAGGGAGGGTTGAATGCGCTGGGCATCGCACAAGGTCCGATGGTGTCTGGGGATTGCTCAATACCCACAGGCCTCCTGTGGCAGCCATAGAGGGACAGAGGTTGCAGCCAGTAAGGAAACCCAAGAGCTGAGCATTTTAGGCTGGATGGCAGCCCACACCCCAGCAGTGGAACTTCTGAACTTGTCCATCTCTGCAGCCTCAGAGATGGCAATGGCTCTACCACAGTGTGGTCAAGCCCCAGGGAACAAGGTGGTTGCGTGTGCATAGGGCAGCTGTGCACAGAGGCAGTCAGGTGTTCTGTGCTCCCCACCCCCACAAGGCATCACAAGTCACAGAATCAGAAAATAGTTTGGGTTGCAAGGGACCTTTAAAGGTCATCTAGTCCAACCCCCAAGTCTTAACAGGTCATTGATTTTCATTCATGATTGAGCTGCCTTGCATTGCTAGTGAGACCAGAGTTTCTTATGCAACTTCACTGAATTAAATTCTTCATCTGGCCATGCTGCAAGGATGGCATTGTTAGAAACCACAGGCATGAAGCCCATGTAATGCTGGTGGCAGTAGCTTTATTTCTCTTGGCCATGGTAGGGGAGTTCTCAAGCTACACCAAACTTCCCTGAGCAATTGGCTCTCTTCATATTTGAAAAGGCATCATTTACATAGCAGGCTCCTGCAATGTTCTTCGTACATGCTAGTTTAACATAATTTGAAATCATTGATCGGGACAAAAAAAGATCCATGTGTTAGTGTGTTGTCGTCCTTTATGAAGGCCAAAATGTACAGTGCTCTGAACAGTGTGCTAAAAGCATCTGTATTAAGGAGACAGTGGCATCTTGTTAATTTGGAAACCCACACAAAAAAATATACATAGCTTCTATATTACCAAAATCCAAATAAATTAGTACTGGTTTTGCTGTTGGAGTGCTTACAGTGCAGTTCAAAGGGAAATCACACAAAAAAAGGTAACGTTCTCAGGCACTCATGGCCTGCCCATAATTGTTGCCTGCACAGAAAGCTGCAGCAGCCTATTTACTTCTACCAGCTTAACAGCCCGTCTCCAGCCAGCAGCTGAGGTTCACCTCAGTTCTATGTGAACCTCAGACAAGGTTTACAGGAAGCCTTCAAAAATACTACTCGGTGGTTTCAGTAGGGTTCAGCAGCACCAGCTCCCCAGGCCTTCCTTTCCCTCCCTATTTCATATCTTCATTTCACCATGCATATTTCAAAGAGGAGTGTTTGCAATTTTTTTATGAACCAAGGTTGATACTAGGAAGTTGAATGGACAAATGCTTTTTGCCTGGATTCTTTGGCCGATACGCACTTTGCTTACAAGCTCCCATTTAAAATAGTTGTCACACAGGTGTATAAAGCACCCAGAGAAGCCCTTTCCTTCGGTTTTGGCTCTTGGTGCAAGTGGTTCCAGTCATCCAGTCATCTGGTTATGAGCTCTGTGTACAACACATCCATGTTATCCCCCTCCACCGCTGCCTCAGCTTATCCTGCCCCTATCTGCTGTGATTTTTATTTTATTGGGCTTCGTT
Organism: Oxyruncus cristatus; assembly: GCA_013399855.1. Lineage (NCBI taxonomy): Eukaryota > Metazoa > Chordata > Aves > Passeriformes > Cotingidae > Oxyruncus > Oxyruncus cristatus. Next base: position 333,428 of record VXAY01002772.1, on the reverse strand, counting down.
TGATTAATGGTCGTCTTCTCCACTTGTGCCTGAGGATCTGCAATGCCTGGTGGGATGAAAGGTGGGGTGGACAATCCAAGCCATGGCCACAGGCAGGACAGTGTTAGAGGAGGCACTGGTGGCAGTAGGCCAGTGAGTAGGGTGTGATAAGAGAAGGGGTTTTTTTTAGGAATCGCATCAGTTTCTGCCTCAGCCAAGCCAAGGAGGTCTCCAGGCTCAGTTCTTCAAGATCTTCCAGAAATGCTGCTTGTAGCTGCTGGGCTTCACTCTGGTGTAAGCAGCTATCACTGATCTAAGGCAGGAACACAGCTGCATGTTAGGGGAAGATCTGGCCCACTTCCATCATGCTGCATTGCCATTTTCCACAAAAGCATTTACCAGGAATTGTTCCAGCCCCTTGCCAAAAAAGAGCAGTTTTTCTTCCTTCAAATAAGAATGAATATAGAATTTGAATTACATATACGTATTCTTATACATATGGTAGTTTCTCACAATAAATGTGCCACATGGCATAGGATGAAATTATATTAGAGGGACCAGCACACATGTCAAAGATTTGATTGTAAACTTCCAGCTCAGGGAAGGAGATGAGCAATCTTTATGTTCAATTATAACTGCAGATATTTCCTTTTTCCTAAGCTAGTGTCTGTTACCATGGCCACAACCTTCAGAATTTTCTAGCTATTTTAAAATCATTACTAGGAGTGAAAGAACAGATGTTTAATTGCATTCTGCTTATTCCATTCACTAGGTACAGCTGATATTTTAGGACTTCTCCATAAAAAAAAATTAATCCTTTTTTATTGTTTATCATTTTCCTAGAGAAAAATAGAAAGAAGTTAATTAATATGTGCCACTCTGCATTTTGTATACATCTTCTAAGTATGGGTGAGGAAACCAGTTTCTTTACTTTTCAAAGACTGATTGTTTGACTGGTATCAGCAGCAGTCAGAGGTAAGTGAAAGCCATGCTGTAGGAAATAGACCAGGAGCTGCCAGTTTTTGCCCTGGCCCCTGACAGTCCCAAAGGACTGAGCATTTGAACACTGTGGTCTCCATCCAAAGAAGCACTGTTGAGCCAGAGCCCCTCTCTCCATGTATTTGCACATCAGCAGCAGAGTCCCGCATGGGCCGTGCTGCTGAGGTGTTGTGACTGTTGGTATGCTCTCAGCATCCCCACTGTGTGTACAATCCTCTGGCATTTATCAGGACCTCACAAGAAACTTCTTCTCCACCACATTGTGGCATTTCATGGTTTGTGACGAGAGATAGTAATTACTCTAGAGATTGCTCAGCCAACAGGACTGCAGTACATGTGGTCCCCTAGATCTCTCGTGGACTGCTCATACTATGGTCCTCTTAAGCAATGTTACCACTTGTGTCACAGTATAGAAGATCTGTTCATTAAAGGTTTCTGGACTTAGGGTTGCTGAAGTTTAACATTTTGTCTCTAATGGTGACCCCTGTAGCAGTAAATCTGCAGTATATGAGAAAACTGTTGTTTAAAACATGTTTCAAAATGGCTTTTTGTAGCCTTTTTGCTAACTCATGCTTTCTTCTTCCCAAGACCCCCCACAACAAGTGTTATCCCATGCAGGAATGTCCTGAGAAGATATCCTGAGGTGTTCTCATTGGCCCCCTTTAACCCCTTCCTATTGGCTGTTAACCCCTTCCTGCGACCTGTAATTGGTTACCCTGTGAATCCAAACCCTATAAATGTAACCCCCCCAACAATAAACTCTCTCTTGCCTCCTCTCCGTGCCCGGTGTGCTGTCTCTGCGCCTGCCATGAGACCTCGTGGTTGGAGGGAGGGGGGAGCACCTCTCCCCTCCAGGCTCAGGACCTGAAGAAACCCCTGGCGCTGGAGTTCCCCACCCCCTATCCACCTAAGCCGTCGGAAATGGTTCTTCAGATGGAAATGGAACTAGAACTGGGCCGCCCCACGCCATGGGGGGAAAGAGATCCACAGACCCCAGTATGTGATGAAGGCCTTGGCATCTCCCTGTGCACACCTCCCTCATAGACTCTCTCAGGCCAAAGTAACAACTTGATCATAAGAAAGATCAAGTATGATGTGCTGAATCCTACTGAGACTAGTATGTAACTTGATTTATACTGAGAAATGTGACAAAAACGCAACCTCAGATGTCTGCACTCTTCCAGGGAAAAATGACTACAAGCAGGCACTTTTGGATGTTTGGCTTGAGGACATTTGGATGGAGAGATCCTACTTCTCATTCCACTCTTACTTTCACTGTCTAAACTTATTTGGATCTGTGTCTTGTAGCTCGGTTCCTGAACTCTTCACTAAAGACTTTTGGTGGACTGAAGTGTTGGGAAGGTGAATGCCTTAGAGAAGTGCATCATGAGATGTGAATTCAGATCTCCATATTCAGGCTGCTCTCCCATTCCCTTCCACAGACAGTTGCTCTAGACCAATGCTGTTTAACTCCCTCTAGTATTTTCTTGACTTGGAGCTGCAAGGTATCAGCTTTCTGACAAGTTAGGGGATTTCATTGTTTTGTTGTTGTTGCTCAGCTCCTCTTGGTGGTGGAGTTTGCTCTGGCTGGTACTGCTACTAACTTGGAGATATTTGTGTACTAAGCTGATCATAATCTCATCAACAATTATGCTGATGAACACTGATTTTAATATTGTGCAAACTGGAGCAAAGAACAGTGCTGTCTTTCCCTCAAAAGCAGACCTCAGGCTATGAAGGGAGATCCAGCATGGAATTCTCACTGAAACCCCAAATGGAAACGGAGATGCCAAGAGGGTGAATTTCTGGCTGCAGAAACTCCCACGATGAGAGATGTGATCAGTGTTCAGCAGCTTCTCAGCATCCCTGCTACGGTGTAATGCTTACAGGATCTCAGCGCACAGCTACTGCGGGGCAGGCAGGGGAAGAGCTGACCAGCGATGGACGTGCCTCTCAGCCATGGTGGGGAGTGGGCTGGCTGCCCAACAGCCCCCTCTGACCATGGTTGGCTCTCATGCTGCCTTTATTTTTGGTTATGCAATTATTTTGCTAAGTTGCAATCCCTTGTGTTGCTGTAAAAGCTGCTTTTGTCTATGCAGCCTCTGTAATTAAATATGTCCCCTCTCATTATATCATGCCTGCAGTGCACTATCCACTATCCAAAACTTCCATTTCCTTACACTTTTTCCCATTTGCCTGTTTCTCACAGGTGTCAGTGTCATTTCTCTGGTGGCAGTGAGTCCAGCTGATAGAGGGCTTGAGCTTTGGGCTTTAGGAAATGATTCTTCCTACAACAGTAGTATAATGCTACAGACTTATTGTAAATAATTTGGTGACTTATCCTAAATAACTCAGCCACCTAGCCTGGCTGGTCGGTGTAGGATAGAAACAACCTGCTACCTACATAGAGCAGAAACATAATCACCCAGAAGCAGGAAAGGAGGCAGGAGGGGGTCCATTCAGCAGGCAGCACATTTTTAGGCAATCCATTACTAAAGGCACATTTTTATTTTGCAGTGATGGAAGAGAAGCAAGTGCCTTGCTTCCAACATCTGCTTCACACTCCATGCATGACTGATCACATCTCTCACTGCAGCAGCTCAACAGAGCTGCAGCCCAAAGGTCATGTGAAGGTGCTGTTGGTTCTGTGCAAAGCAGCTCTCACAGCTCACCTCGGATTTGTCCCATCTAACAGTTCTGAGGGACCCATTTGGTTCTCTCCTCAGGGCAGTCACAGTTCAGTCTGCCATCCCACTTCTGCAGCCTGCTTCCCACTCTGGGTTGTACTAACCTACCTAGTAACCTAATCAGGAGGTGTCTTGTTTTCTCCTCTGTGTGTCCATCTTTCTGTGTTATTTAAGTTAATTGTCAAAGGTTTAGCCCTGTGATTTCTGCACGGTTTTTATCAACCCATACATTTTGCTAATAGGTAAGAAAAGTTTGCATAGACAAAACAGATTTCTTGACATTGGGAGTAATATTAAAATTTATTGCTACACGATAAGAACTAAGGGAATACTTATATACACAACAACTCTAACTAGTTTTCTTATAATAACCAACTTATATATTTACAAATACCACCCCTCCTTCTTTTCTTCAAAAACAGTCTAGAGGAAGAAGGAGAAGAAAAAGTCTTAAAGGTAACAGTTCCCAATCACCGCAGCTAGAAAATCTCTCTCTCTCTCTCTCTCTCTATTGGAATGTAGGGGAGTCTGCCTTCCACCTCTAGCCACTTGTCTACGGCTACTGAGGGTTTACCACGGGCTTCGAGGGAAACACTCATATCACCATGTTGTCACCACGGAGTATAGGGTTCCGTGGAGGTTCCTTCCATGAGGAGTTTTGGGGGGTTTC
>VXAY01002772.1:309866-328931 GCA_013399855.1 Oxyruncus cristatus | reverse complement strand
CCATCCTGCCATCACACCCGGTCCGAAATTACGCTGGGCCCCGCGGTATTGGGGGCTTAGTGTAAGGCTCAGCTCTCAAACTAAGGCCCGAGGTCATGAGGGGCTTGGTCCCTCAATGGAGAGTTCACCAGTTTCTTTATCATTTTGTGACTGTAATTCTTCTGCAGTTTGTTGAATGTGGCTTCCAGGTGATTTAGTTTTGGCTTCAAGCCCTCCCTGCCATCCCCAGGCCTGGCGAGGCCTGGGGAGGGCTGCACACCCGGGCCCAGCTGGGCCGGGGCACGCTGCCACGTTAACTCCTAAATTTCTTCTGCACCACATGTTTCTTTTCTGGTTTGTTAAATATGTCATTCGTAGAGACGTCACAAAAGTCTTTGATTGGCTACTTAGCCGGAATTTCACCTGGAGTTAGCCATTTTCTACCCCAGTACTGGGGTGATGGGCTAAACCACGACAGCTATATATATGCACGTACATTGTATACATGTACACATACATCCATAACATGGAAAGACAAAGGTGAATTTTTAAAGTGAAATAGTTGGGAATGTTGAAATTTAGGTCATCTGTGCTTTTGTCTCTCAGCTCTTCTAGTTTGCATCTATTTTCATATAATAAGAGCATATATATTTATGCAGTCAGATACGACTTTCCATTATGCTTCATTTTTTTGACATCCCCTTGTAAAGTAGTTGCAGAAATCCAAGAGTGATCTTTGTGAATAAAGAAGATTGCTTCAGAAGGGGAATTTACTTGTAATTCAAAAGCTGTGTACATGTGAGTCTTTAATTCAGTGCTTCCTCAGATGTAGAGGGGGTCTTGCAAATTGGTGGAATCTCCCCTGCATTCCATCTCAACTCCCCCCCCCCAATAGTTTTGTGTACAAGGGCCTTACATGCATTACTATCCCATAAAGTGTAACTTTGCCTGTTTAATTGAGTATGGTTCTGTGACTATCTCAAGAACTATCTGGAGAGCTTCCTATTTTGAACAATCCAATCTATGTGTCTTTCTCAGAAAGAAGATGTATCCTTGTTCCATGGTGATTACAATGCACCTTTCAGTAGGGTCTCAGTGTGTTTCTAGAAGATCATCTCATCAAGGAGCCATAGTTTCCTCTGTGGATGAACTATTCTAGACATTTTTCAGTCAAATTTTAGTTCAGTATGCTTCTGTTATCAGCCAGCTTTGTAAATGAATGGGTTTGGAATATATAAGAGCTGCAGAGCTCCCAGATGAAAAACTTGATGTCTCAAATGGCCATTCAATGGATACGAGAGTGGTAATCTGCTGAGATAGACTTCTGCAGAAAAAAAATCAACAGAATGATGCTTTTTTATTTGAGATTACTTTCACAGTTCACATACAGAGCTCCTTTCTTTGAGCATTGCATGCATATTCTGAAGAAAGAGTACTTTAAAGATAAACCTGAGCTGTCTGATCTTCCCTGAGCACCCTTGTTTACTTTGAGCCCACTTCAAAGCTGTGCCTAAAAGGACTGGTATTTAATAAAGAGTAAAATTAGATTCTAGGTGAAATATGTAAAATACCAGGATGTCCATGCCTCTGATTGTCAAGGAGGAGCTGGACAGCACATGCTGTGCTCAGTGTAAGGCCCCAAATGCTGCCTGGTGCAGAGGGCATTTGGAGGTATGTCCTCATGTGGCTGGTACATGTTTGGAAGTTCTGCCTTCTGCCTTGGGGCAGAACAAAATAAATCCTCTGCATGTGTGCATAGATGAACAACTCGGACCTCCGAGTTGGTAAGATGATGGCAAAACTGAACATCTGCTTCTCTGCAAGGTATGTGTGTTTAGCCTTGTTACAGTATTTGGCATTGCTGTCTCCTTTTCTTCCTTGTAATCAGTCAAGAATTAGACAAGTGATCATGTGTGCATGGACATACCTGCCCATATAGTGTGAAATACATGTCACCATCACGGTTCAAGAGTATAAGAGATTTGTAAAGGAGATAATATTTTTATGACATTAGTTTATATGCTGTGAAAAAGCAGAATGTACCTTTGGCATACACTGTTGAGTGTTACAGGCTGGCATCTACATGGAGAAATCATTAAAGAATTTCTGCCCGGACCCGGAATGAGGTCACACTTGGAAATAAATGATTTCCTGGGGTCTCCCACTTGGCTTCAAGTAGCCTCCATCCTTCCCCAGTTCATCACCTGAATTCAGTTGTCCCAAGAACGAAGAAGCATCAGGTGAAATCAGGCCTTTCCAAAGCCCCTGGTAGTCTTCAAAACCAGCAGGTTTTGAAGATGAGATTGCTCCACAGAGGTTAGTGACAACCTCCTTCTCCACTAATATCCCGCTTTGCTTCAAATGTGCTAATTACCCTTTTCTGTCAGCTTGTAGTGCATTAACAATGATAAATTTACAGGCCACCTGTTTCTCTCCCATTTTTAGCTTGGGGCTGACTGCTTTGTCTGGCCGACTAAAGCACCTGTGAGGGTCCATTTATTTTTACCTCATCGTGTGGTCAGAGACTCTTCTTCACAAACGCAGCTTCTTAGCAGTGGTATTTAACTGTTCTCATGCAGTTCTACAATATTTCGCCTTTTCTGCCTATATCACGTGCAAAATTTGGTGAGGACACCCAAGTTTTGTGCTGGTGAGAATTACCTGCTGGTCCCTGCTGAGGGGCAGCATGTGGGGCCTCCCAGGAGCACTAATATAGACCTCCACTCAGAAAGCAAGCCCATTATTGGATTTCCAGGTGCATACCTAAGCAGTGGGTGAAGGGTGCATGAAACTTGTTTAGAAAGGCCTACGTTTTTTCCCTGCAAAAGCAACAGGGAAAATCTAAGCAATGAGACACACATTATTTCACAGCAGCTCCCCAACTTTCAACTTTGTGCTTGAGGGGGCGACAGCTCTTGTGTCAGGGCTCCATCAGACCATGTCTCTGCCAGCATGTATCCTCACCTCTTGGTCCATACAGGTTTGTTATCCCTTGCTAGCCACGTGCTAAACTTCATGTTTATAAGAGGAGGCTCAGGGGAGACCTCATCACTCTCTACAACTACCTGAGAGGAGGTTGTAGCCAGGTGGGGGTTGGTCTCTTCTCCCAGGCAACCAGCAGTAAGACAAGAGGGCATGGCTTTAAGCTCTGCCAGGGGAAGTTTAGGTTGGATATTAGGAAGAAATTCTTTACAGAGACGGTAATCAGCCATTGGAATGGGCTGCCCAGGGAAGTGGTGGATTCTCCGTCCCTGGAGGTTTTTAGGATGAGACTGGATGTGGCACTTAGTGCCACAGTCTAGTAACCGCAGTGGTAGTGGATCAAGGGTTGGACTTGATGATCTCAGAGGTCCTTTCCAACCCGTCTGATTCTATGATTCTATGATTATGGCTAGCCAGCATCATGGGGCATGGCTTGTCCTCCATGTACTTGTGTTCCTGGTAGCTGGTAGCCTCTGCTAGCGGTCCTAGTATGTCCATGTCCTCAACTCCTGTGGAAGGTTCTATGGATACGTGGGCAAGAAGACTGCTTCCAGGTCTCTGTGACATAAATTGGGGTTTATTCAGGGACTGGAAACTGAGGGCTCATCATGGGACACCCCCACCCACACAGCACTGATGCACACTTGTTTCTGTGCACATGTAAAACTCAGAAACGGAGATCTCATCGTTTAAGTGAAGTATGTGTAATTGAACTTTGGCTTCCACTGCTTTGACTACAGAAGAAAACAAGGGTCTAAAAATAAGGAAATATTTGCCTCTTGGAAATTTCCTAAGCAATTAATCTAAGAATTATTGATGTTTCTAATTTTGTCAGTAGAGGGAGGACCATCAGTCACACTCAAAAATGCTAGCTCTTTGCTGATAGCTCATAAAGTGGAATGGCTTTTTAATGAAGTTGTCAGAAGAAAGGTTTGCTGCCAAAATCAAGGATAGTGCTCTATCCCACTCCTACTCCTTCATCAGGGAAACTTCCAAAAAAATTCTGGCTTTCTCCCAAAGATGTTGTGTGGGATTTTTCCTTTTTTTTTTTTTTTTTTTAATTTGAGTGCCTGAAAACCAACTCCAAAGCCAACTTTACTGCCAGCCTTTTAAAAATCAGAGTAATGACAATATATGCTAATAGGAGGTTTCACAAATCAGTATGAGATCACTGAAACCAGTTCCCATCTGATCGCACATGAATGAACGTGTGTGGGTTTGAACTGCGTTCATGATATGATGATAGCTACATCTTTCATTAGATCAAGATCAAATGAATCTTACCAAGTGCTGGGTGGTAAACTGTTGGTAACTGACTGCTTTATCATCCTGTGGAGACTAATGTGAAAACATTCTTATTTTAATTTAACCAAGTGTTAGATTTTATAGCACCTTGCAATGAAATATGTACTGTTTCTTTATGAATGGCTCCCTTTCCTTGAACATTCATGTAAAAGCAATGAGCCTTGTGGGGTTCATCCTTCTTTTAATAAGGAAAATAACAAGTAGAAAATCAGAATTTTTTACATATATTTGCATAGTTATCAATTTCTTAATCTTTCTTGGAGGATTCCTTTGGCAGTTCACAGGAGGATCCCTGTTTTGCTCACTGTGATTTTCCAGTGAATTCATTAGAACATCAAGATATTAGACATATTTGGTGGAAAAGGATGTGCTTTTATTATTCAAAAAGTGATTTGTATGGTGATTTTATATGGTGCTTTACAAACAATTCTTCAGTGTTCATCTTGTTTCTAAGCAGTGGAGTTTCACTGTTTTTCGTAACATTGGTAGCAGAGGAGAGAATTTGGAAATATTTGATGCATGAAGTGAGAGGAATTATGGAATGTCTGGGGAGTGGGTTGGGACAGAACTTATTGGTGAAGATGTGGAAGGGAGAATTGTCAGCTGAAGATATTTTAAGAACATCTTAAGAGCTATATGTAGCAAGCAGGGAGAGGGAGACATTTAAAATGCAATTTATTTTATATTTTTATATATGTGTGTTTATAATACATTTTTATAAGTCATGATACCGAGAATGCAAGAAGTTAAAGTTAAGGTTACTGTAGAAAGAATGGGCCATATGGGGCATACAGAGCAAGAAAAGATACTGGAATAAATAATGCCAGAGACAGAAGTCTCTATCTGTGAGATTATGATTACATAAGAACATACAGCACTGAAGGGATCGGAAATATTGGCCATCATATAACAGCATCTCTCATACTTGCATACATCTCCACTCCTCTCCATGTCTGAAAAGTAATGCCTCCCAGGAAAAGAATCAGATCTCTACATGAAGGCAAAAGCAGCAAGGCAAATCATGGTAGATGAAATGGTAATAATTTTCTAGTAATGAAATACCAAAACATCTTCCTTATGTATTTCTTTCGGATGATTTAATTAGAAAAAAACACAGGGATTAAGCCCATAGATGGTGTCCTTCCAAGGTTTCCAGACCCTGTTGCTTTGCACATAATATATTTCATTGTTAGGATACTATTTTGACACAGGGTATGGTGTGAAAAATGCCAATATATGCAAATGTTAATAGTAGGAATAGACATACATAGGAAATAGAGAAAAATGTAAGAGGAATTTTTTTATGAAATAGACTTTTTCAAAGATAATAGAAAAAGTAAAAAAGACTTTGTTTTAGGGAGCTAAGAAATAGTAGTGAAGAGTAAGAGGCAAGAGAAAAGGATGAATAAAACATCAAAGAAGGGGCAAAGTTTTATAGACTAACACAATGAGTAAATCCTAGGAAATTAAAAATGGGAAGAGGCACTTAAAATCACAAACAAGAAATCTCAGAGAAGCTGACATCCTGAGAACAGCAAAGAGGCAAAAGTAAATCAGCCTAAAAATGTAATAGGATCAGTATTTCTGTTTATTTACAGTCACTAGGAAGTGGTGAATAGTGACATTTTATTCCATGTTGGATAAAATCTGGATTTCCTGTAGTTAAACTTTGGAAAAAAGTTTTCTGTTTCTGCCACTTCGACTTTTCTACAACAATAATACAAATTGTTGTTCACAGGAGAAAAACCAGTTTGTTTGTTTGAAAACAGTTATCTGATGGACTTTGTTTACTTCCTCGGAGGATGTTAGTGGTGAAGGCAGAAGTGCTGTTAACCCGTTCTTTTGTGGAGGAATTCATCTTAGCTGAATTCAGAGAAAATTGTCAGTGATGGCAGAAGAGTTTTCAATTGATAATTCATATTTTTCCATCCAGATTGAGTCCTGCTTTTTATACAGTATTTCTCATTGCAGTTTGTGTAATGCTATGAACATGTAAATAATTATTGTTGAATCTTGTGAGCAATTTTTTTACTACACTCTGATTATGACTATATGATACATGCCATTTCGAAGGTTCCTTTGTAAAACAGTATTGTTTATATGAGTGGCTAGTACCTACACTTAATGTTAGTTTGTTTATTGATAGCAAGTAATAGCAAGAATATCAAGATTATACAAGCATTTATTTACGTGTGTGAGAGAGACCGACAGAGGAGCACAGCAAATTATTTTTGCACTTAATTTGCCAAATGTTTTTCTATGCCTCTTAAGGGAGTTTGCTTACCGACCTTTACCATGTTGTTCAAACTCCGAAATTCATTCCTGTTGAGTAATTTCTAAAATCAGGCAGCACACTGTGTTATGCATGAAATAGCAGTTGGGTAAGACACGGGTCTGTGTTTTTCACGGCATGTTGTCACGACTAGATGTCATTCTGACTTTCATGGTGAATAAAAATCAAACTCTTCATCCAGTAATCTTATAGATTCTATCCAAGCTAAGTTTCCCAAGCTAAGCTTTTTCAGGTTTGTACACAAATGGTGCTCAGAGGGAAAAGAAAGCAGCATTTCCACATTAATTGCCTGTTGTACCCCCCTAGATCCAGCCCTCCCAGGCCAGGTGTCTTTGTAGAGTGGGGAAGAAGCAGGTGCTGTAAGGTCGCTTGAGTAATCATCAGATTGTTAAAAAAAAAGAGGAGACAGTGTCATTACCAAAGGTAACCCCATTCTTGTCCATGGGAAACTTTTCAAGGGGCAAACAAAGCATCTGAATTGTGGTCCATGGCCAAACGCAAAAAGGTGACTGTATTGCTGAGCCAGCTTGGGGGCGGTTATGTGGTTTTCCCGTACCTTAGCTGCAGCATGAAGGTTTTATCTGTGAAGGCAAAGAGGTTTTAGGAAAAAATAGCTAAGACATTGTCTTAAACCAAAATTAAAATGTTGCTTTATTTTGTTTGTGCTTAAGTCTTTCATGTCAACAAAACTTCTCAAATACCATTCATATTTTGACTCCTTTGGTTGAAGTTATCTTTGAAATCAAACAGATTTATTTTACTATTAATATTCAAAATCAGGCATTTATCATGGAGTGAATACTCTATTTAAATGATCATTTTAAAACCTTTGTAAAATGGAAGTAGCTTACTGCGCTGCAATTTGGGAATTACAAGTTCCTTTCAAATGTAGGAGCTGTAGGCTGTGCCATATGTCACTGGGAGGATGTTTTCTCATACATTCACAGGAAAATCTTGGATTTAAATGATGAATTCCGTGAACTTGGCAATAGAGCATGAAGAATAAAATAGAAGTGGCTAGCCTCAGTCTCCCCTAGACAACTACAAGCTAGAAATTTGCCATATGTCATTGACTGCCATGAGCAGTTCGGAGCACTAGAATATCACCCCGTTTTGCAGCATTACATACTGCCCTAAGTCATTAATACAAAGCAGATGGCATTGTTGTTGATTAGAGCTGGTTAGAATCTGAAATTCCCATTCCAAAGGAAATTTTGACATTTATGTTTGTTTTCACTGCAAATTGGAACAAAACTTCAAAAATTCCCAGTGGGATGGAAGTTAAAAAGGAACTGGAAACACCAGGTTATTTCACTTCATTGGCAATTAATTGTTTTCTCAGTAATATCAAACTACTGTAATTCTAAAATTAGTATCTAATATGAATACCAAAACAAAATTATTAAAGTCACACTGAAACCTTTTTGCCTTGTTAAGAGGAAAATATTAAGTTGGAACAATAAAGATTGACATTTTCCCAGAATTTGTTTTCTTCAATGTGACAAAACATTTTGATTTCAGCTAAGCTGAAATTATCTGATGGAAATGGGTTCTACTGAAAAAATGTTCACACAGTGCTGTTGGTCCAGGGCCAATAATTCACAGGATCATCTTGCAAGTTCAAGGACGTAAAAATTGTCAGAAATAAGACATACACAAAGAGAAAATTAATGCAATATCTTGAGTTTAGAAACTTCCTTGAAGACGGTTTTAAAAACTCTTACAACTCCCACAAAATTTCTTTAGTCATCCAAATCTCTCTTATATTAAGTCTCTTGTGTCCAGTGCTAAGTGCTGGACAAATTATCCCTGGTGTGGACCTTCATATTTATGAACTTGTAAACTGTGACATTATCTTTGTGCATCTTGTTTCCATCTCCTTAGCAAAATTCTGGTCCTGGCTGCCAGAACCTCCCACTCCCACTCTCCCGTTGCCTACTTTCCTGGAGAAAGTTCCACTAACTCTCTTCAATATGGAACAAAAACTCACAGTTACTCTCCAGGTAGAAACCTCCACAATCATTTCTTTCCCTATCATAAGAACATCTTTAAAAATATGCAGTTTGCCAGCTAATGGCTCCATTTTTTCCATTATCGTGCTTTCGGTTTTTTTCTGTCAACACCAGGTCTCTGCTGTGGGATAGGAGACCATCTGTTAATTTTTTTAAGGGTAGACTAAGCACAAATGCCACTCTTTGGGAGTCACATGCTCTTTATTTACAAAGATAAAAAAATCAGGATCATGAATTCACATCAGCTTCTCGTCTTACTTTGTGCAACAGTAGCTTTCTGCTTTAGTTTCCACTACCCTCCACCAAGGTATTGCATATATGGTTACATAAAAGGACCAAACAAGATGTAGGACAGATTAGAAACCTGATGAAGTTGCTGCTAGATGAGTTTGATGACTGGTGTGATCAGGTGCATAGGGGAAGATTATGTTACTACTGGTGAGTGCCCTACAGAAAGGAGAGAAGCCCTACAGAAGAAAGGAGAATAAACAGAGTTTGACATAGCTGGACACGTGAGTCTCAGGATGAAGACAAACAGCAGTGACGCAGGTGTGTAGGAAGGCTGGCTTTTCTAAAGCACTCAGGCCCTCTTTAGATACCAAAATCAGTGGTGCTATTTTCTGGCAGGTCTCAGTTTACTGGATACAGCTGCTTTTTGAGAAACTACCTATTACACAGGGGCCCAAATGGAAGGAGTGTTTCTTTTGAGAAGCCCAAGTTTAATTGTAGGCACTGGGCACTTGGAAAATGTGACCTTGAGTATTTTAGGGAATGTGGTCCAGAAAGGGATTGTTAATCAAAGAGACATTAGACTCAAAAGTTTCTTAATGGGAGACAGAGTAACTGCAGAAAATATCTATCATGTGGATCTTGATATATGGTCTTCTTTTGAAAGAATGTCAGTAGGTCACATAGAAAGAATATTCGGAGTTGGAAGGGACCCACAAGAATCATCGAGTCCAACTCTTAAATGAATGGCCTGTACAGGGATCAAATCCATGACCTTGGCATTATTAGCACCATACTCTAACCAACTGAGCTAATCTCAGGGTAAAGTCACCTCCAGCTGGAACAGGTGAGAGATTTTGCCAGGTCCCCTGCTGTCAGCTTAACACCCATGTTTATAAATACTGTGAATATCCTGTGCTTAGTGAAATGGCTGAATGCAGTAAAATCTGGAAAAGCAGCCTCCTGGGGGTGAATGTCCTAATGTAGTGTTAGAAAAGTCCCTCTTGCCCTTTGCCATACAAAATTAGGCAAAGGCAAACATACTTTTACAAAAATACTATTTCCATAGAGTTTTAAGAAATGAAATACATAAATATATATCTAATTCCCAAAAGGGTCATCTGAAGTCTGCCAAGACAAAGAGTTCGTTATTTTAAAGACCTTAGATGGTTCTATCCAGGATTAATGAGCAAAATGTTGGGGTTTTTTCTTACAAAGCATATCGTGAACTGTTTCTTCTCAACTACACAAATGAATGACTATGAACCAAAAAAGTGTGTGAATATTGGCATGGTTTTTATTGTTGTGAGTTCTAAAAGAATTGGGAAGAAATGAAATTAAATAGTGAGACCTTTTGTGAGTGTGAGAAGAAGGCTTAAACATATCTGTATGAGTTCTCCCTCTTTTGTCTAGTTTCTTGTATTTATCCCCATTTCTCATTAAGGAAGAAAAAGTTACTTTCAACCTGTTCTGGGTGGGTGAAGTCTTTGCTGGCCGTGGGGAATGGCTGTCCAACACTTACTGCACCATTTTTCACTCTGCCCATAGGGTGGTGGCGTCACTTCCCAAAGCACTCCAGACAAAGCCCAGGACACTGAGAAAGGTTGGATTGCCAGATTCCCCACTGTGAGCACAGGGAAGCACACATTTACACCTCCTTACGCCTTGGAGGGTCACTGTGGGATTTGGGAACACTGATTGCTTTGCGTGTAACTCCAAGCAGACCCTTTTCCGGGTGTCTTCACTGCCTGCCTACCCCGACCTGAGGTTACACCTTAACTGAGCTGCAAACCTTCCTAAAGATGCTTAGTTGTTCTCTGTCTGAAGCAGCAGAGATTCTGTGCTAAAGCAAGTGAGCTCCATGTCCCCTGTGTTGGGGGACAGCCAGGCTGTTGGTGCAGCAGCAGCAAGTACCAGATTGCCAATAGGTTAAGGACAGACCTGATTGCCCCATGCAGTGACGATGAGTGGAGGTGGAGCGAACAGACTCCGTCACATGAGCAAATACAGACACTCCTCTTTGACAGATAGATGTGCACCAAAGTTCATTCAGGAGCAGCTTCACAAACAATCTCTGAGTCCTAAGTGCAGGGCTTTAAGATGGAAAGAGTTACTAACCATGAATGTGAGAGGAGTCACTGCACAATGTGCCACACTGTACACATGCATGTAACATGCTCTTTTCCCCAGCTCCCAATACTAGAAATACTCATGCCTAGTCATTCTTTTCCTAGCACACATTCAGCCTTACAGGAAATGCTTTAGAAACAGAGACCTTTTCTGGAAGCCCCAGTGATGCTGAATATGATGCAGAAGTGAGGAGGTGTGAAGGCATCAACCCTTTCACTGCTCGAGGCTGAAACTCTGCTTATTGGTTTCAAAACTGTTCCAGCTGAGACCGTGGGCTTTGTTCAGAGTAACGTGATACGCACTAAGCTGTTACATGGTTAAGTCACTAACCCTGAAGATCACGGTAGTAATGTGGTAGCATTTATTGATGGGGCACTGCCTTTCTGCTGCTTCCCCCTCCTTCATCCCTGTATCAGCCCTCATTGCTAAAATGCACAAAGGAATTACAATGAAGAGGAATAGGAGACAAGGTGGAACAGCTGTAGCATTTCTCTGCCAGAGCAAATCTAAAGGGAGAAGAGCCTGGACTTTTGATGTTCAACATCCATAAGCACCTCCAAGTTTAAAACACATGAACTCCATGCAGCTGCTTCTGCTTCTCCTGATTGGACTGCCCACCTCAACCAAAACACAGAGCTGTAAAGGTTTTGCTTTTAATTCTTGTCTTTAGTTCCTCCAGGGGTAGCAGGAAAGCACAGAACAAATTCTGTCAAGGAAGCAATTAGAGCCACCTGTGGTAGGGAAAGGCTCCCCAATAAGGGGGCTGGAGAAGCAGGAAGGTGTCACTAACCAAAACAGTAACAGCAGTGAAAACATCAGGATCCTGGAATCAGACTAAGATCCTAATACAAAATGAGTGAGATTTTTTGTGTTGAACAGGTTATGAAGTACCAATGGGCAACCGGGTGGCACATGTGTCCCCTGTTCCTTCTGTTGATAAATAAAGCATAAATACTGTATTATGATCCCATCTACACCTTTTCCTTTGGTTTTTTCGCCTTCATTTCTGCATTAGTCTTCATTCCTGTTCTTTGATGTCAGCTACAGTTTTAGCCAGAAGTATTTGGGTACTTGTTATACTGCATTGCAAATCTGTTTACTGCTGCTCCTTCTGAATATTAATAAGAGAATGTCAGATTTTTTTAATGAATCTTGCTCATGAATTTCATCCAGTGTTTGCTGTTTGCCTATATAAACAGATAAATGGAGGGTGGCAAGGCTTAAAATTTTATTCTGCATATATTTATTTTTTTGCTAAGTCCCTCTGTGATTTTTATTAAGTTTGGTTTTCTTTCAAAAATATGTTCCAAGATACTGTTAAAAAAAAATTAAGCAAAAACCTGTCTTGGCAAGCATCTCCACACTGGTTACTCAGATGAACGTGTGAAAACAAACCAGAAATGGCCAGAAGGAAACAAAGTGGCTGCTTCCAAGAGCTTGTAGGGTAGTTTTCTGTGGAATGGAGAATAAAAAAAAATCTCTTGATCAGGTAGCACTTATGCTTCATGGCAGGAAGCTAAAACTGGAGAAGTTATTCTTCCCAGCGCTGCTGCTGTAATCAAAAAGCACCATGCTGTAGCCAAAAGAGATTTGTTCCACTAGTGGGATCTCCACTGGCACTGGAATTTCCAGTGGGACAGTGGAGAGCAGCGCTGGAAGTGGCTCTGAGGTTGTGAGCACCAGAAGGGCCAAACGAGAGCAATGAGAAAAAAGCACTCTGCCAATCTGCTCTTCAGGAGCAGGTGAACTGGTATTTGGTATCTGAAGCTTTACCAACCAATGCAGCTGGCAGAGGAGAAGGAAGAGCACGGTTCTGATACTGTGAAGTGTTGATAATGGGGCAAAATTTTGGCCTGGAATCCCCGGGGACACGTCCCTAGGCAAAGTCCTGTGCTCTGAGATGCACTGCAGTCTCCCCTGACATCCCCCCACTTATTGCAGGGTAAGGGTCAAACCAAGGTTTGGTCAACCAGGACAGGGCAGCACTCCTTCTTTGAGCTCGTGACAGAGGGGAGTTGCGCAGTGACAGGCAGACAAAGAACTGGTAGGAGTGGTAGAAAGTGGTGGCAGGACAATTTAGCTCACAGGATCCCTGTGTGCTGTGCTGTGGAGCTGGTGGACAGTGACAGGAGGTGACTGCTGGTGGGTAGGACATGAAAGAAGGTGAGATCCCTGCTGTATGCAGATGTGTAGACAGCTTGAGAGGTAGATGATGTATCTGAATCCACTTGTCACACATCCAGGTTTTCAGTAACAATCAGCCATTACTCTGGAGGAAAAAACACAGCAGTGACGGTGAGTGGAGTGTCACACTTGTACCGTAGACAAGTCATTAGGCACTGCCACAAGGGACTGACTCATGCTGGAGCACTGCTCTCTCACCACTGCCAGGTAGCAGAGCTGGGTCGGAGTGATGCTGTTTTCCTGCTTGGCCTTTAGTTCATTCCAGCATTCATTAGGAACTTGCACAGCTGCTTGGCAAAGATTGAAATCCCACAATTGCTAGTCTCCGGAAAATTCTCAAATTATGTGTTAGAAATATTAAAGACAGCATTGCACCCATAAGTAGATTGTTTCTTGGAAACAGGTCAAACTGTGTGTGTTAGAAACCAAGAGCAGTTTCTGAAGACAAAAATCACAAAAAGGAAGTTTCATTGCTTATTTCTGAGTTTTCTGCTTTCACTTTTATAGAGTTGGTGTCTGTATCCAAGCCTGTGGTCTGATTCGCCTTGCTATTCCCACTGGAAATAGATCAGGCAGGACTTGTCTTCAAACTGATTATTTACGCCTTTCAGGTGCTTTGTACCCTGTTAGCTATGAAGTACCCAATAGCCTAAATTTTCCATTTTTAGAGTAAGGCTTCCCTGAACAAAAGTCCCTTTCTCATTGTACTTTTTCTCAGCAGTGGACTTCCCCTCAGATAAGCCTAAATGAAAATTAGGATGTCTTTTTATCTTTGACAGATTGAGCTCAATCAAGAAAAAAGAATACCTAGTGTTTTCTTTATATGATGGGTGTCAAGTTTGCAGGGCAAAAGCACTGTTAGAAATGTGTTGCCAGAACTTGCTTATTATAGTGAACCTTCAACAAAAAAAAATTATTTCTTCTAAGGAAATACGTTTAGGTTCTTTCATTGCATTCATGCAGCAATTCAAGAGCTGCGTGCTCGTGGCTGCCCCAGCTTCCCAGCTCCTGTGAGGATATTGCTTAAGCAGACAATACATTTGTCTTACCCTGGGGTTTCAGATTGTGGTAAAAACTCTTGTGAGCAGCAGCAAGCTGCTGCCAAAGAGACACATGATGGAAGAAGTGTCTGTTGCCTTTCTGTCCAGTCAGCCCTCTCTGTTTGAGGAGAAGGCTCTAACAGCATCACTGTCCTGCCTGCACACAACACACTCCCCTGCAGGGAAAACCAGTCGGTGCAGTGTCAGTGGCTATTTATGCTGAATTGTCACAGGCCTGTTGTCTGTCCAACAACTCTGTCTTCAGTCTCATCTTAAAAATACCACATCTGGACCTGAATAGGACAAGCGCTAAGTATTTCCTTTAAGGAGCATTGCCTATGACATTACCTACAATCATCAGTGAACAGGGATTCTTTCCATAGCCACTGCACAGCAGTTATGCTTTAGTTACTGATCTTATGTAGTTGTTGGCTGCAATGGTATCAACCCTTCAAGCCATAAACACATTACCTTCTTTTTACCAAACAATATTGCCTTAAGAATTATGATCTTAATATTTTAATATCTTGTTACATCTAGCAAGTCATTCATATTATTTCTAACACCATTGTATCAGAGGAAGAAATTGTAGAAATGCAGTTAAACATAATTATTAAATGCTTGATTTGCCCTTTTTTTATGCCTACAACATCCATTTCTCAGTACTGTCAATATTTTACTTTGCCACTGTGATTGCTGCTCACTATTTACTTGCTGTATTTTTAACATTTAGTCCTATATTAGAAATTTGATAGAGCTACAGAGGTGAAAAAGTGGGAAAAAATACCTAAAATCATGTTCAGTTCTATTTCATTCTGTGCGTTTATTGTTGTTAGCTGACATTCTCTTAGCTCACTGCGCTCTGCTCGTAATCTAGTCTGTCCTGAAGAGTCAGGCAGCAGTCTATGAAGCGATTATAAGGACCTTCAAGTGTCTTCAAGGATATTCTGTACTTGGACTGCAAAAGCATTTTGATCTGTTGTTGATAGAATAGGCACAATAAATCCCATTTTGACGGTTCCTAGAATATCACCTATTAATAAGGAACAACCTAGAGGACAAAGAACATGATACAAATTCAGAAATAATGCTACTGGTTTTGTCTGTATCATCTGGCATCACAGTGGCTGTGGATTTCAACCCTGGATGGCAAGTCACATGTTGTTAGCTCTCCTTTTCTGCCTGGAGAACACACATGTTTCTGGTTGTGATGTTCTGCAAGGCAGTGCATTCTGCTCTTCTGTATTTTTTATTATTTGGTAAAAATATGCTGCACCTACAACCTTGTGTGGCTATAAAGGCATTGTTTTTTTTGACTGAAACACAGTCTTGTTTGCCACCTCTTGAAGGACGCTGCCTGCACCTTACCTCACTATTTTATTTTTGAGAAGACTCTGGACTGGAAATGTGCAAGTCGAGTTTTCCGTTTTCAAATGTTTGAGTCATTAAAAAGCAGGAGGGAATTATATGGCTAATGCCAGCTCACTCCTACCACAGCTGGCTTGCACCTTTGTCAGGAGTCTGCCCTCCCTACCCTAGTGGTCTGGAAATTGCACTGCCCTTGGGGCTGCAGAAGAGCTGCCGACTGGCAGCTGCCACCTACTCTGGGGATTATACTGGGGGTTTTTGTGTTAAACTGGTGCCACTCTAAACTAAACCTAGACACTTCACTTGTCCAGTTGCTTTTCCATCCTACTGGCAGACCTTGATAGTTTTGTTTTGCCTGACATAAAGCCCTCTGGCTGCCCTAATATAATCTGTTCGCTCAGCTAATTCCCAGGTTGTTTATCGTGGGCCCTGTCCAACACCCGCAGAAGGCCACGCAACCTTCAGCTGCCTTGGCAGCTGTTCGACTGGGCCTATAAAACAGGGACTAATATGCTATTTTCAGGACATTAAGAGCTTGGATTACTTAAAAACTGTAGAGTGGTGTGTTTTGATCAGGATAAAAGGAGGAAAGGCAGTAGAAAAAATTACCTTTGAGGTGGTATCTTCTGCTTTTCAAGTGTTTTGGAGACACTTTGGAAGAAAAGATGTTGTTTGCATCAAGGAAGTCACCGAGGTCATTTCCTGATGTGAAATGGTGAGGGAATGAAGAAGCTCCCATCAGGCAGTACTCTTCAGCCTTTCCAGCCTCCTCTCTGTAAACAGGGGAGCCTATTCTCCATGAACTGTGTAGGCAATGAGTTTAGACAGGACATCTAGTTCCTGGACTAGATATCTAGTTACCAGGCAGCCATCAGTGGAACCTGTACAGCCACAGGTGGATCTAGGATGGATCCCATAGTTTTCCCCTTGAGAAATAAAGCTTTTTGGTCGTTCTGGTCCAGGAACACAGGAAATTAAGGAGTCAGCCCTCTAGCTGCTTTGGGGAGTTCAAAATTCTTCAGGAGAAGGGCAGCTGCTCATCACAGGAAAAAATTAGCCTCAATTTCATCTTCCCAGTGCCAAACAGTAGATTAGCTTCAAATGCATTTCTCAGTAGCTGCTTGTGACATGTACCGATACTCTGTTCTTTAAATTTTAAAAGTGATACCTTGGTTTAGAAAGGACATTTTATTGAATGCTCATTAGCCACTCCAGTCATTGTTCATAAACACATTTCTGGCCCAGAGACTTCATTCTGACAACAGTATGAAAGTCCTGTTTACATTATTTTGCAATTCTACTTAAGTTATCCATATATCAGATCTTAGTTGTGACTGTCATTTGCATGACAAATTCTCAAGCAGGTTTCTGTCGGTAGAGAATGGCTTCCCACAAATCAGGTATAATGGTAAGCTTCCAGTAAAACTGATGGTGCCTTTTGAAGCCAACATACTCTGGCTCCAAAACTTAAAACCCAAAGGCATTAGTCATTAGAAAATCTACTGTACAATGTGATATGTAGCAACTTGCCGTAAATGAAATATAATTAAGATGATTTGACAGAGCCTATATCCAATAAATACTTCTTAATGGTTAACTTAAGGGAAACGAATTTCCAATTTTGTTGTCTGGGTACTTTTTCTTCCTCCTTTTTTTTTTTTTTTAAGAGTCTTTTTCAAATAGCTATGACACCTGGTTTACTATTACTTAGTAATAGATGCAGTTTTTGGTTACAAGGAAAATTAAAAAACACAGTAATAGTTTGAGGTAGGGGAATCCACCACTGAGAAAATCTCTACAGATTTTATCTTTATTTTGAAGTAAAATGGGGATTAGTCTATGCCAAATAACAGAAGCAATTTCTGGGTTGCTCTGTTGGATTCTGACTATAGAGATATATCTAGAAGGGCTTTGGAGCTCCTGGTTTCAGCATACACTGCAGTTGCACCTTGATCCCATTTTGAAGCAAGACCAAGGGAATATAGCCCTTTGTACCTGCCTGGTTTCCACCAGAGGTACAAAAAATGTATCTCCTTAGTCCAGGACCTCGACACAGGTGGGTGCCTGGGTTGGAGGGTGTGCTGCAACACCCAGCTACTGGTCAGCTGTATCTTGCAACATCCGTTGCTTACCTCGTGCTTTCAAGGTCCAAATAGGATGGCAAAAATTCAATGTAATCACAGTTCTCCAGACTGTCAAGACTATGTAATCATCATGTAGATTAGGCTTGTTGATTTTTCAGAGTATATATGTAGTGGTAGACATTGTCCAAAGTTTCAAATGATTCCCAAGGGTGAACTATCATCAGAAAACTCAGAATACAGTGTACTGTTCTTCTACAGCCTCCATGCTAGTCAGTATTAATAATAATTCATATGCATTTGTTTTTGCTCTGCAGGTAATACTTTAACTCCAATATGGGAAAGCAAAACAGCAAACTACGCCCTGAAGTCATGCAAGATTTGCTAGAAAGTACAGACTTTACAGAACATGAGATCCAGGAGTGGTACAAAGGCTTTTTGAGAGACTGTCCAAGTGGACATTTATCTATGGAGGAGTTTAAAAAAATATATGGAAACTTTTTCCCTTATGGGGACGCTTCTAAGTTTGCGGAACACGTTTTCCGCACTTTTGACGCCAATGGAGACGGAACAATAGATTTCAGAGAATTCATCATAGCCTTGAGTGTAACGTCGAGAGGTAAGCTGGAGCAGAAGCTGAAGTGGGCATTCAGTATGTACGACCTCGATGGGAACGGCTACATCAGTAAGTCAGAGATGCTGGAAATCGTGCAGGTATGTGCTGCTCAGAGGCACCCCTTGGCCTCCATCCTTCCCAGCAAATTGTGAAGCAATGTTGCAATGAGACACTGAGTTAAAAAATGGCAGCATTGGTTTGTGATCTTGAGTAGCTGCTTGGATATAAAATGCTATTTCATTTGGTAAATCATTGTCACAGTTCAAACTACAGCATTTGATATCCACTGCAAGTTTTTCCTGAGCAACAAGCTGCATGGGCATTTCTGTTGGGCTGGAGCACAACAACTAACCTGCTGATAAATGTGATTCTGTCCTCTGGGAAATCACCTTCAATTAATTATGATTAATTACAGTTGAACAAAGTAGGTGTATTAGAACAACCAGGCAGTGTACTTGTAAGGAAGGCAGGCTTCCTCTACAATAATAAACAAATGTACTTTTGATTTGTTACTGATGTTCACTTCATGTTACTATGAAGAACCAGCTCACATAGTTTAAAGGTGTCTATCTGCCTAATTCCAGTGAGGTCTGTGTACTTAAAATCATACTAGCTGTCTTCATATTAGGTTGCCAGTATAGATAAATCTTATCTGGGTAGATGATGATTCCACACACAGCCCCTTTCGTTGTGTTTTCTTGTGGTGTTAGTAGGAGTCCGACCTCACTTCAGCTTTCTCTAACATGTTTTGCTCTTGAGGCGCATCACTCCACTGAAACATTTTAAACATTTTTGTAGTGTATTTACACAGCTTGAATCTGTATAATGCAGCACTGTTAAAAAAAAA